>CM029598.1:79560663-79881790 GCA_017311375.1 Mytilus coruscus | reverse complement strand
ATCCATATTAATATAAAATAACAAAAAGTATTACAAATAGTATCAACAGGTCGAATTAACAAGAAAGTACTATTTGAGAGTACTGCAGTTACTGACAGCTAGTTAAAAGCCAAAACAATTAATAATAAAAATCATGCATCAGAGACTAAAATCAACTAAAACACATCCCAGGGATTTAGTATTTTAACGTCATGAACAGTCAGAGAAGACATTTCTTGTGCAATGCCAAAAATAAATGTATCAACAGGTAGTAGGATAGTGAGGAGCTACTTCTTTAGAGATAAAATTAACGTGTGTGTCTCTAAACATCACGCCTCAAAAGAAGATACAATTTAATTATGTTTTAATTTGCTAATGACAAAATCGATATTAGTGCCAATGTAAACTATATTCAGAGATCTAATTACAATATTGGTACGATAACCCTTACTTATAAGTTTGTTTAAAGGTTCGATGAGTTTACACGGATGCATTTTTGTTAATTTTGTTCTGTTTCATTTATTTTTTTTATTTTCAGGAAATTTCTCCTTTCCAGCTGTTGTGCAAGGTTTATCAAAGATGTTAAAAGATGCTGATCCAAATATCAGGGCTGTGGCAACCATTGCTTTGGCTAAATCAGGTAAACACAGTATCATAATATTTCAGAAATAATTTTGTTTATCATGTTTGAAGACTAGACATGTGTCTGTCCCAAGTCATGATGTTTGTCAGTGGTTGTCCTAGCTTTAATTATATCTTTCTTTTTGTCAGTTATGGAATTGTTTTGATAGCAAAATTAAAAGTCTTTGTTAAATTTATGCTCAACTCATCTAGGCTAGATCTTGACACATAATGTACATACTTGTTTTATGTATTTCTCGCTGTGTTGACGACCCATTGGTGGCCTTTGACTGTTTTCTGCTCTTTGGCCAGGTTGTTGTCTCTTTGACACATTCCCCATTTCCATTCTCAATTTTATTAGTTTTCCATGGTTTGGTAATACCCTCAGAAATAGATACAGTAATCCATGGACATACTATGCGATAAGATTTATAATAGCAAAGAAAGGATATGGAGTATCTGTCCATGACACAAAATAAGTACATGCACAGCAAGAAACACAAAAAACAAAGGGACAGCGCTTTGATTGCTCCTATAAGCTCAAAGCTCATATAAGCTTATTTTGACACTTAATATTTACGATATACTTTCAGTTTCATAGTATTATTTCTAAATATACACATTATATATAGATATAAGAAGATGTGGTATGAGTGCCAATGAGACAACTCTCCATCCAAGTCAAAATTTAAAAAAGTAAACCATTATAGGTCAAAATACAATCTTCAACATGGAGCCTTGGCTCACACCGAACAGTAAGCTATAAAGGGCCCCAAAAATTACTAGTGTAAAACCATTCAAACGGGAAAACATTATATATAGATATTAAAAGATGGAGTAATTTTCATTTATAGGAGGGAATCCTGTTAATAATATAGGACCATAAAGACAAATAAATAAAAAAAATATCTTGCTAAAAATGTCAGAAAGAATAATCTTTAATTGTACATGTACATGTACTTCTGTGAAATTTCTATCTTTTTAAGCTACATTTTATGCTATAGGTCACCAAGTATACTTTTAATTTAAATGTTATCAACTCCTTTAAATTTGGTTTTGCTTGTTTAGCGAATATAACTTTAACCTTCTATTTTTATAGCTAAAAACAAGAAAGCTACTGTTGACCGTATAATGGGTATGTTAGATGATGAGGACAGACTCGTGAGGGAGAGTGCCTGTCTGGCTTTGGGATTCCTCAAACCTGGAACAAAAGCAGAGGAGGTAGTGGCTGATAAATGGTGGGTAAAATTTCATTTTATTTTATTTTGTTTGCTTGACAAATGCATATGTTAGGCGCTTTTCTATACTGACGTCAAGTTTTATTTTGACACATTTAATAGACATACTCTATTTTTGAAGATTCTTAAAGTGGTTTATTTGTGCAGAGATAATATTTCCGGATATACACTTTATCGCTTTTTGTCCACCATTACTGGACACCTCAAAGGTTCCCATAAAATTTTGAGATCACAAGAGAAAATGTCTGACGCCACAAAGGAAAAATGATTGGCGTATGACGTCAATAGTTCAAGAGTTGCTGATTCTCGGGTCAAGTGTCGCGGATTCCCAAAAAGCGATAAGGTCATTAAATAAAGTACCAAATCTGTTTGCAAGGGTTTTCATCTCCCTGACTCTTATATTCTTATAAAGGAAATTAATGAGAAGGAATATTTTTACAATTTTATCTCAATTGCAAAATTAACAAAAAACTCCTTTTTGGGGAAAGACGGCTTCAAGCCGTCAATCCCCTATGTGGTTGAACAGACTGACATCCCCTCACGTCATTCATTTTGTTTTTAAAGTGTGGAAAACACCCCCAAAAAATCTTACTGAGATTGATGAGAAAGAGACACACATATGAATAGATTGACTTTAAACACTTTTTAACACATTTCCCTTCTGTTTCTCGCGAAATTATCGTATCTTCAGCTCTTCCTTACACTATTTACGTTTCTTTTACAATCCGGAAAAATCAGAATGACGAGATATTCTAAATATATCCAACCTACATTATAGTGACGTCATTGTTGGAATGCCACACTACGTAGAAGCAGGGATATCCTTTACTGATTATTTAAATCATTCTCAGAGTTCGTGTACTAATTTAAAATTGGTATTTGTTCAATTCGAACATAATAATGTTTGCTATAGATGATTCAAACATCAACATGCAATGCTTTAATTTGTAGGTCAACTTGTAACTTTCACAGTAAACAAGGGCCGTGGGGATACATGAGATTGGGGAGAGAAACAACGGTTTTCATTTTTTCTGATAATTCTGTTTTGAGAATCTTCCTCCAATACAGGAGCACCTCAATTGATGAGTAATAATCCACTAAAATAAAAGTTAATGTATCAGAACACTTAAAATGTGACATTTAGTATATGATTAATAGTCTTCCATTAAAACTAAATTTTGTGTACAAACATAATCATTGTAATGGTAAAAAAAAAAAAAAAATAATTAAAAATGTTGCATTTTGTAGTTTAAACCTATTTATTCATGAAATTTACAAATATATCAAAATGTAGGATTTGGAAACAAGCTTCACACAGTTTACATCAATCATATTGATTTTTATTAGTACCTGTATCCCTGTGATGAGAGTTGTAACTGGGAACTTTATCAATGGAAATTTAAAACTGAATAGATTTTTCAGTCCTCACTTTCTTGAGAAAAAAAATAAAAATCTTAGATTACTGTCACAAAAAAAAAGGAAAATGGCCCTAGCCTGCAGTTCAGTGGTACACAATTAAAATTTCAAAAAATATTGTAGTAGTTGTTAAATGATAGAATTCAGTTGAATTTTAGATAATCAACTTTCAACTTTAATCGAATGTTTTGATTTAGAAGATGCAATCAGATCTCTTCCATTGGTCCAAATTGAATCCTTAACTAAGGAAACGAAATTACATTACACAACAATTGATTTCAATATTGTCAACCTTTCTACATATTCTAGGTGTTCTTTTTTTTTCATTCTTTATATGAAGACTATCAAAAGATACCCCCCCCCCCCAAAAAAAAAAAAAAGAAACAATGACCGTCTTTCCCCTCAGAGCTCTTCAGCTCTTTGATTAAAGTACTATTTGGACTACTAGGTGTTCTTTGAATTTTGTAGCATTGTTTGCTGTCTCAGACCATTTCTTCAACTATGGAAGATAAAAGGAGGGTTGAGTACTACTTTAACCCTGTTCCATGACTTTATTTATTTATTTGCCTGTCTGGGTCAAGAATGTATCAATGATTGTCATTGTTGTATAAGTTGTGGTTACCATGGTACTCACCAATGAAATTTGTCTTTACATACAAAATTGGAATTACTGATTAATACTGGATCTAAATTTTTTGCTTAGGAGCAATTAAAAACCATGAGGTGAAAAAAAAAAAGATAGAACCATGGCCTAGAGAAAAAAAAGTCCACACAACAATACACAGAAAAGGAAGCATTGAGCAGCATAAACCCTTTCAAAAATCTGGTATAAAATCAGGTGCTCCTAAGGGTAACCAGTGTCTGGTGAATCAGCTATTTGCCTAAAAAAATCATCTGTTTTGAAATTATTTTACACCTTGTCTTAATTTTATATATAAAATAAAAATCTACCGTTTAGTTTTTGACTATTTCTTTCTGTAGTCAATATGCATTGTTTATGGTTTAACTTAGGGCTGTTCCAGAATAAAATATATAGGGGTCATATGAGGCACTTTTTTGAGAGAAAAAAAATCATTTTTCTAATAACTCCTACAAAAGTTTAAGGAAAATGGAACCACCCATATTTAATTAATTTGAATGACTCCCATCTCCCACCCAATAAATTTTGAAACAGCCCTTATTTCAAAGGAAAATTTTTGACCACCATTTTGATTTGGGCCTAAGAAAAAAGTTGATGGTCTTGTATAGTATGAGTGTTTTCTGTTTGTTTTTTTTTTTAAATAAATATGAGTCAAATTAAAAAAAAATTAATACATTAAACTTAAAAACTCTGTTTAGGTTTCCCTTCAAATGATTATTCAGTTTTACTTTTTCACGGAATATGAATGAAATCTAAATTTGATGGACAAACTTAAAAGAGTCTTATTAAATTTTATAAAAGAGAGTTTCAATGTGACGTATAGTTGCTTACATCCATGTCATTTGGTTTCTGATGAATAGCTGTCTCATTGGCAATCATACCACATTTTCTCTTTATTTTAACAAATATTTAAAGCTTGGTTAAGAATAATCACTCTACTTATTTTCAAGAAATTAGGGGTTTATAACAATTTAGTGTAGATTATATGAGGTAAAAATTATTTTTTGACCTGAAAAAATCTTCCAAAATTGATAACATATTAAAGGGGACAAGGAGAGGGGGGGGAAGAAAACAGGTGTATTTTATTGTTTTCATGCCATTTCAAAAGTATTGTAAATTTTGGTTTGCAGTTATATCCAGTTTAATTATCTCCACTTTAATTTGTGTAATGGTTATCTCCCCTAGAAAAAAATATTGTTAAATGTGTAATTTAGATTTATTTTAACTATATATTTGATAAAATTCCTAAGCAAATATTTTTTCTAAGAAATTGATTGGAATTTCTTTGTTTCAACTGGCCTAGTTGATAATTTTACATGTAAATCATACCCGTAGCTAGGGGGTTCCAAGGGTATGGACGAACCCCCCTCTTAAAACAAGATAAATACTAGAATAGAGAATTTATATCTTAAATTTGAACATTTTCAAATTATATAAACTTATACTATCATAAAACAAGCAACAAATCTGAGAAGCCATCACTGATGCTCGTGCCTTTATTTTGTGATTTTCTATGTTTTGCTTATTATTGTTGAGACAAATTTACTAGTAACCAAAACGTTTATAATTTAAACAGGAGGAATGACCCTATAAAGCATGTGAGGGAAGCAGCAGAAGTTGCTTTGAAGAGAATGGGTGGAGACCATGCTGCCAAATGTATGCAGGTTACCAAGGTGTTGGCATCAGAAATGGAGTTCCTCAAACATCCAGATTCATAGCAACAAGGTTGCCATGGGGATAAACCATATCAAACAAACTATATTTGATGAAATTTTTTAAGTAGATTTATTAGGTCATGATATTATATTTGTACAAAATAGAGTAGTTTGATTTGGTTGAAGACTCGCCACTATATCAGCCTTTTGTGCTGAGGCAGTGTAAAGCAATCACCAATCGATCAATTTGGTTGAAGATATATTGAGATTAAGAATTATTATCTTGTATTGTAAGTATTTATCAGTGGTTCTTTTTGTCAAATTTTGATGCATTGTAAAATATATATTCTTAATGCAGCAATATGATAAATTTGGTAATAGTAGAACTCTTATTTCCCTTGTGAGTGAAATGATTTAATTAGAGAATATCTTCCTTAAATTTTCTTCAGTACATGGCTGAACACTCTCTACTCTTGTATTTTATGAAGGTCTTTAATAGTGTCACAAAAAATGAAAAAAAATTTTACTTGAAAAAAAATGGAAGTTCAAAATGGGGCATCCAACCAACAACCAAAAGAGACATCTATAGAGCCCTAAGCTTTATATTATTAAATATACTCTGATATAACTATTATTAAAAGTTTAGTAAGGAAAAATCCATCTTAAAACTTATTTTACTTTTTTGTTAAATTTTATACCTTGATTAGTATTCTTGTTTTTATTTGTAGTTAAAAATTTATGAGGTTATACATTTCCGTCATAAATATTACTCTCAAGTCATTGGAGACTTTTGGAGAAAAAAAAAATTCATTACTGATATTTATATGTATACTAACGACCAAATAATTTTTTAGCAATTTTTTTTCTTATTTTTTTTCAGCTGAAAAAAAAACACATCCTAATTACACTTTTCCTTTTCTGATATAACAAATTACTTGACCTACATAATTTATGCAAATTTCTAAATTTAGAAAAAAAAGGCAAAAATATAAATGGTCTTAAATATATCAAACTTGGATCTCCTCTTATATGAACACACCAGGCAAAGTTTTAAAAATTCTTAATCGGTTATCTTTGTCTTTCTCAAATATATTAAGTTTTTTTTATTTTTTTGGTGAAACCAGTTTTTACGTTTTTATTTTGATGGTTATACCATAATTTTTATGTTTTGCTTCTTAGATGTCATTGGTATTTGAAAATAATCTATCATTGATTTGAAAAACATAATATTAAGGTAGATGTAGGTGGGGGGATGGGGTCTAGATCAAAATCAATAGAAGTGTTTAATAATTTGCCATAATGAAGTTTATATCATGCTTTTTTTTTTAAATATGATTTTTAAAAAAGTACGGGTCACAGGGCTTTTTTTTTAAGCTACAGGTTGTGTCAGATTTTTATGCTATTTTACAAACCAAGATGGCAGAAGACACCTGATCTACCTTAACATGCATACATTGTTCATTGTATTGTGTATAATTAAGTAGACAAATTGAATTTAATGTTGTCACATTTTATCTTAATATGAAAATTATATATATATATTAAATATGAAATAGTATATATTTTGTATGTAGATTTTTGCAGATTAAAGTACTTAGATCCTGATTTCCATATTTGATTTAGTGGTTTATATATATTGAATGACACACTATTTTGGAGGGAAAATTTAAAACCATTTTTCATGATAATATAATGTTTACAGGCTGTCTATGTGGGGGCTGGGGGAGGGAGTATTTGGGACTCAAACAGTCAGACAGTCTGAATCTTAAATTCAATATTTGACAAGTATTTTGTTTTCAGAGGGGGCTTGTCTGAACCTTTCCAACCCCCAGCTGGCTATGGGGATGAACTACATGTAAAATTATCCTCTAGGCCAGTTCTCAATAATAGTATTTATGCCATACTGTAGATTCATTTATTTTCGTGGAATGATGAAAAATTGTATTTTTATGGATATTTGAATTCGTGGATTTGCCAAAGTCTGCATATAAACCTATTAAAAATGTATACTTCATTGAACATTTATATTCGTGGACTACTTTTACCCACGAAATCCACTAAAATTTGTACCCCACGAATAATAATGAATCCACAGTATGTTAAAATCTAAATCATCACAAATCCACATTTATTCCAAAACAAACATTTTTGCGCCTGTCCCAAGTCAGGAGCCTCTGGCCTTGTTAGTCTTGTATTATTTTTACTTTTAGTTTCTTGTGTATAATTTGAGTTTAGTATGACGTTCATTATCACTGAACTAGTATATATAATTGTTTAGGGGCCAGCTTAAGGACGCCTCCGGTGCGGGAATTTCGCTGCATTGAAGACCTATTGGTGACCTTCTGTTGTTGTCTGTTCTGTGGTCGGGTTGTTGTCTCTTTGACACATTCCCATTTCCATTCTCAATTTTATTTAGAAATAATACACCTCTGTTATATTCTCTCTCACTGGAGAACAAACTTAGAAATAATACACCTCTGTTATATTCTCTCTCACTGGAGAACAAACTTAGAAATAATACACCTGGAGAACAAACTTAGAAATAATACACCTCTATTATATTCTCTCTCACTGGAGAACAAACTTAGAAATAATACACCTCTATTATATTCTCTCTCACTGGAGAACAAACTTAGAAATAATACACCTCTGTTATATTCTCTCTCACTGGAGAACAAACTTAGAAATAATACACCTCTGTTATATTCTCTCTCACTGGAGAACAAACTTTACTCATTGTATTATAAATATATATTGTTTTGTTGTATGAAGAAGTTGTCTGTGATAAAATTATTTATTCATTTTTTTTTCTTTGAGAATAAAAACTTGTGTCTAATAAATTGATTATACTGTCAAATTATTGTCTATTTACAATAATAGTAATAAAATGGTTATCACATAGTGGAGCAGAAACTGCTACCCTTTTGGAGCCCCTGAGTTGACTTAGGATTTCTGGAGAGACCTTTTAAGGGCTATTCCATTAAAATGTATGTGGGAGGGTAGGAAGGGACTTTCAAATATCCCTACAACCAAGAACCATTTTTAGATAATTTTGCATAATGGTAATAGACGATACTGAAAAAGACCCATGACCCACATTCAATAATTAAACTTCCTTCCTACCCTCTCACATACATTTTAATGGAATAGCCCTAACCCAATCTTTTGTTTTCTATGTAGTATCTTGCGGACTGTTGGTTAAATGTTAGTATTTTTCCCTTTTGTCAATTTGTTGTCTGTCATTACTCTACTTGTGGTTTTAAGAAATTTAAAGATTGGAACTTTGTTTTAATTTTTATTAAGGCATTACCTCACAAACTAGAATATTATTAAATGAGCGTCTGGATGGGTGTTTAGAGAATAATGCCAAAATAGATAATGAATAGAGAACAATGAGCTAAAAATATACAGAACAGAGAATACCAGTAATGTGGTGCAAAAAAATAAATGGTGTACAGAATAAAGATATCATCTCATTACAGAAAATTTTAATAGAAAATGGCTTAAAAATTAATGAATACAGAATAAGAGGACCCCATCCAGACCCTCATACATGTTTTATACAGACCCTAAAAGATATATGTAATCTACATCTTTAACTTATAAATTGTGCTGAGACATGTTTAGCTCATTTAACTTCTGAAAAAAATGCTTAATTTTCGCAATCATATGCAAAAGTGCTACGGTGACCGGTACTCACAGGCACTTGTCTCAGAATTTTTTCTATATACCTGTTATATTAAGGTATATAGAAAAAATCTGAGACAAGTACCTCTACCTGTACTGTACAAAATGATTTGTTTTGTTATTATTGTTTGTTATATTTTGTTTATTTTTTCACCACTTAACTACAACAGACCAATAACATATAGTTTGGAATTATACCAACAACTCTCCCAATCTTTCCAAATTCCATGTTTTCGATGACTTTCAGCAGACTGTCCACTTGTTATCTTCTCCACCCTTTTTGTCTTTGATCAACTGAATAAGAACAGAAATAGATCAAGTGCTCAAAAGCATAGGATTTGGGTTTGAATGAAATAAGTCCAAACAAGAATTTTTATAGTTAATTACTATACAAATCCTTAGTCCAAAATTTTTTCTCTGCAAGTGCCACTTTAAACATGTAACTTACAAAGAGAAACAAGAAAACAGTGTCTGCAAGCAACTGTGTCAACAAATGAGGTTCTCATTGTCTGTCTGTCCAGCGTCGTGTCCAGCGCATAACCTTTGTATCATTGAACTTAGTTTGATAAATCTTGGTATGCAGATACATCATGGACTGGGGTGTGTCACTCTGACCTTGACTTTCACATTTGACCTCTATTAAAGTAAATTTTTTCCAAATTGTGCTTTGCTCATAACGTTTACAAGTACCTTAAAGCGTATATTAGTCCAGGTATGCGGACAGCTCTAGGTGGATGTGTCGGACACCAAATTACGAGTTGGGTTCTGCTTAGCACGACAACGCGTGCATTCTTGATATATTAGATTGCCGAACATAATTTATACTTTCACAAGTAGGATCACAATCTTTTGGGCTCGGGGAGTTTGGAACACACTCAAAGGAATTTACAACTACTATGAATACCAAAAAAGTTAAAGACTCACGTCAGCGAGATAGCAATCAATGACATAAAAATAAAAAGACATTAATTAGAGTATGAGGCCTTGGTGACCGAGTGGTCTAAGTAATTCACCTACTGTATCACTGGATTGTCAATACTGAGGTTGTGAGTTCGAACCCGTAAGATGACCTATAGCTGTTAGCTTCTATGTCATTTGGTCTCGGGTTTAGAGTTGTTTCATTGGCAATTATACCACATCTTCTTATTTTTATAGGATTGTCAGTTTGCCTGCCGAATGTCGGTGGTTCTCTCCAGGCACTCCGGCTTCCTCCACCAATAAGAACTGATCGCCACGATATATCTAATAGTGCTGAAAGTGCTGTTAAACACCAACCAATCAATCAACATTTAAAGTATATAAATGTTTAAACGTTCGGCTAGTCCAATGAGGGTCTGGATGGTGTTCGTTCGGCTAGTCCAATGATGAGGGTCTGGATGGTGTTCGTTCGGCTAGTCCAATGAGGGTCTGGATGGTGTTCGTTCGGCTAGTCCAATGATGAGGGTCTGGATGGTGTTCGTTCGGCTAGTCCAATGATGAGGGTCTGGATGGTGTTCGTTCGGCTAGTCCAATGATGAGGGTCTGGATAGTGTTAACAGAATAGAGAATAATGGGCCAAATCTACAGAAAAATGGGCGTAAAAAATAAAGAATAGAGACAAATAGACCAGAAAAATAAAGAATAGAGAATAATGAGGTGCTTAAATATAAAGAATAGAGAACAGTGGGCAAAATTCATAAAGAATAGAACAAATGGCCTACAAAATTAAAGAATACAGAAATAAATGACCCCCTACCCTTTCCAGACCCTCATAAATTACTTTACTGAGATCCACTTTCCATATTAAATCTGAAAATAAGTATTTCATACTCATCTTTCTACAGTTATTACATATGAAAAGTCAAAATATAGATAATACTTGTCGACATCAAACAAATATTTTACACATTTAATAAGTTTCGTCCGAAACACATTTGATCTAAAACATTTTTACGAAAACAAGTTAAATGTTCTTCGGAATAAATAAGCACAAATAAACATATTCTGAAAAGTAAAATTATCATGCAGTATTATTTTATGTTAGGTTTATGCATATTTTATATTTTGAAGCTTTTAAATTAAAATTACATAGATTTTTATTCTCCTTAACTTCATTTTGATTAATAGGTCATAGTTCATTTCATAGCATAGGGTCACAGTCCGAAACAATCATATGTGAATTTGAACGAGAAACGTTTTTTTCCCATTTAAATTTAACAATTATATTCTATTTATAATGTTACATATCTAAATGTACATATGCGGGTAGAAATGTTAAAGATCAAGTTTCTTTTAAACAGTATACTATTTCTTAATTTTTGAACTTTTAATGGAGTGTGACTTTATATGATATAGCTATCATCGTACCAATTGTACTCGAAAGTCTCTTAAGATTTAAATCTTCTTTACTTTGTTTTTAAGGACGGTACATGTAGATTGAAATACTAAGTAGAGACTAGATAATAAAGTATGTAACGAGTTAATCATACTGAACGAGAAAGAAATTGAAAGCGTAACATGTGACCTAATATAACATAAGTCTATATTATGTTGCAGATGTATCTGCACATCATTTCATATCTTTTAAATGGAAAACAAAAAGTTTAATCAAAATAAACAGCGTCAAATATAACTCAGTTCGAAAAGAAAAGAAAATAATCAATTCTCTTGAAAAATCGTGTTTATGATGGAAAGCGGATGTTGTCATTCACTGGGAATTACTTAACGACGAGACTCTGCAGGTAAGATAAAGATACTTTAAAAATAAGAGCACTTATCAAATTACGTATGTATGTAAACGTTTTTCGGCCAAAATTCAACCCCAAAAATGATAGTACTATAATTTCCAATTGCATGTACTGTATCCAGCTCCTTAGATCACTCTGCAAACTAAACTGCATAAACATGCAGACATTTCGTTAGTCGGTGATGCCCTTTGTAAGTCTGTGGTTCATTTCGGTAGTTAGTGATGCCTTTCGTTAGTCGGTGATACTATTCGTAAGTTTTTGATGGCTTTCATTAGTAGGTGATACCTTTCGTAAGTCGGTGATACATTTTGTTAGTTGATGATGTATTCCGTTAGTCGGTGGTGCATTTCGTTAGTCGTTTATGCCCTTCAATGAGTCGGTGATGCCTGTAGTAAGTCGGTGATACATTTCGTTAGTCGATGATGCCATTCGTAAGTCGGTGATACATTTCGTTAGTCGGTGATACCTTAGTCAGTGACACATTTCGTTAGTCTATGATACCTTTCGTTAGTTTGTGATGCCTTTCGTACGTCGGGTTTTACCATTCGTTAGTCGGTGATACCTTTTGTTAGTCGGTAATACCTTTCTTTAGTCGGTGATGCCTTTCGTAAGTCGGTGATGCATTTCGTTAGTCGGTGATGCCTTTCGTTGATAGGTGATACCTTTTGTCGGTCGATGATACCTTTTAGTCAATCGTTTGTATCTTTCATTAGTCGCTGATGTCTTTCGTTAGTCAGTTATACCTTTCGTTAGTCGTTTGTATCATTTGTTAGTCGGTAATACCTTTTGTAAGTCGGTTATACCTTCCGTTAGTCGGCGATACCCTCTGTTAGTCGGTGATGCCGTTCTTTAATCAGAAATACCTGTCGTTAGTCGGTGATTCTTTAGTCGGTTATACATATCGTAAGTTGATGATACCTCTCATTAGTCGTTGATACCTTCTTAAGTCGATGATACCTTTAGTCGGTAATACATTTCTGAAGTCGATGATGCCTTTAGTCGGTGACACCTTTCTTAAGTCGATGATACCTTTAGTCGGTGATAGCTTTCGTTAGTCGGTGATGTCTTTCGTTAGTCGGTGATACCTTTCGTTAGTCGGTGATACCTTTCGTTAGTCGGTAATACCTTTCGTTAGTCGGTGACACCTTTCGTAAGTCGGTGATGCATTTCGTTAGTCGCTGATGTCTTTCGTTAGTCGGTTATACCTTTCGTTAGTCGTTTGTATCTTCCGTTAGTCGGTTTTACCTTGTGTTAGTCGGTGATACCTTCCTTTAGTCGGCGATACCCTTTGTTAGTCGGTGATGCTGTTCGTAAATCAGGGATACCTGTCGTTAGTCGGTGATTCTTTAGTCGGTTATGCATTTCGTAAGTCGATGATACCTTTCTTAATTCGATGATACCTTAAGTCGGTTACACCTTTCGTTAGCCGTTGATACCTTTTGTTAGTATGCTTATTCTATGATTGAATAATAGTCGAGATGCATTGTATCTTAGTGACCAAAATGGTATACCTGTGCAGTTATATCTATTTCAACATATCGTTAAGGAAGGCAACATTACACCAGTTTGTGTTTATTATACAATTATAGCCTTTGTATGAGGTCGATACGAGGTTATATCAACCTAATAGAAGCATATTGACTGCGGACGAAGTCCGAGGTCGATATGCTTCTCTAGGTCGATATAACATCATATTGACCTCAACCAAAGGCTACAATTGTTATATTATTAATCAACAACTATTGCATGAACAATGTAAAATTGGGGATTTCTAGAATGTATTTTTAGTAACATGCTGTATGCCCTGTGCAATATGATGTTTTTGACCTACGAAAAGCTAAACACAACAGCATTTGCGTGCAAACTGAGTAAATACAAAAGTACATGTGATCACGTTTTAACGAATCACAAATCATTCGAAATATTGGATTAATAATATTTATTTATACACTCTTCTTAACTTGTAATATATCTATAAGGTATATTCTGTATATTGGATACCCGACCCTGCGGCTATAGACTTTAGTATATTATTAAATCTTCGTATTGCATTTAACTTAAGAATTTTAGAAATGTAGATTTGAACATTTTAGGACTCAACATTGAGCCTTTGGTTTATTCCTTTAAACAACACCACGACACGTACCATTCCTACCCTATTTTTTCCATCACTAGATACAAAGAACAACTGGCATTTGGCTTTGTCAAAAAAGATACTCGTACACTCCGTACAACAAAATATGTCACTGTTCTATTTGTAAACAAATTGTATAGATGATATAGAACATCTTCGTTTCCAAAAATAATTGAGTTTTTCATTTCATCATTTATCGTAATTATGAACAGGCATTATATTTTCTAAGTTATTTTAATGAAATGCTACATGCAAACACAAAATTAATCATTAAAGAATAGTGATTTGGGCTTCAAATACTAAGTATTCGCAATAAATAATTAGTAAAAATTAAAATTAAAAATATCAAATTTCCAATTGGTTTCTGAAACTGTGTATTGATCGGCAAAATATCTTTGACAATAAACGATTTCTATGAATTTTTAAGTAATACGGTGTTAAATATGTTTTTAGATTTTCAAAGTTTTGTTCTCTAGTGGATTGATGTGTTTAAATATTTATAGAATCGGTGGATGTTTAAAGCACCCTGGGAAACTTTTTATGCATTTTAATAACATGTTCCTGAGCTCTGAAATTCTGATATAGGAGATACTTATGTATAAATGATATTTTTTTTATTCATATTCTCCCAAAGGACCCCCTTAAATATATATTATTTTTTGTATACAAATTACAGAATGACTATCGTGGGCTAAAATAATAAGGCCTAATTTACAAAGGACTTTGTTTATAGTAATATACAATATAATAATAGATCTTTATCTAAGGAAATTTTAATTCAGTGGAATTGCCATTTAAATGTAGACTGTTTATTTAAAAGATAATTGTAAACCTCTTCCTTCAACGAAATGGATGACCTGCTCCACCATAAAACAATGAACTGAACAATACCGAGATGTATAAAAGGTCGAATGTCAAAGCGTTCGTATAGCAACTGGCTTTTTGTTAATAGGAGTTCGATTTGATCAACTGGTTTAATTAGTTATTGGAAGTCGAAACGCAATGGGATGATTTAAGATTCATAAGAAGTTTATATTCATAATTCAGACATTTAATTCAAAATGGATTTTTTCAAAAGAAAAAAGTGGTTGCTACGGCAACGCAGACGGTCAAAAACTTAAAGTAAGTCAAACACAGTTAATATTGTTCAGTATAAATATTTTATTTATTTTTTTTTTTTGGAAAGGTACGACACAACAAAAAAACTAAACAATTTCAAATTCGGTGGATTTCGTATCCTAGTATCTGGTAATTGCATAACATGTAATCGTTTCCGACATGAATCGCTGAAATTTTTGTATTCTTGAAATTTAAGAGTTTTATTTGTTTAGAAGTTTCAGTCTTATACAATTTATAAAACCTCTAATACTAGAATCTGGATAGGATATCCCTAAACTCTGTAACATTCATCTTTTAAGCCATTTTCTCTATTCTTTAATTTTAGCACCCTGTTATTCTTTATGTTTTTGGCCTATTTTTCTATTCTTTATTTATTTGATCCTTTTTTTGTAGTACTGACCCATTAATGTCTATTCTGTAAACCCCTGCCAGACACTTATATATAATGTATAATTACCTGGTATAATTCTTAACGATCACAAATGTCAAGTTCAACTGTGTGTGTGTTTTTTTTTTTTTTTTTCATGATTAGATTTCTGTATAGGGTTGTGCGGACTCGTTGTTATGGCCATCGCCTTATTTTTCTCTTGGCCATGGATGTCTACTTGTCTTCTACTTAGGTTCGACTGCATGATAGGTTTTGTCTTCTTGGTTTTTTTTCTGCTTGTCTTCTGGTTGTCTTCGAATTTTGATTTTTGTCTTCTTGTTTGTCTTCTAATTGTGTTCGACATATGGTTTTTGTCTTCTGATTGTGTTCGACTTATGGTTTTTCTCTTCTGGTTG
The DNA here is from genome assembly GCA_017311375.1 of Mytilus coruscus. NCBI lineage: Eukaryota > Metazoa > Mollusca > Bivalvia > Mytilida > Mytilidae > Mytilus > Mytilus coruscus. Next base: position 79,865,792 of record CM029598.1, on the reverse strand, counting down.
TCTTCGACATGGTTTTTGTCTTCTGTTTGTCTTCGATTTATTATTTTTGTCTTCTGCTTGTCTTCTGGTTGTCTTCGTCTTATGGTTTTGGATGCCATTTGAATTTGGTATTTTCACACATTTTTGCTTGAAATAGTTAAATTCAACAATTTTAAATAACACTTCAAGGAAACCGATGAAGTTACATGTATTATGACAAGCGCATGGAATTGATTTTTTGGCCTCACTTTTAGAATTAATGGTACGAAATTGATTGATTTGATGTGGTGCATATTGGTTGCAGGAACTTTACTTTGCTTCATGTTTGTGTTTGGAAATACTAAGTTTGGTTGTATTAAGAAATATCAAAATTAATTTAATCTTGAGATTTGATGCTTTGTTTGATAAAAAATCTCACCACTATCATTGTTAGTACCAAAGTTAGAATGTGTGCGGGTAGAGGAGGTAAACCGATTCCCCATGAAGAAGCAAGTATGGTCAAATAAATGCCGAAAGACATTCCTTCAGTAATACTTACATAATCAGGGCGAGACAAATTTAAAATTAGAACATTTCCGATTGGACCTTTAACTACACCTTATATAATTACTATTTATTATATACTTAGTAGTAAATACAGATAAATTGTATGTGTAATACAATCATTGGCAAGCGTGCTGTATCATTCACCCGTGATGATATCGATATCAGCACGGTTGCAAAGGCTTTATCACACCTTTAATCTGTATGACGTCACGTCATCGATTGCAGTCACTGTTGCAAAGGCTTTATCAAACCCTAATCTGTATGACGTCATGTCAAACCTATAATCTGTATGACGTCATTTCAAACCTCCTTACCTGTATGACGTCATGTCACATAAAAACATCTACGTGAGGTATATGTATATAATAAAGTGTATGTGATATGGCTTTTCAATATCACACCGTATCAACCCTCAACCAATATAATCCCTCGAGCAGAGCTCTTGGGATTATATTGGTGTCTCGGGTTGATACGGATGTGATATTGAAAAGCCATATGATATTCTCTATATAATACGTTGAAATGTTTACCGGTAGTATGTAAGTTTTGAGAAATGGAGTCGAGGAAAATAAAATATTTGTTGTTAAAAAAAAACATACAGTTCTAGAAATTAGAAAATGTTAAAGAGTTAGCGTACAGGACTGAAGGTACGACGAGATTGCCATGACGTCTGTTGGTCTTATTTAGGACTTGCTTGGCCGTTGTACGTCACAGCAATCTCCGACGACAGCAGGTAACAGAGGGGGGTCTCAAATTTACCTTTTACTTGTGTGGGTTCTGTATCGATTATTTTTCTGCTATTTTGAAGATTTAATAATTGTACATGTATCATTAAAAGGAAGATTTTGGTTTACGTCAATGAAACAGCATCCACACAAAATAACAACAGCAAAAAAAAAAAAGATACCCAGAGGTCATCAGACTGTCTCACTAAGAGATGTGTTCATATAAAGATATATACATTAACCTCTAAATGACCTTGGTCGTAGATAAGTTCTGAAATCAGCAGACTATAACTATCACATTAAACAACAAATTCGTTAATGGACAACAACACTACTCAGATACGGTAAATTAAAAGATAATCAGCGAAGTTTCTAGGTTAACATTTAGATACTAAAAAAAATTTTTTTTCACCTTATTACCAAAAAGATGGAAATTGATAGCAGGGGCGGATTTAGGGAGGCAGAATGCCCCGCCCCTTATGGATCTCATATATGGTTATTGCATAGACTTTTTACTTGGTCCACTCCTAACGTTGCCTAGTTGCCTCTCCCTTTTCAAAATCCTGGATCTACATCTTGACGATTTATTGAGCAATATGATCTAGAATATATTTTATTGGAATTGGACTAGGAAAGGCTTAATATTCATTAAGCAAATATTGTATACATGTACTATTCTATAAGATGGTACTGAATAACACACATATACACAGAAGCCAAATACAAGCTACCAGCATGGAAACATCAGATGTTTGAAATGTACAAACTGTACTTAAATTTATGATAATCTGACATGAAGCACTTCATTCGTGTAGATCTATTCAAGATCTATAAATCTCAAAAGCATTTAAATATATAAATTGTATTTGATAAGAAATACGAGTTTTAAACACTTGAAACGTCCCATTAAGGTGTATCGGTTGTTGAAGACAATTCTCAAAAGAATACCTTTTATATTCCGATATATCCACGACCTTGCTTTAATAATCAATCAATCAATATTTGATAATACTTGAGATGAAAAATCGAATACCTTATATTATTATTTACCGTCTTTAAATTTAAATTCAGATGACATGTTTAAAATTCTTTATCTCTAGATTTGAAACGTTAAAAGTTGTATTTATTTTTTTTCAAATGTAATTATTTGAAGTTTTTAAAGTTCGAAATTTAATTACAAGTCGGTGTAATCCTTTGATATATTTTCTTTGACTTGTATAGCTTCATGTGATTTGGAGAGTATATTAGATATTAAGCACGCTGTAACCTAATAATGCACTTATTATAAATTCAGATTCAAAGTCAAAAAATCAAATTGTTATGTTATATGACCAAGGTCTGAATCAACTTATTCATGAGGGTGTGGATTGGGGTTTACAGAATAGAGAATAATGGGCAAACATTATAAAGAATAGAAAAACATGGATAAAAAAAATTTATAGAATAGAGAATAATGAGGTGCTAGAATATAAAAAATATAGAATAATTGGCAAAAAGTTTAAAGAATAGAGAAAAATTGCCTAAAAAATTAAGAATACAAAAATAAAGGAACCCCCATCTAGACCCTCGTGTCTATCTTTCTATTTAAATAAGAGGCAACAGATATTACTGTAGTTAACTTGTAAATCAATTTTGAACTAAGAGTTTTAAGTAGTGAAGTTGAATTATCCGTTTGAAAATTTCATGTACGCTATCGCAAGTTAGTTGACCGTAATGATATATCTGTTTCACAGATGACGATGGATATGATGCAACTGTTGTTACCACAATCCCGTCCTCTTTTTTACTCGAATGTGACCAATCGAAGCAGACTTATCGCAAGATTTGTACTTACATTAGCAACACGACGGGTGCCACATGTAGATCCTGCTCTGCTTATGCTTTCGTAGCATCTGAGATCACCCTAGGTTTTTGGTGGGGTTCGTGTTGCTCGGTCTTTAGTTTTCTGTGTTGTGTTTTGTGTACTGTTGTTTGTGTTTTTTGTCGTTTTTCGTTTTTTGTCATGTCATTATCAGTTCATTTTCGACTTTTGAATTTGAATGTCCCTTTGGTACTTTTTGCCTCTAGCTCTTTTTGAATATAGAAACCAGATTAAACGAATCACGTGAATTCTGTTCGAGTGAAACCGGATTCGTCGATTGGATTAGTATCTCCTGCCTTGATTGAATCACCCGCAATGCGAATTCCGAAAGGAAAATTAATTCAATATAGGAACTACAGGACACACATAATGTACTGATCAGACGACTTTTTTGGTGTCTTGAGATCAAAAACAGCGGAAAGATGTCTCACGTGAGGGTCCGGATGTGGGGGTCCTCATTTCTGTATTGTTTAATTTTATAAACCATTTTTATATATTTTTTAACATTATTTTGCCAATTATTCTTTATTCTTTATAATTAAGCATTTGCACCAAATTCTTTGTTTATTGGACGATGTTTCTCTATTGTTAATTCTTTTTACCAATTATTCTCTATTCTGTAAACCCCATCAAGATTTCTTTCTTTTCGGTCAAACAAATCATTTCTTGTATCAATCATATGCATTCTTTAACATTACCAAAAACGGGTTCCTAAAGCCGTAAAGTAATTGAAATTAGAATGAAGCAAATCAGCAAATAAACATTTGTCTGAAACTGGCATGTCAGTAACTGCTAGTAACTGAGTTTACTCTGTGTATTGCTGTGTGTTTGTTTATTCTACATTGGCTAGAGGTATAGGGGAGGGTTGAGATCTCACAAAACATGTTTAACCCCGCCGAATTTTTGCGCCTGTCCCAAGTCAGGGGCCTCTGGCCTTTTTTTAGTCTTGTATGTTTTTTTTTAATTTGGGTTCATTTATATGTTTCGGAGTTTAGTATGACGTCCATTTTCGCTGAACTAGTAAACATTTTTGTTAAGGGGCCAGCTGAAGCCCGCCTCCGGGTGCGGGATTTTCTCGCTGTGTCGAAGACCCATTGGTGACCTTGGGATGTTTTCTGTTCTTTGGTCAGGTTGTTGTCTCTTTGACACATTCCCCGTTTCCATTCTCATTTCATTATGTTTGTATTTTGTAATTTTAATTCTAAAATATAATTACGTTTTCAATTAGGGAGTCTGTGTATTTTCTTTAACAGTATGTAAAGTATGCGAGAAAATGATAAAAAAAAACTTGTTAAAACTGGAACCATGCTAATGTAAAATTTACGTGATAATCAACAGACAATAGACCTGTTTTTACCTAACAATGTCAACATCCAATTAATTTCAATTTAAACAGATGACAATTAGTAGGTTAAAATTTTAAATTCGCCACGTCCAAGATCGGTGAGTAGATCTGATTGTTGTAACCCGACTGTTCCGTAAATATATCCATTACCTCGAATAGCGTTGTATTGATTGTCGGAATCAGTGACAATTTAATGCCTTATTTTAAGGTGACATTTTATAACTGTATTTTACAATATTTTTGTAATGAATGAAAATTAAACATTGAAACTGGGATTTAAACCTATTTAAATACGGTATATAACAATATTTACCAATTAGTTGTCATGAATATTAACATTTATTTAATCTTGAAAGAGAGTCATTAGCGTATTAACTTTACTTGGAACAAGACGGGACTGTTTCTGTCCGAAACCGTAAGTAAAAAAATGTTAATTTTGTCATCCTGATTTCACATCAGATTTTATATCTATGTTTTGTGCTTTTAAATATCTAGTATTAATCGTGGCAATGGTTAATTTAACAAACAAACACTCATTGTACATAATTTCGAGCATTTCATTGCACAAGGAATACATTATATTATATACTAGTATTTTGTACGTGTTAAATATTTTATGTAAATCACTTGTTTTTAATCACGCGACATTTCATCAATTGTACCACCATGTACGCATAAAGTTATGGAAGCAAAATGAAAAATTTTCAGAGCAATTCGAATCCTGGAAAGAATTGACACAGGAAAAGCTGATCTATACCGCAAGGCAAATTTCTGTATCTTACATTTCCCATTTTACAGTTGCGGTCTAATTTCTCCGCCCCTTATCCTAACCGACAAACTTTATTTTTTTTTTCATTTTTGCTGAACGTAAAAAATATGCATGAGATATTTTCCACTGGACGTAAAAAAAACCCAACTAATATCAATGCGCAAAAATGACGACAACAATATTAATAATGATAAAAAAAATTATCATCATATATTAATTTTATTTTCATTAATATGAATAATGATTATTATGATCATTATTTATTTATATTCCCACATCGAACTCGTAATATTGGAAAATGAAAGTTAATTCTGAAAATAAACAGCTAACTTCCTCCTTAAGAGAAAACGAGTAAAAATTTATCACATGTATTAAGTCAAATATGCTCAAGAGAATTGTAACATATTTTAGGTGCACCACACTGTTCTTAAAATCTCAGGTGCGGATCCATGATTTTTAAAAGGGAGGGGAGTGACCGCAAGATAATGATAGGAGTGGCACTCGTAAAAATTCTATGCTATAACCATACATGTAGCTCCATAATTGGGGGCCAGGCCCCTGCCCCCTTAATCGGCTTCTGAATCTTTGTAGGCTGCTATCATAAAAATAGTTGAATGACCTGTCGTCATGCATCATTTCACCTTGTTTATATAATTAACTGCAGAAAATCCATTTCATAAAATTATCTTTCATGATAAATTTTATCACAGGGCTTTAAACAAAAGTCTTCCTGTTATTATTGCATGACATGGATGCGATTAACTCTCTAGAAATCAATTGATTGGTTCCGTAAACACCGTTTAATGGACAAGGATATTTGTTCTAAGATAAAATATTAGTATTTAATAGTTTTTGTTTACGACTAAATGATAATACTAAAAGTCATAACGTAGCTGTCACTGTGATCAATTTTCAGAAAGTTATTACTGTAAAGCGTCCTTATGTTTGGTACCATGACCACTAATATTCAAATATATCTTACTTTGAATTTTATTGACCAACACAATGTTGTTGTATATTATATTTTGAAAGTAAGAGTGGTATGAAAAGATTTAACCGGGGAATTGACCTCTATTGTCCAAAAGTTTCGTTAGTTTCCGACATCCGCTTTTTATCACTACAGCCGATAACTGCTACGGTTCTTAGGTAACAGTTTTTGACAGAATAAGTATGGGACACTCGACCTGTACCAGGTTTCAATGTAAACAATAAGTCTAGGTGCTCTCGGACGCGACATTCTCCGATCCCTAAAATCATAAAATGACTACAAAAATGTAGGAATGCTAAGAAGTTGACAAAAATATTAAATAAACAACTGGAAATCATGTGAAAGCATATGAACTGAAGATAATTTAGAATCAGAATTTGTCATATACCTGGGATTCAGTAAACGAACCAACAGTAGTTTCATGAAGTCTATCTAGATCTTAAATATCAAATATTACTATTTTCCAACAGCGGTTGTGATTGTTCCTTGATATACTGTGATTGCTCCTTGGTATACTGTGATTGTTCCTTGATATACTGTGATTGTTCCTTGGTATACCGTGATAGCTCCTTGGTATACCGTGATTGTTCCTTAGTATACCGTGATTGTCCTATGTATTCTGTGATTGCTCCTTGGTATACTGTGATTGCTCCTTGGTATACTGTGATTTCTACTTTGTATACTGTGATTGCTCCTTGGTATATGTGTCACTTTTATGATGTGATTGTTCCTTGGTATATGTGATTGCTCCTTGGTATAATGTGATTGCTCCTTGGTATATGTGTGATTGCTCCTTGGCAAACGGTGATTGCTCCTTGGTATACTGTGATTGCTCCTTGGTATACTGTGATCGCTCCTTGGTATTTGTGTGATTGTCCCTTGATATACTGTTATTGCTCCTTGGTATACAGTGATTGCTCCTAGGTATACTGTGATTGCTCCTTGGTATACTGTGATTGCTCCTAGGTATACTGTGATTGCTCCTTGGTATATGTGTGATTGCTCCTTGGTATACCGTGATTGCTCCTTGGTATATTGTGATTGCTCCTTGATTTTTGTGTCATTGTTCCTTGGTATATGTGTGATTGCTCCTTGGTATACCGTGATTGCTCCTTGGTATATTGTGATTGCTCCTTGATATTTGTGTCATTGTTCCTTGGTATATGTGTGATTGCTCTTTGGTATACCGTGATTGCTCCTTGGTATATTGTGATTGCTACTTGGTATACTGTGATTGCTCCATGGTATAACGTAAACGTGGATGTTTTCGCTAGTTGTTATCTTCTAATGAAACTTTTAGCGCGAGATTTAAATTCGTGCAGCAAACAGTAAGGGCGCCTTTCACATGAATACTTGTTTATATACAAACTATTCTCATGGGGGTTTCTGCGGATTTTACGTGATCGCAAAATAAGCGAAAATAAATCCCGCGCTAAAATTTTCACGTTCATTCTAACGAAGATACTAGAGGGTAAATTTCGCCTTTTCATAATCTATATGACTATGGGTAATCTCATTGTTCGCACACCAAAATGAAAATAACATTACGTCATTGGTTGAATTTCCATTGTTTAGGACGTTTTAATCCAATCAAAACGTTTTGGAAAATATTACCAAGAATGCATTAGATTCTGAAACTAAGAGATTAAGAATAATGGGCAATAAAATAAATAGAGAAAAATGGCATAAGATTATAGAATACAGAAACGAAGAACCAACCATCTAGACCCTCCCAAGTTTTAAGTTCAATGGGATTGATGCGATCAAAGGTCACCGTACTTTGCATAATATACTGTAAAAGTCTGAGGTGAAAGTGGTCATGGTCTTTGTTAAATACATCAGCTACTGTGTTCTTCTCCTTTCGGCAAAATTTAATATTCTTCTGTAGAGTTATCGTATTTTTTCAATGGAAGAATGAACTAATCCCAGGCAATTAAAAAGTACTTATACATAACATTATTCCAATAACTTCCTGGCATTACAGAAGTGCGATGGTTTTGTAAAGACTACTTTGTATGTTTGCTACGAAAATTACTGACAGTAAAAGGAAAGTTTGAATTATATCGCCAGTCTATTATACTTGAATATTTTATAATAAAATGGTTAACAGAATCTTAAAACTAATTGCACTTAAACACTCTTCAATAAAAAATCGACTTGATCTCATTATTTTTGTTTATTGACTTAACTTATAAAAGAAACGTACATTTATAATGTTATCCAAAGAAATAACAGCGCGATTCTTCCACAGTCGGATTATAAATTTTGACATTTTTGCAACCAAACAAAAACCCTGGTTAGAGTTTGAAAGAAATGGAGAAACCGAATATCGGAAACCAATATAGGAGGGCTTGAATTGGGGTTCTTCACTTCCTCATTCTTTACTTTTGGATTTTTTCTCTATTTCAATATTTTGTCATTAGTTCTCTATTTTTTATATTAAAGAACCCCATTATTCTCTATTCTTTAATTTTTTGCCTATACGTATTTTTCTCTATTCTTTATATTTTTTGTCCTTTTTTCTGAACTTTTTGTCCATTAATCTCTATTCTGTAAACCCCACAAAGACCCTCATACAGCTTTCAACAAAAGTTGTTATCGTATGTACACTTTCTTGGCTGAGCCAGAGTTCATATGAATAAAAGGAGATGTGGTGTATCTGAAAATCGAACTTAATGACATGATAAACTACTGGTTTAGATCGTTAATGTAAAAAACCAGAGTATTTTTATAGTTTTTTATCAGATTGTTCTGGTTTAGTAAATTGTATAGACAGCAAGCAAAATTCGCTAGATAATAGTGGAGGCTTATATAAGCGTAACAGTTCGATGTCCTAGGTCTACCTTGATATTTTTTTGGGGTAAATTATCAAATGAATTAATATTTCTGTAGTAGCTCTCCGGGTATTTGTAAAACATTTGTATTTAGTGTCACTGTTGAAGATTTTTTATCGGGCACCTGAGATCATCCCGGTTTTTGGTGGGATTCGTGGTGCTCAGTGTTTAGTGTTTTGTAGTCTTCATCGTTTTCCGTTTTTTTTTTTTTTGTAATGGTTTAGTCAGTTTGTTATTCCTTTTGTATCTTCTGCCTCTCTTTCATGTAGCAAGCGCTATGAACGCAGCACATGCAATTTCAACATTTTTTAAATCACCAAGAAACATGCTTTTGTCAATATATAAAATACAAAAAAAACTTGGTTGATGGTTGAAATCTAAAAAAAAACTAGTATAACTACGCCACTGCTCAACGTCCCGTGGCAAATATTTCATACATATTTAGGTCGATGAAAAGTTTTGAATTAATAAGACAATTAGGTTCTGAAAAGTTGATAAACTAGGTATATAAAGGGCTGGAAATTTAGACTGCCACTGGAAAATAAGGGTTCTTGAACATTTAGAAACCAGGACAATCTCTACAAGTATCCCCATTCCGACCAGACGTGACTGTGTATTTAAACATCCCACACTGACAAATAGGCGCTCCACTTTGGCAAGTGTTCATAACTGCCGGGTGGGAGAAGTTAAGGGATGGACATATTTATATTCCCCGTCAACCCTAGGGTCGAGACAACTGAGAGATTGATATATTGTATTATTATACTTCATGTCAAAATGCCAGATTCAGATGGTTAATACGAGGGAGACAATTTACTCTATCCTATGGCAAATACTCTATTACCCTTCACGGAGACGCTTGATCAAGTGTGCGCTTTATGAAATACGGATGGTTGTTATGTACAAGACATCATAGTTTTTTACTTTGAATTTGAAATTTAATAGACAGTAATAACAGAACATTCAGTATAATAAATTAAATAACACATATCTGAGAGGGTTATAGAGCAGATTATTACCCCTCGAAAAGACATTGTCAACCTTGGCTTCGCCTCAGTTGACAATGTTTTCTTGGGGTAACAATCTGCTCTATCACCGGGCCTCTCAGCTATGTGTTATTTATATATTGTCGATGGTCTATTAAAAAAAACATTTTAGACATTTAAAAATACTTTAGTGTCGTTGGGTTGCTGTTTATTGACGTGTATTATAATTATCTCCTTTTATTCAGAAATAAATAACCTTTTTGTTATCTACCGTTTATGAGCGAAAATGTAATCCTAACTCAGACTACTAAATCTTATTTTTCAATTGAACTCAATGTGATCCAAATGAGATTCGACCTCTTATTGTAAGCATTATTCTAAAAGACAAAATATTTTATGTTTTGACCTTGCGATGTGTTAACTTATAACTTTGCATTTCTATCCTTTTAATTCTATAATCAATCTTAATCGATTTGAGCGTCACATGTATGGTAGTTACGAAGTTTAAAGCGTTATTATGTAGTTTTAATGTCCGTGTTAATGCTCCTTTATGTCAAGACACTTTTGAGGTTTTATTTATAAGCTTTTAACCAAACATTCACTTGAACTTGTTGGTCACTACTGAATGAGGTTTATTTTGTGAGTATGTATACCTGGTATATTTTTTTTAATGAATGCTTAAAGGCGACTTCGCATGTTGTACATTTTTTTGCGAATTTTCAGTTCTAGATGATAAATTTAGTTTTTTATATATATATATAAAACTAAGGCCCACGGTAAAACTCGATCAGGCTAATTTATTTTCAACAGTTTTTGTTTATTTACCTTAACATCTTTGTCTATTCTTATAAGTTATATATATAGAATGTGACCTACCGAATTAGACTTATCACCGACTTTGTACTAATATGAGCAACACGACGGGTGCCACATATGGAGCAAGATCTGCTTACCCTTCCGGAGCACACGAGATCACCCCCAGTTTCTGGCAGGGTTCGTGTTGCTCAGTCATTAGTTTTTTATGTTCTGTTTTGTGTACTATTGTTTGTCTGTTTGTCTTTTTACTTTTTTAGCCATGGCGTTTTCAGTCTATTTTCGACTTGTGAGTTTGAATGTCCCTTTGGTATCTTTCGCCTCTCTTTTAGGATAAATCGAACGACGAAAATTGGAAATGTTTTCAGGATGTTTTTATACATGTAGTATAAATGTGCTAATATATTTAGTAATTAACATAATGAAACTTTAAAATTTACACCATTTCTGAATCCATTTTTTCACAGACATACTTGGGGTGTAGGATATGCGGTTATAAGCTTTTAACCAAACGAACACTTAATAGTGTTGGTCAGCATGTGCGGTCAAAGGTCATATTATTTTAATTTGCGGGTATGAAGTTTTTGCAATCTTTCTTCAAAGATGATATCTAACACCGTTTTTTTTCTAACAATCGTACAATATTAAGGTCCTCCGTAATTTGCCTTATTTTCTTATCTCTGCAAACTATATTTCTATCAGTAATGAAGATATTAAGGTCACACGTACATATCTTATTTGTTTCAAAAAAGTAATTCACCAGTTTATGTTTCGTTAGATTTGTTTGTGCACATGTTAAGAATGTTTGCTTTGATATGATCGAGATCTGGAATGTCAAAACCTCAAAGAGTCACGTGACGCCAATAAGACTTTAAGACACGTTATTTATTTTCAAAATTTTATGCAAATAAAGAACATCATATCATGGGTTACCCCATTTAGAAACACAGGACTAGAATAATATTGTTCTCAACCTGCTATGCTTGTGGTATTTACTGCTGGATGTTTGAGTAAAAATCACTCATCCAGTAGATGTATCAAAATGTGTGAAACCCTCTAAGTAAATTCAAACATTGAGATTGTTCGTGGTCAATCGCTAGTTTTCTTTGTATATATTTTTTGTGAACTGTTGTATATCCTGTTATTTTTTTCTTTTGGCCATGGTGTCGTTTTACTTTTTTTCGACTTTCGGGTTTTTTTATATTGCCTTTCTGGTACCTTTTTAAACACATATCGCAAATACTAAGTACTCTGTACGTTACTGTCATGTCAAAACAAACACTTCCATCGCAAATACTCTGTACGTTACTGTCATGTCAAAACAAACACTTCCATCGCAAATACTCTGTACGTTGCTGCATGGCATGTCAAAACAAACACTTCCATCGCAAATACTCTGTACGTTAACAAACACTTCCATTACCATTCTCAATTTTATGTTTTTGAATCATAAGTTAAAGTTGACGATAATAAAATTAAAGCTTCTTTTTGGTGTTGGGAGGTGTCTGTCCTTTTCAATATCAATATTTCAAATTGTCTAAATGAATTAAGTACTGTTATTTATAACACATAAGGGGTTACATATCGTTGAAGACCAGTAATCTTATCACATATGTGGAATGTACTAATATGAACACAAATTAAAAAAATCTAGCTTTGTTTTTGGAATACCTCATGGGAGTTTAACTCGAATAATTACAGCGCCCTCTTACGGTCAGTGTCACAGGAAGTGATAGCAGTCAGCGGATAGAAATGCTGGCTCATTCAGGTTACTGGGAGATATAAATTGTATAGAACGCATTACAAAAGGGAGACAACTCTTGAAATTACAATACAATATATATATAAGATTTAAGATTAAACACAAACCGAATACTTCGGTCCCCAGTCATCGTCTCTCCCACTCGCGAGCCATCGTAGAGCAGTGGAATATAACGACTGAATTATTCGGGTTAGAACAAATATATCACAGGACGAAAGAAATTTAACAAAAATTGTTTCATATTTTTCAGTGGTAACTGGCTAGTAACTAAATGAAACGAAACCATAAACTCTATGCTTTATCTAACTTTACCATTTAATGGACCCTGTCTGGTTTTAGTAATAGCTGTCCTTTAACATGTTAAAAATCAGTTTTGAATATCAATGACCTTATCCTTACAAATAATCAACGACTACACAATTATAAGTATGTTTAAATACGTATCGTAAAACTGATCGAATTTTGATATTCTTATAAACTTTAAATACTGCACGCAATCTTTGTCCAGGTATTTGTCATTTAAATCTGATAGCATTTATATACAAATGCAAGATATGACATACTTAAATTTAAATCCTTTAATTAACAATAGTTAAATGCATTTAAGACTAATTGCATTTTTTGGACGTGAGAAGTCAGAAAGCAGGTGTTTGAGAATAACGTCGTCAAATGTTATACTGTATACATGTATATGTAATTAATTCATAGGTTAACATTGTAGATTAAATTAATCCATTGTTCTATTTTAAGATGTTAAATATATCCATGTATCATGAACTAGATTGATTAATTGATCGTTGCTTGTTTAATTTCCTGATATATTAGAGTAGACGTTTATTTGTAAATATAGAAATAAGGAGATGTGGTATGATTGCCAATGAGACAACTATCCTCCAAAGTTCAAATGAAGTTAATGTAACCAATTATAGACAACCGTACGGACCTCAACAATGAGAAAAACCCTTACCGTATGGTCGGCTATAAAAGGCCCCGACATGAAAAATATGAAACAATTCAATTGAGAAAACTAACGGTCTAATTTATAAAAAAAAAAAAACAATTTACGAAAAACAAATATGACAGACATGAACCAACGACAACCACTGAACTACAGTTTATTTTGGTGACTGCGAGTAAATTTTACTGAACGATTACTCTCAACATTCTTTTTTCCCTCGTTACGTCAGCGCATTAAGCCGTGATTTTGTAAATTATTGAACTTTTGTACAGATTCAAGGATTTTTTTAAATTGCCTTTCAGGTAGTAATTTTTACCATTTTGTTAAATATATTTTGCAAATGTTCCCAACAATATCTGTATAACTGGCATATGATATCAATAAATAAGACGATTTGCTAATGGAAAATACAATTAGAAAATGAAACACCTTCAAAGTGAAACGTTGGACACGTGACTTCTCGCTGTAAGCACTTAGTTTTTTTTGTCCTGAAAGTTTATACGGAAATGGTCGACCTTGTTTACATTTGTATATACTCTAAATTCTTTAATTGAAAACAGTTACTTTTATGGGGTTGGATAAGATAAAGGCGAATTCACTCTACTGTTTGATTAATTTTTATTTGTTCCTTCTAAATACTGCATGTATCAAAAGAACTAACTTTAATTAAAAGTACACTATTTTTAGTTCTTTTAAAATTTATTTCTTAAATAAACTTTTAGGTAACAAATATAAAAAATAATTTGACAAACATGTCTGTCATATTTGTTTTTCGTAAATTGTTTAGTTATAAATAAGGCCGTTAGTTTTCTCGTTTGAATTATTTCACATTTTTTATGTCTGTGCCTTTTAAAGTCGGCTATACGGTATGGGTTTTTTCATTGTTGAAGACCGTGCGGTGGCCTATAATTGCTTAATTCCACTTTATTTTAATTCTTAAATAGTTGTTTCATTTGCAAACATACCACATCTCCTTATTTTTATAGTAATACTCTTTGTACGAGAGTTGGTGTTACAACTAGTTATAAAGTACATGTACATGTTTGTTTTATTATCAGTTCAGTCTATTTGGACAATAAGCACTATAACTTTTCTCCATTCCTTTTTTGAAACAAATTTCATCTTGACGTACTAGATTTTAATTGATTTATTTATAGAGGACTGCTTAACGTCCAGTGGCAAATATTACATGCATATTCGGGGCGATAACATATTTATAAATGGCTTGCTTTGTACTAGACCAAGATGCTGAGTCGAATAATTACGTGCTAGATGACAAGGAAACAGTCCCGAGAAAGATATATCAACCTACCCGGACATATTATTTTGACTCCAAGCTCAACAGTCTTTGCTCTAACTACTTTAAACCGCGTTGTTTGCGGAAAATCAGCAATTACACATTTTAATCGTCTTTGATTTGACCTAGTCAAGGATTGAACCTACGACTTCCCGTACTAGGGGCCATCACGCTACCACGAGACCACCTAGATTTATATGTAGAGTCAAATCAGAAAATATTGTATTGTTTAACAGTCTTTGGAATCTTTCACCAGTAGACTACCTTTGTCATACTCTCCGATGAAAAGTCATAAAAGATATCCCTATAAAAATTAATTACACCGGACGCCCGTTTCCGTCTACATAGGACTCACCAGTGGTGCTCGACTTCAAACAGTTGGAAAAACAAATCAGATACGAAGTTGAAGAGCATTTAAAAATAAGAATCCGCAAATTGCTTCAAAATGGCTAGGATCTCTTATGCCTGGAGTTGAAACGCCTGGTTGTTTTGAATATTTCAAAATGTTTATAAATCATAGGAAATTTACAGAAAATGACAGTTACAAAATATACCGGGCACGGTCTTTCACAGCGAAACAGAGGATTTAATTATTTTTTTTGTGGTAACCGCATGAGATCGATGTTCTTACCTGACCGGTCGGTCGTGGTCAACTAATCTAATGCTATTGATGGATTGAAACGTTGCCGAATTGTCTGATTCGTCACTAATTTAAAATTGTTCAATGTCGTCAGTTATTCGAATTTGTTTTTATTTTCAATCATCACCCATTGTCAATCAGCTTAGACAAGATTTTATTAATATAATACGAATGTGCTTAAAATAGTACAGCATGCAGTATGGATCAGTACGATATAGACATAACGGCTTTTAATTGTTTAATTAATCTGTTTGAAAGCAGTTGTTATTAAGTTCTTTAAAACATTTTCGTAGTAAAAGTGAATATGTGGAATGTTCAATTTCATTAATCAAAAACAATACTCTAAATATATCGCTTTGTTTTTATCAATTTGCAAACTTTTGGCATTGCTCTTTATTTTTGCTAACATTTTCATTAAAAAATGATGTGAACTACCTCAAGGAACTAATCTCAGATTAATATATACTACTCAAAGAAAGTTTTACAATACTTTCGTTGAGATTAATGGGGGTCAGTCATACTTTGAAGGCTCAAATCTTTGTTATTTGCGACGGAAATGTTAGTTTCTGCTCATATGTAACCAATTATTTCATTAGATTCACAACTGATTCTCAATTTTGTGTGTTGTATGTATTCTTTAACTAGACCATGTGCAAAAATATTTTCAATTTTGACCCCTTCCCACAAACAATAGTACAGAAAACACAACATTGAAAACTAAAGACTGAGCAACACAAATCCCACCAAAAACTGGGGGTGATCTCAGGTGCTCCGGAAGGGTAAGCAGATCCTGCTCCACATATGACTCCTATAAAATACGTTGTTAAAATTAATGTTATTGTAATATATATCAGAAAGATTTAAGCTAAATTATATTTTGATGCTTAATTTCGGTCGATTATATAAAAATGTATTGCAAAGAAAAATATTTCGGATTATATTGCTGTTTGGAAAGTCGTGTTGAAGTTATTTTTAAAAGGGAATAATACAATTTAAACTGTGAATCAAAGTAACCGTCTACTGGGGAGGGGATTTTAAAAGCTAATGGGAAAAATACGAGCTTGTTTAAATATTAGCTTTAAAATCATCTCAAATTATGTTTTGGGCTTAATATCATTTTTCGATATAGATATAATATATTTGATATAAAGATAAATATCAAATTGAAAGAAAGTATTTACTCTGTCCACTTGTTGATGTAAGGAGTTTTAGATGTTGACAGCAAACATTTCTATTTATTGTGCTAAACCTCATTATCTCTATGGGTAATTTCAGTAGGACTATATGCATTGTAGTATTTCTCAATACCTTGCATCACGTACTCATATTTCAGTTTTTGTTATAACACGATTAAAATACTATGGAAAATGATTTTTAATTATTTCTATAAAATTATGTAATATTAATGATGTTTGAAAATCAAAGAAAAACACGTACCGTTATTTACATTAAACCATAATAATTTTCCTAATCGAAAATAAATGTTATTCAAATGCTGTAACACATGAGGTACAAGTATTTACATCTGCACATATCTTTGCGACTAATTGTAGTTTCGGTTCTCTTTGTGTTGAGTTTCTCTTGGTACTCTATTGTGCTCGTTGTGCTGTTGTTGTCTTGGTACCTTACTGTGCTCGTCTACGTATTCTTTGGGTTGTGGCTTTCTTGGTACTGTATTTTACTAGCCTCGGTCTTATTTTAGCATTGCTTGTCTCGGTACTCTTATAGATGTTTTTTTTTTGGTTTTGTATTGTGCTAGTGTCGGGTTTCTTTTGGCCGGGGTTGTTTAGTACAGTGTGTTATGTTAATCGAGGTCCTCTTATGGCTGGTGTTTTCTCGCTTCTGTATTTTTATAGTCTCGGTCTACTTATGGCTGGTGTCGTCTCCCTTCTGTATTTTTTTATAGTCTCGGACCTCTTAAGGCTGGGGTTGTCATGGTACTGTATTATGTTAGGCTATGTTTTCTTTGTGCTGTTGTTGTTGTCATGGTACTACATTTGGCTAAGCTAGTTCCTCCTTTGCTGGGTCGTCTCGCTGCTTTATTGTGCTAGTCTAGGTCATTTTTTGGCTTGATTTATCGTTTGGGATTTTGTTTCCCACCTAGGAAGCAACTTATAAATAGAAAAAGGGTATGCGTTTGTTGTCATTTTCCCTAGAGGTCAATTAAATATTCACTAGAGGTTAGCATCCTAAACAAGATAATTTGGAGATACATGAGTTGTTTCTATTAGATATTAGAAATGAATTTGCTAAGAATAAATTAATTAACAGTTGTCTTGTTAGGAGATAATTTGGAAAACTTCTGGCAATATTTGTCTGAAAATTTATAAAAAATGTGTATGAAATGAACGAAAGAAGTCATAATATTGCAATATGGTAGTGTATGTATGGTTTTACAAATAGTTGCTTAATATGTTATTGATTATCAACATTAAGAAGCATCGTAAACGATAACATAAGGGCCAATTCAATTTCCTTTTTGTTTGTTCAATCGCATATCTACTTTAACTGTATATTGCATGTATATACGGCAGCAAGATATTAAGCTCCTATCAAAAACATTTGAAAGAGAACGACGTTGTAATAAATTGTGTACAATCCTTTTACTATTCTTAAAAAAATGTTTTAACTAAACAGAAACATTTAAATGTTTTAATAGTTATCTCCCATTACACAAAAATGTGATGTCCTTTTTACTTTTTTGATTCGAGCGTCACTATGAGTCTTGTGTAGACCAAACGCGCGTCTGGCGTACACAGTTGTAAGCCTTGTATCTATGATTAGTTTATTTAAAGGATTAATTTTACTAGTGACTTAGCATAAAAATATGGATGCCGTTGCAGAAATCAAATATATATTTTAAATAGTTGGGACAATTTTTATAGATATTTTCTTTGAAATCTTTTTCACATGACACTTTTTTGTTTTGTTTTAAGGTTTCATACACCCTGCTTGTAACTCGTCCGGAACATGTATGACATATTTGTCACTGGACGTTAAGCAAACAACGATTATCCCATACTTATATGTTATAAGACTATATAAATGGTTCATAATTATAATTGACCCACCTGTCTTCTTCGTTTTCTTCAGACTATTTTTAATCCACTTCTTATTATGATTAATCTACTTCATGCTAATTCTATAATCCGTTAATCAGGTACTACTGATCGTAAATGTATAACAACGTAACCTCAAGGAAGACATAATCAAACGAGTTTCAACATATTGCATCTCGTGTGTTAATTTCACGTCATTCAAATCAAAATTTTATAAGTGTAAACATAGTGCTATATCAAAAGAGGAAAACACACTGAATTTATCCCTACAACTGAGGTAAGAAACAAAGATTGTTCTAAAATGTTCATGTTCTGAAGACGATACATTAGGTGAATTTGAATTCTTTTTTTAATGAGTATACGAAATCGTTTTAAACAATGACATAAATGAAAACAAAATTATTTTAAACCTGCATTTATCAGTATCGTATATTTTCAAATAACTTGTACTTCAAGATTGCGTATTTGAAGAAAAATATTGTCTAATGAAATATTGTCCACCAAAACAATATTTCATGGTTCTGTATCATGATATTTTGTCCACATCTATAAAAAAAAAATGTCCAGAGAAGGACAAAATTTAATGTCATTGAAATTTGTCTATAGATGACAGTATTTAATAGATTGATAGTAATGCAATTTTGTCTCATTAAAGGGAGGTTATCCAAAGTTATATTTTGTGTATTTTGAGACAATATTTCATGGTATAAAAGGGTGGTTATAAAAACTAATATTTTGGATAATGGTATCATTCAAGTGTTTTATTTTATTGATAACAACAAACACATCACATGATTATAAGTAATCGTCAATACTTTATTTATACAATGCATTTAAAAGTGTAATATGGTACTATAAACATATTTGACTTTAATCATTTATGAATACAATTTTAAATAAGCTTCTGATAAAATATATGTTTGTTTAATACACAAAATACTTACCTTACAAAATATTTTTCAGTTATGAATATTAAAATATGCATGCTTCGTGATGAGAAATAGCTGATGCAGTATTTCATGGTTGAACATGTCAAATACCTTTTAAGAACAATATCTAAAAAATTCCAGAAACACTCTCACAATTTAATGGAGAAGGATTCCTCATGGGAAGACACGATTATTTTAGAAATATTTTCATGGACAGTACATCACGGTGAAATACTGACATTGACAGAAATTCACAGTGCATGAAATATTGTCAGGAACATTATCTCACAGTGAAATATTGTCCCGCAGAACCTGACAAATTTCATACAGAAGGACACTATCCACGTACACTGGGTATTGATGTTATGTGAAAACCATATACACTGTAGATCTTAGACAATTATTCAGCAGGGATCTAGTTACAAAGAAACTAAAGCACTATAATATCATGTAATGTCGCTATGAACAATTCGTTGTGGTGTTATAAAATGGTCTCCGTTTTACTAAACAAAAAATACATAAAAAGGTAAAATAAGAGACCGCGTATTCTCATGTATTAACTATATAAAATATGCATGTATTAATTTCACATTTTTATAGTTTATAGTTTATTTTTTATTTTTTTATTTTTTAGGAATAAAAGATTTCCAGCGAAGAACGGCAGTGTCAGCATTTTCTGTGTTGCACTCGGATTTCATTGTTTATTTTAAACTTATCGTCAAAACTCCATTTTGAATATTGGTAGTTCACCTTTCCGGGAACATCCATCTTCTCAACGTCGGAGTTTTTAAAATTGTATAAAATTTGTGCGTCAGCAATCAAGATTATGAAAAGGAAAGCAAAAATTCGAAAGACAACCATGTTAGTTTTCGGATTATACGAAGGAGAGCGATGCTCTCTAGATGTTCCCATAGGAACGTTAGTTGGTAATGTGAAGAAATTATTTCAGGCTAAATTTAATATTTACATTGATGAGTTGAATAAGAAGGATCGGAATATCCTGGTTCTTCATTATGGCGGAGCAGATTTGGAGGAATCTTGGTGTTTTACTGATCTCGGTATTCCCGCGGGTTCTACTATCAGAGTAATCATAAAAGAAGAAGTGAAGCCCGTGTTGTTCATCTACTGTACGTACAACGATGAAAATATCGAAATCATTGATAAAGATTTGTCTGTACCGTTACTGAAAATTGAGGATCTCCGCACGCTCTGTGCTAAGAAATCAGGACTTCCGGTATCAGTATTCCGTCTCGTTTATAACAAGAAAGAACTTTATGATGACCACCAGCTCTTCGACTATGGTGTAGAGGCTGGACAAACGATTCGACTAGAAAACTGGGATGGATGGAATGAATTTATAAATCTTTGTATAATGGGATTTACTCCTCAAGTGATGGCACAAATATCAACGGAAGAAGTCATAGCTCGATTTCAAATGAAAGTGGCATTATTCATTGCGGCACATTATGGAAACGTAGATTTGGCTAGATCGCTTATAAAGCAAGGCATCCGTGCAGATGAACAAATCGGCGAACATCCCCTCCGGCAATGGATGAGAAAGGAACCACATATCGAAACAAAGAAAGCACCGGTGCACGAAGCAACTGAAAATAATCAGCTTGGTGTTTTGCGATTAATGGTTAATCACGATATCACTTGCGTCATGGCTAAAAATGGAAACGATCTTGCGCCACTCAATATTGCTTTGCGTCAAAAAGTTAAACCGTGCGCCTCGTTTCTATTAACAAGGCAATGGTCTAAGGTTTCTGTTGGTAAATTCGGTGCATTATCTGTTCAGACGTTAAGTAAAGTCAAAGAATGGGCTACCATTGCAAAAGAAAGATGTTTCGCAAAGTATGGAACGACAAGATCATCTTTGAAGAAAAAATCCTTTACCAGTGGACCACTGGTCAGTTTTGGTATACCCGTCGTCAATGGCGTGTCTGACAGTCCAATGACAGGAAAACCTCGATCAGAACTCGGAAGCATTCGTAAGAAATCGCTGTCTGTATTTCAGGATGTATATGGAATAAACAAGGAAGATCCCGAACAATACTTTAAACAGATGTCGGCAGTTACAAACTACAAAAATATGAAACTACAGAAAAACACCAAGTGGGGCAATATTCTGGATAGAACTGATATGGGGACCAGATTTATCACCGGTATTAAGTCTACTATAGAAGAATCAGAGGACGAGGGATCTGCTTTACCGAAAAAGCCTGGTTCTACATTAGGCAAAGTTATTGGTGCAAAACAGAGGACATTAGAGTCAATAAGTTCAAACAATGAACCTAATGGACCTCCAGGCTCTGTTATAAGTCGCGCAAGACGAGGTACAGTTACAAGCATTTCGGAAGACGATTCAGAACCCACAAAACCGTTGAAAACTGGAATATTAGGCAAACTAAAGGGTGTCCTCGAAGCTCCAATTATAGACGAATCAAACGAACGATCCATTAGAACTCCAGCCAAGCCAGCATTCAGGAGTAAACAACTCTTATCAAGAGACCAGACCATAGAGCAAACTGAGGATACGTCAAAGAAGCCGGATCAACCTGAAAAGTCGAAACTTGAAGATAAGGAAACTGAAAGCAAGGGAACTACATTGAAGCTTCCCTCAATTATAAAACGCAAGGATCAACAGACAACATCTGATGACAATGTGTTTACAGATAATACAACAGATGTCAAAGAAAACAACCCGCCTAGTCTCGGTATGAAGAACCCAAAGAACTTCTTTCAAACTCCAAATAAAGGAATAAGTAAAACATTGTCTAATTTAAAACTAGATAAAACAAAAACATCAACGATGATCTCTGAAGTACCAAGATCCCCTACTCACACCGAAAAATCAAGTGCCACCACGCAAGAGCGGAAGTCACGTAAGCGGAAGCGACTGACATCTGCTTTATTAATTTCTCAAGCAAAAGCCTCCGATGGTGCAGTTCCACTCCCTCTTATCAGTACAGAAAACATGAGTCGCCCATTCTTTTACTGGAACGGATTACGAGAGGAGGATTATGTTCTACCTTTACTAGATCAAGTTACGAAACACAAAGGTGCAACTTCTAGAGACAGGGCTATCAAATCTTTGACAATTGCAAATTCGTTCAAAGAAAAACCATGGCTTGCTCAAGTGCGCATGGCAACATCTTTAACATGTCATTCGTTAAGACGTTCAATGCTTGGTGATATTGATGATGACAATCAAACAATTTGAAAATGGATTAAATGCATTTATGTCGAATAATTCATTGCATATCATTAGTGTTTGCATGAATCCTTATTTATAATGTGTCTTTGAAAGAACTGTATTTTATTCTAGATGCAAAAGAGATGAACATGTTTTGAAGTTACCATAAGCAGATAAGTAAGGGGTGCAATTCATAAGATGTACTTTTTTCAACGATTTAGCACATTTAACAGTAAAACGACTCATTCTGGTATTCCTCCACTGTCTGACAGCCTATTTGGGACTTTTTGTTAACGGATAGTCAAAACAAAATATTTGGGTAGCATATTGACCCTTGTTGCCAATTTATTTTTTTTTTCATAAAAAGGAAAATGGTAAAATGACATATTTTAGTAAACGTCATTAAATATTATTACACCGAATTTGTATTTGTAGGGGATAATTTTAAAACTCCTTTGAAAACAATAAAAGAAATGCTTTTACAGTCCTTATTTTGGGTTTGCATTTGAGGTTTTTATAGAATAATGACTGGGACCCCATCCTATCCATTTCCCCCAATAGAGGAATGTAACATTAGGGGACTTTCTTCCGAATTATGTTAAATAACAATTAAGATAAATTTAAAGGGGAGTCAATTAAAAAAAGGACGAATTCAGTTGACCATTTTTTAATTGTGAGTATTAAATAAAAATTATTTTAAAATTAAATAAAATGTTTACTGTAAGGCAGTCATAAAGTACAAAATGTGTAAGGATGCAGATACAATTATATTCATTTATAAATCTTCAATATGTGGAGGTAAGAAAGGGAGGGGGAGGGGGTTGTAAAATTTTAATATTTACCTTCGAAATGTCTAAGCAAAAATCTGTTCCTTCTCTCTTCGAACAAAAGGAGATTTGGGCTATACATCAATGAGACAGAAACCTACCGATAGATGACGTGCTCAGTTTACAATAACGACACGACGCGTACCACTAATGAAACCAGGAACAACTCACTCTGTCGGGGTACCTGTCTTTTTGTGTGAATCGATTCGTAATCAGTATGTAGAGTGAAATGTTTTGTTAATATTTTCTACCTTTTGTCTTTAAAACTTTTAGGCAAAGTATTGTATTTAAATCGATTTATGAATTTTGATTGCTGCATTGGTATCTTCTTTTTAATTTTTATTATTGTTTTTTCTTATTTATTTATATTCTTGATTTTTGTTCTGCTTCAGTAATGGTGGTTAAGAAAGTGATATTTAGAAAGTTGTTTCCCCTTATTTGGTAGTTTACTGAATATTTTCCCAATTTTTAACCCCAGTTGATAAGACATCAAACATAAGAATGACAGGACATGTTGTTTTGTACAGTTTTAGGTATTTTGCACTGTAAATTTAAAAATAAGTTAACTAATGCATGAAATAGGTTTCAAACAAACATACATTCTGCACAAAGTATTTTTGAGATTTATTTTTACGTTGACATCCATATTTTGTAATTCAAAAATGTAAAAGCTCCTTCCGCTGTAGACAGCATAATGCCGATTTTATATAGAATCAATTTTATACCAAAATTCCTTCTTTTTTCGGAATATATTTTTGAAGGAATTACATAAATGTAAAGTGGGTTTTATTCATTGGTGAAGGCCGTACGGTGACCTATAGTTAGTAAATTCTGTGTCAATTGGTCTCTTGTAGAGAGTTGTCTCATTGGCAATCATACCACATTTTCTTATTTTTATATAGATGTACACAAAAAATCTGGTTTCAACTGCCGAACTTAAATCAGATAAAGATATTTCATTTATATAGACTTTTGTTGAATATACTGCTACGTGTACTAAAGGGGCGGTTAACGACCTTGATTACTCATGAGGGTCTCGCACGGTCGGTTGTTATATATGAATAAAGTTCTTAAACGTAGCAGTTTAAGTGTTCCTTTATGAATAATTATACTTGTTGCTGGATGATTTTCTTGTAATTGTTTTAATATTATTTATCTATAATGTTTATTTACAGTTGTGTTTTAGTCTTTTGTTTTAAATACTTTAATTTTGTTACTAAATATGTGATAAGAATATTTATATTTTGTTTTTTTAATGTATTTTAAATATTTAATGTTGTTACATGTACTAATTATGTGATAATAATAAATTTTACACAAATTGCAACGTTGTCACCTACATACATGTATAAATATCCTGCCACGTCCGGTCTGTGTTTTTCTGACTGTTAATGACTTCTTTACACTAAATCCATTGAATGTTGGATGTGTACTGATTGATATTTTAGTCTTAGATGCATGTTTTTTTTTATAGTTGTTATTGGCGTTGAACTAGCTGTCAGTAACTGCGAGTACTCTCAGATCTGTACTTTGTGTCTTCTTTTTTTTTTAGTGATGTATAAATACCCTGCCACGTCCGGTATGTGTGTTAGTTACTTGGTTTTCTGCTTTGTATCGATCTGATGAGTTAAGCTCTTTTCAACTAATTTTAATAGTTTGTTCTTATGTTGTGCTGTTACATCACTGACCCAGGTGAGGGGGCCCGCAAAATGTTTAACCCCGCCACATTCTGTATGTGCCCGTCAGGAGCCTCTTATTCAGTAGTTGTCGTCTATTGCTGTATATTTTATTTGTTTTTCGTTCATTGTTTTGTACATAAATCAGGCCGTTAGTTTTCCCGTTTGAATTGTTTTGCATTTTTCTTTTCGTGGCCTTTTATAGCTGACTATCCGGTATGAGTGTTGCTCATTGTTGAAGGCCGTACAGTGACCCATAGTGGTTAATTTCTATGCCATTTGGTCTCTGACGGAGAGTTGTCTCATTGGCAATCATACCACATCTTCTTATTTTTATACTAATTAAACAAAATTGAGATGGAAAAAAAAACATACATTCTGCACAAAATATTTTTGAGATTTACTCTTACATTGCCATCCATATTTGTGATTGGAGAGTTTGTGTTTTCCCATTGTCAGTCTGTCTATCAACAATTTTGTGCACTTAGTGTGGGTAGGGTGCGTACAGTTTCTGTGTATGATAATGGAAAACATTTTGTTCCTGCAAGGATATCAGCATACTATTGATCTATTGATCATTGATTCCCAGTGTCGTAAAAATAAAATAATGTGCATATAATTTTATTGTAGTGCAAATTGTGGAAAAGAATTGGCGGTTTGAAATATGCTTTTGTTTGAAAATATGCTAGACTTTCTGTACGCACAAATCTTGTGTAGCTACCTTTACTGAATGTCGCCAATTAAACTGATTAAACTGTGCGAATACGAAGCCCCTCCTAGGGACATTGATTCCAAGTGTGTTTGATTGAAACTGAAACGAAGATGCCTGTACGAAGTGGGCAATATGAGGGTACAGATGTGGTTAAAAGAACAATAATGAAATAAACAGAAATAGAATAGAAAAATGGGTAGATAAATAAAGAAATGAGAATAATGGTGCTAAAATATGAAGTGTTGAGAATGATGGGCAAAGAAAATAAAGAATAAATATAAATGTCATAAAATCAATTAATATAGAAATGAAGACCCAAATGTAGACCCTCCAATATGACAGTCTGTCGTCTACTGAGAATCTACTTATTTCCCAAAACTAGCCATACCTTGATGTTCATTTTTTAAATTTTGTTATGCTAGAAATGATATAATGTCAAATTCTTGAACGCACGTAGAAAAAGGCAAAAGAACAGCGAAGATACAATGAGGCCTTCAACTCGAAGCACTATTTCAAAACCGATTATGTTTTGTTGTTAGGATGATCAACAGTCTAGATTGTGATATCATTTTTTCACAAAATTTTATACGGTAAAAATACAACGACTATACGATGTTTTCATTCAAAACAAATTATTCTGAACATTGTATCTACCATTGGTGGTTTCCTCGATAAAATGAAAATTTTCGGACTTATTCTGCTATCAGATTCAAAACAAAATAAAAGATCGCTGTAATTTCGACTACGCGTACGCCACATTATCTAGAGGGAAGGAAAGCAGGCGGATCGGACAGCCGTCCGTGGTCGTGCAGGGAGAGAAATTTCCATCAGCACATATTTGACAACCAGATTACTGTATAGCAGAAAATTCACAAGTCAGTACGTCTTCGTTATCTATCATATCAATCAGACTGGTTCCTGTCCTTTATCTGTTTGGCTCTGACAACAAGGGTGACTCGGACACCCGTTTGTTGCAAGGAGATAACCAGCCTATAATATCAATGAATCAGGAATATGTTACCACGTGACATCCCTTGTTGAAAAGCTGACAAATATTTCCAAAACTCTTTATCCAGGATAGTTTATAAAAATCAAGAGAAGTAGAATGAATACCAAAGGGACAACTATCCACTAGAAACTCAATCTGATTAAAATTCTGATTTATAGTAACTCGCGCGCTCGTATATATAAGCTTATATGAGGATAACAGAAATCAAAGATCTATATTTTAATTAGATTGCTAGAAACTAAAGGTCATCGATCACCGTACTACTTTTAACAATGAGCAAATAACATAACGTATATTAGTTAGTCTTAAACGGCTTAACCGACGTGACAAAATGTGAAACAAATCAAAAGACAATACAAACGGCTTAACCGACGTGACAAAATGTGAAACAAATCAAAAGACAATACAAACGGCTTAACCGAAATGACAAAATGTGAAACAAATCAAAAGACAATACAAACGGCTTAACCGACGTGACAAAATGTGAAACAAATCAAAAGACAATACAAACGGCTTAACCGACGTGACAAAATGTAAAACAATCCAAAAGACAATACAAACGGCTTAACCGACGTGACAAAATGTGAAACAATCCAAAAGACAATACAAACGGCTTAACCGACGTGACAAAATGTGAAACAATCCAAAAGACAATACAAACGGCTTAACCGACGTGACAAAATGTGAAGCAATCCAAAAGACAATACAAACGGCTTAACCGACGTGACAAAATGTGAAACAAATCAAAAGACAATACAAACGGCTTAACCGACTTGACAAAAGTACAATACAAACGGCTTAACCGACTTGACAAAATGTGAAACAAATCAAAAGACAATACAAACGGCTTAACTGACGTGACAAAATGTGAAACAAATCAAAAGACAATACAAACGGCTTAACCGACGTGACAAAATGTGAAACAAATCAAAAGACAATACAAACGGCTTAACCGACGTGACAAAATGTGAAACAAATCAAAAGACAATACAAACGGCTTAATCGACTTGACAAAATGTGAAACATTTCATAAGACAATACAAACGGCGTGATTTATTCATTTTCGTATTCATATGTTTTGCATCGTAATTCGTTTTGTTTTGTTTTGATATGTCCTCAGTTTGATTGCTGTCTTTATTTTTTTTCTCACATCTTGTTTTATTCGTGCTTTGGTCCTTTGTTTCATTCGCATCTTCAAGGATTCCGGTCAGATCTAATAACAATGGTGCTCAGTTTCCTATAATAATATGCCATTTTCCAACGACAGACTTTGTTTCAAATTTACAATTTTTGCAAGGCGAACCAACTGTAAGGTAGGACAAACTGAATCTCTGTCTCTTAAAAGCAAGTGGACAGAGCATGTGAGCTGATTTGATTTTTACCGCTTAATCACGAATGAAAATTCATAACACATTCTTTCCATAAGGTTTGTATAGACAGAGATACAAATTGTCTTACCAAGTAGTTGTCTTTGCCACAAGTTTAAAATTGGGAAACAAAAAAATAAGGATATGTCACAGTGGTAAAATTGCCAATGAATCTACTTTCCACCAGAGAATAAAATGTCGTTAATGTAAATAATTATAGGTCATCGTACGGCCTTTAACAATGAGCAAAACAAATACTATAAAGTAAGCTATAAAAGAATGTGAAACAATTCAAAGAAAGAAAACCAACGGCCATAATTATGTTTAAAACAAAAACGAAAACACATATGACTACCAGCAATCAACGACAACCTCTGAATAATAGGCGTCTGACTTTAGACAGGTGCATAACGAATTTAGCGGAGTTAAAAATGAAAGTAACACTTCATAAATGTCATGCGTCTGAAGTGCTTCTCTAGATTTACCTTCATCAGAAACGCTCAAAACCGAATATTTGAAAGCCAATGATGTACAAGAAACGTAACAGTGATGAGCTTATGACCAAAAATATGCTTATCAGCGTTAAGGTTACACGATACCGAATGACATTACGCCACGAGTTATCGTTCTTGCTCTTGTCGACAGCCATGAGATTGACGGCAAACGTAAAACCTGATGTTTTATAATAACTTAGAACGAATTAAACAAACAATTTGCCTCAGTGTGGTATAAAATAGTTGAAAGATAAATGTTTCTCTATTTCAAATTTGCAAATATATATGGTTATATATCAAAATACCTTCATTTAAGCGTCGCTTTCTATACGTATCATATTCAATCACAAAACAAAACTTTACATATATGCATTCAAATGAAAGAACAAAATGACAAAACAAAAAAAAACAAAAAAATCACATTTATGTGAAATTCAAATAAACCTTTACTTTTAATGAACATTTTAATAGTAACTTTGCATAGATGCAGAGTGTCGAGGATTTAATGCATTACGTTATTTGATATTGATTGCTTCGTTGTCTTCCTCTCATTCTTTACATTTAAATATATACTTTTTAAATGGTCTGTTTCTATTGATAAGTAAGCATTTGTACGATTTATCCATATGTGTTCTTATGCATAACAGACTGAGCTTTTTATTCTGGGTTGGTTTTTTTTTTGCAATACATTCTTTTTAATGATGCACGCCGTTTCCCGATGAAATATTGTTTTGAAAGTAGAAAATTAATCTAAATTATAGAAACGCATGATAATATGTGAAAATACGGGGAATTGTACCACAACTAATGCAATTCCGCTAAGAAGCCCATTCGTTTTTAAATGGACACCGAAAAACGTCGCTAGCAAAATAGAAAAAGGAAATTTATTTGGAAAAGAATACCGATAGAATTAGCGAAAAAAGTACCGTACAAGCAGACGTATAAACTCAGACAGAAAATGATTTGATGGCATGGAATGAAAAAAGAAAAGTAATTGAACTTGGCTATTTGGCCGAACAACTTTCCCTATGTTTCAATTGTCAACAGTCTTTGAAATTTATTGGACTGTACAGAAGAAATTCGATATGGTTTCTGAAGCTTGTTTAAAATAAACTACTATAGCATTGTAATCTTATAAGCATAGTCTAAACAGTACAGCTACATCGGAATAAGGAGAAAGTTAACAAAGGCTTAAACAATGGGATGTCAACACTAAATGTGCACTCGGTTAGGGCGAAATAAAATTAAATCATTCAGATCCCGTTACATTTTTTTCTTTCAATTCCATTCTTTAAATTAATAAATTATTTTCTCGAAATTTACAATCAAACGATTCATTAAAACCTGTGGTCCCAAAATAAATGAATGCTCGGTTCTTCGATGAAAGTAAATCAAGAAAAGCGCTTCGAACGCAAACAAGTTATAAAAGATATTTTCATTAACCTATTTTATTCAAACGGCAAAACAAACTGATAAAAGAAAAGAGTTCCAATGCCCCCTTTTTCCCCGCTTTGTACATATTGTATCTGTCAGTGGCCAATATAACTTTAAAAAATTGTTTGTTCTTTGATTTTTTATAAACATCGTTAATAGAGAAATAGATAAATGCAGGCTTGAGAGCACATGCAATGCAATTTTCGATATAATTGATATTTCAAGGGCATATCTCTTTTAAAATATTTGATCGGCACTGACTTTCAAAATTATCCAAGACAATGCTGATATAAACCTTTAATATAAATTATTTAAAGATCTGGAAAAATTGTACACGTGAGAGCGCTTACAAATGCAATTTTCCATATAATTGATATTTCTAAGAGGCATAACTCTTTTAAAAATAATTGATTGTCACTGATTTTCATACTTGTCAGTGACAATGCTGATATAAACCTGATATATAAGTTTAAAAAATCTGGCATGAATTGTACACGTGAGAGAGATAACAAGACCGGACAAACGGACGGACGGAAGGACGGACGCCCGTATTTCTATGTTCCCACAACGCGTCGCACGGGGACAAAAATCAACGAGATCTTAAAATCATTTTGATTTTAGATTCGTATTAATTTGCATTTGATCTTCGGGGATGGGTGTGTTTTGATGTTTTGAGTTGGACATGATGAACAGGTACAGCTGATAAAACGCACCTTTTCACAGAGTGGGAGACAAATCAACTCACAGACGATTAGCAAAGGTGCCTTTTTGGGGGATGGGCATATTGCTCACATAGGCGTCGGGAAAAGCCGAGAGTATTCACAGTCCTATAAGGAGTTTTACGACAAGTATACAAGTGTTTATGTAAATTAAAAGGGTTGTTATTTCTTTGTGTGCATAAATGGAAATGTGGGATATACAATAAAACAGCAACTGGCCAATTAACGACACACAAAACCAAAGACATCTAGATAACACGTGACTAATGCAGGATGGACGAGTATTTTTTACTTCTTATTTGTAGTTTTAGTAAAGATTCGTTGGTCCCTTGAATTGGAAAGTTAAGTATATTTAGTGTGGCAAGTTTTAAATCTATCAAATTATAACATCGCATGTTCACAACAAAAGTCAGATTTTAACAATAACAGCAACATATTTCCGTCTCCTAGTACGTATTTGTTAGTCTTTAAACTCCTTGTATTTAAGAAGAAAACTCAATCCATTATGAAATAAGGAGATGTGGTATGGTTGCCAATGAGACAACTTTCCATCAAAGACCAAATGACGTAGATGTTAGCTTGCTTACGTTGCTAAATTTGAGATCTCCCAATTATCATTCCACTATGAACTGCTTATTCAAAAAGATGTTTTGTCACCAAATGATTTATAAAATAGAACATCATCATGTATGCTAATATATATTTTGCTCCCTTGACAAAATGCTGGGAGCATATTGTTTTACCCGTGTCCGTTCGACAGTCCGTCCTGCACTTGGTATATAGGGTTTATACGGCTGATTTCTTAGGACTACAGTTTTCAAGCTTAAACTTTTAAATTATGTACCTGGTGTTAGTCAGATTATTTTTTTATGACAGGTTGCTGAATTTGGCATTTTGATAATATATTGCGCCGATTTTTATTTACCTATGTTGAGGGTGCATATAATATTCTCAGGATAATTTTTTTTAATAATTTTCAAAGAATAACAGAATGTTGAACTTTGTCTATTTAAGTGAATTTTGCATACAGTTTGCAAGGTTTGTCCGACTAACTACGCACACAACCCACACGTTTACTTCATACACAGTATACTATATTTAGAATGTGCATTTTATCAGGATGTTGATTTTCTTTATAATTTTCACAACTAACAGAATGTTTAACCTGTTTTGACGGCTGCATCAAATGTGTCTTTTAGACACATCTATTTCAAATTGTATTGTATCGCCCTGAAAATGCATGAAATATTTGCCACTGGACTTTAGGCAACCATCAATCAATAAATTCAAATTGTTCTTCAACACCACTGTTTACCAAATCAAATTTTTGAAGCACTTTATTTTATTCATGCAAGGATACATCGGTGACATAACCATTGTCTAGTTTGGTAGGGTTAAGTTGAAGATTCAGTTTTTAAAAGCCACAAGTGCACCCAGTTAGGTCGAAATAAAATTAATTCAGTCGAATGTTATATTGAATTATTAGGAAATTTACGACAGGGGGAATGAAAATAAAATCACAAACACCATTCAGATCCCGTTACATTTTTTTTCAATACCTCTGAATAAAACTAAACGCTATTCTGTATTCAGTAACGTCACACGTATTCTGTCAAATTCTAAGAGTATTGGTCAACTTTGAAGCAATGAATCTAAAAACAAGGATGGTGACAAATGTGTTTCTATACATGCATGGATTCAGTATACAATCCTGGATATTATGTTAGTTTTACTTTTCTCCGTATATAAGAACATAGCCATTCATTGAAAATCTAAAAAATAAGTTAAAAAAAGGCATTTTCCTATATATCTATGTTAATTTGTCGCCAAAATTGACGTATTCTTATAAAATGACAAAAAACAAAAATGGTGACCCCATTTTTATTTCATATTCAGATGTAACTCCATTCAAAGTACCAGTGCGCCAAAATTTTAGAAATCGGGAGATATGCCATTCGGTATCGTGTTACCTTAAACCCTCTCCTAACCTTGGGAAGTGATGTAACGTTGTTGTTGACGACTATATGATGACCTCTTTTGATTGTTGGCTTTGTTGTTGGATTGCTGTCTAATTAACGTATCCCTACTGTCTCTTTTATGCATAAAAAGTATAAATCAAGCATCCCGTACTTGTAAAGGGAAACATAAAATTGTTATAAATGCGTGTATAAATGAAGATATTTTTTCTTGATACGCACACAACCCAACAATAGTTTTATAACATCCTACAGAAAAATGAAAATTGATCTAACCATTTTAGTATTTCATAGTCTCTCCATCTCTATTAGCGACAAGAAGTGTTGGAGTTTCTCTGTCAACATCAATTGACCATGGATTGCGGATTCCATCGTCATAAGACAACAATGGTGTACTCGATTTGCCATCATTACTAAAGATTAGGATTTTGCTGCTTTGGTCGCATGCAATATAGATAAGTCCATTTTGTCAATTGTAATTCCAGAGGGATCACTGATGTTTTCCTTACATTTCAGATTAAGTCACTATTGGTATTGTAGCAAAGAACCTCATTTTCCTTCCAATTTACGAAGCAAAAGTTCTGGTTAAAACCCGAAAACGATTTACATTTACTCCCGGTATCGATAAAGTTTGTTTTCCTTGCCGTCTATGCTTAGAATAACGACAGACTTTTCCTCCGGAAGTCTAACCGAAATTGTTTTCCATCGCAATAAACACCGTAACATTTGGACTTTACTTTAATAGTATGAACTATTTTATTATGCTCTACATCAACGAATACAATTTGATGCGCATCTGGCAACGTTACAACGACAATGTTGTTTCTTATGTGGCAAATATCAGACGGATAGTTCGAAAATTTCAAAATTTTCCTGACGAACACGCCATTTTGTCACACAAAATCAAACTTTCATTATTCTGATCCGCAAATACCAGTTTACCTTGTGATATTATGCTACAACTTGTAATGCATAGACTTCCTGTATCATTTGGTAAACTGAAAGTCTTTTCAGCACTGCTTCTATTTCATTGATTGGTTTAATCATTTGAAATAAAAGCTGAGCTTGACTGTTTTGACCAACTTTTAGTTTTAAATTGCTCTTTTAGAGGTAATTGATATTTTCCCATTGACTTTACTTCTTGAAGAACTGCATATAAATCTGGTGAAAAATTTACCACTAGATTAATATCGTTGATGACACCTGAATTGTTCAAAGTTTCGATATACTTGGCTTCGTTGGTAGAAGTTTTTCCATTTCTTTAAGCCCTTCATACGTTTGCATTTCGGTTGCAAATTTGATCATTTTGAAAATCCAGTTGCAATTGCACAACATGTTCCAATTTGCTTCTAATCTGGATGATCATTTCATCGGTATTTTGTTCCACTTTTGAATGTTCAATGCTTAAGTCATTGACCATTTTTGCTCTATTTTGTCAAGATATTCATCAATGGTTTTCCGTACACGCTTTATTTCTTTTAATGCAGACGCCTTCTGATTTTGCATGACCTTTATGCGTTCTTGCAAACTTCTAGTTATGTTTTCAAAATTCTCTTTAAGATCTGACAAATCACTTTCTAATCTTGAAACAGAAGCAGACGACTTCACATTCTTCAAAACATCTGACAATTGTTTTATTTCTTTGCAGTTCGGATGACTTTCTGTAAAGCACTGGAAACAACACGCGCATGCGTGGAATGAGCAATAGAGTTTATACTTTTGGTCATGCTCTAAACATCTATTTCCTGTTTGAAGAATAAATTCAGGCAGCTGACAATAATCTTCTATGGACAAAATTTTATGGTGTTTAGTTGATTTTATTCTCCCATGATATCTATTGCAATCCGAGCAGAGAAATGTTTCACAATCTGTACACCATGTCAATGCCGCAATAGACATGTCATCATCCTGACAAAGGGTACATAACTGTGAAACTGATGAGGTCATTTTAGGCTCTGAAAGGAATACAAATACAAATTAAATAATCCTTCTTGTGTTTATAATTAAAATAATTTTGCGCGAAGCTTCTATGGGCCATTCAGATATCCTCGAAACAAGATTCTCGGAACGTCTCGAAAATTATCGATTATTTATACAGGTAGTAAATATGTCTTTGATACAGTCCCTTATGGTAGGCTACCACGTGGCATATTATATATTTCAACAATCAAAGTTCATTTGTAGATCGGAAAGTAAAAAGTAAAGACTAGATCGCAGTAAAAATACTTTAAATATTCAACCTATTTGCCATTTGACAGAACATATTCGTTTTAATGTGAATGTTTATTGAATATCAAGTATAATGATAACGCAATTGTATAATTTATGTTTTGAGACAGTCCGTGTGCGCGTTGTGTGTGTAGTAATTAATACGTGCTATTGTGTATTGTGACAATACACATGGGAACAGTATACTGACAATATATTATATTTCCATCATAGCATATTAAGCAAATGTCGGAAAGCAAGATGAAAAGTAACAAAACGATATTTCTGTTAAAAATACTTATCTTAGGTCGGAAACACAATGGTTGGAACGCAGATATTCAATTAAACAAACCGATATTTCAGTAAAAATATTCAACTTCATCATAGATACTAACAGAGCAAGAGAATATTGATTAAAATCATTAAGTTAAAACTGAAACTAAATTTATCATAAATAGAATGTAATTAATGATTTTATAGTATATGTCCCACGGGGTTTAAAGGGCATTAGCATCGAGATATAAAAAATTAAAATATGATTTTTTGTTCAATCATTAATGAAAGTGAAATAGTAAATAATAATTCGCTTTTAGCAGCCAGTTTAGTTCAATTTTGTCAAAATAAGCTAAGAAACATCACTGATGAATTATTCACTTGCAAGTGGGCAAGAATCTGGGACTTTATACTAACAATATATTATGTCACATACAAGAATCTACACACAATTACATATTTTTTCAATAAAGGCGTTTTAACATCATCCTTAAACAAAAATTTCAGAGGTCTCAGGTTCACGTGTTGCTTTTCTTTTTAAAGAAAGCAACTTGTTTTATTTCAGGTCAGAGGTTAAGGTCAGATGTCATCTACAATGTTACATGACACACATATCTTGTGATGTTGCGCCCATATTCCAGATCTTTTCAGCCTATGTCAAAGGATAAACTATTTTCTTTCTTTAAAAAAAAAAGAAAGAAGAAAAGCAACACGTGAACCCGAGACAGCTGACTGGTCACCAAAAATTGTTGCTGATTTTTTGCCTTTGATTTGGAATAATTGACTGTGGATAGGATAGGGTAATGGTGATGTTAAAACACCTTAATTGTAAAATGTAAATGTGTGTAAATTCTTGCACAAGTCAATTGAAAGCGCTTTTGTATTTTAGTTGTAAATAGAAAAGTGGATACAGCTATTTTTAAAATTTTCCTTTTCAGGCTTGACTATTTTATTTATTACTTGGGAGCGTACATTAATTTTTCTTTGTGTTTGATATACAAAGTCCTAATCCTATTGCAATTCCCAGTTTCTGCAAATCGGATGCTTGGAACAAATTGCACAGACCAATCGCAATATAAATTTCAGCACTCAGTTTGCTTTATAACCTGAATGCATTTATTTTATCTTTCATATCATCATATTTTGTTTCCTGAATGCTTTCAATTATTCTTATACTCATTAATGAAGCTCTCTGCACTCATGGTATATAGGTGGTATAGAGAAATTGAAAGTCCAATTTCCATGTAAATTGTAACTCTGCGGCATAAAACTTATAAGAAGGTTTCGTATTTTGTTCCTCAGAGTAACACACCAGCTTCATTAAGACATCTTATATAATGACAATTATTTTGGTCTCATAAAACACCTAAAATTTTTAATGATTTCCTGAAATTACCTTAATCAATCCGTATATTCTACAGGAAAATCTTAGTTTTGAAGAATATCTTGTTTTCAGAAGTTTTATGAATACCTGAATATGTTCTCAAAAGAACTAATTCATAGAAAAGATATGTTTGATAAAAGTCAAATATTCTCATCATAGATACCAGGATTAACATTTTGTACGCCAGACGTGCGTTTCATTAACAAATGACAGTTAAAAAGTCCAAATAAAGTACGAAGTTGCAGAGCATTGAAGACCAAACTTTCCGAAAAGTTTTCTAAAACAGCTTAGGTAATCTATTTTAGGGTAGAAAATCCTTAGTAATTAAAAAAAAATAAAGGTTACAATAGGACATTCACTAACAAAAACAGAAAAGAAAAGAGAAACAATTAGAGGTCAGAGTACCTTAGTGCTAACCATCCTTCACTTATAGTGAATGAAAACATACGCACCGATACTCTGGATTAGAATATGTATTTGCGTCATCGCGTACATTTATTCTAGGCTCAAATCTAAGGTTAGTTGAATTCGGATGTCAAACTATCTACCTCATGTGGTTTGACTAGGAATTCATTGTCATTTTATCCTGAATTTGTGTAAACGCAAACCAATATTCTTGTCAAATCGGATTTAAAATTCGATTTTGTTGTGTCGTGAAGAGGGTCTAATGTATAATGTAAATGAACAAAGACGTGTGTAGCCAACCCAATGCAAACAATTTTCAAAATTGCACCATATTGCATAAATTTAGATGCTATAAGGTTGAACTCATATATATATATAAAAACAAACATACATTCCTGTTGATAAATCTTTTCCGAAAATTATAAACATTCTATCAATAAACACAAACATCAAGTATTTACTGCATTTGTTTTATCAAATCAATCTCTTCTTCAAATTTAACATTCCATTTTATGAATATATTGCTATACAAAGTATAAGTAGAGACTTATAAAACCATTCTAACGCGGTATAAAATAATCAACGTAGTAATTAAATGATTGTTGTAAAATATTACTTATATTTTTGTGAGATGCAAGGATTTAAAATCCTTATAAACTGAAACAACTATTTTTTCATCCACTACAGTCTTAATTTTAGATACCAATTTATTTGTGTGCCTCCGCTTAATAATTGGTGCTCATATGTTGCATATAATTTTCATAAATGTATTCACTGTTAAACGCTGCGGGACATAGGATAACATTATTAATTATATTCTATTTATGATAAATTTAGTTTCAGTTAAAACTTAATCATTTTAATGAATATTTCCTTGGTATGTTAGTATTCATTAATGCAATTAAATATTTTGACATAATATCGTTTTGTTTAAATATCTTTCTGCTTTCGGCCAACCACTGTGTTTCCGACCGGAGATAATATTTTAACAGAAGTATCGTTTCTTGCTTTCCGACATTTGTCCAGGCTATGATGGAAATACAAAATATCACGTGGTAATCGTTCAGAAATAATCAAGTTATCCTGGGTCATAATATATTGTCAGTATACTTCTCCCAGGTTTATCATCACAATGCACAATAATAGCACGTGATATCAAATGCAACACACACAAGGACCGTCTCAAAACATAAACTATATTATTGCGTTATCATTATACTTGATATTTAACAAACATTCACATCAAAACACATATGTTCTGTCAAAATGCAAAGTTTAAAATATATCGATGATTTTTTAACTGCAGTCTTTACTTTTTACTTTCCGATCTTCAAATGAACTTTGATTTATGAAATATACAATGACCAATTGGCGCCTATTCAAAGAGGGTCGGTATCATCAAAGACATAGATAACTACCTGTATAAATGATCGAAAATTTTCGAGACGTTCTGAGAATCTTGTTTCCAAAGATATCTGAATGACCCATAGAGGCTAACAAAACTCACCAATATATAGGCGTGAACGGGTTCACGCAAAAAGATAATGGTTCTAACACGAAAATATGTAAAAAAAATATTTGAATTTAGATCAAAGGTCAAGGTCAAGATGATATTTCAATTTAGATATAAGGTCAAGGTCAGGATCATATTCGATGATAGTCACCAATTGCCTTTTCTGTTGGTTAATTAACCTAATATTTTACGTGTAGAAGGGGAAATAATTCTTATTAAACCAAATGAATCGAAAATAAAGTAAAGTAAAGTTATCTTTATTCAAAAACGGGTTTTCATTATACAATCAACATAGAACATAAACTCTATAGACCTTTTATCCGACTGATATAATAACATAACAAGAACAATCATTGAAGAGCAACACATACATATACAGCACATATAATCAATATACACAGTACATATCAAGAAATACAAAGCACATGCAATAACGAAAACAAAGCAACATGTATGTAAAACACACAGAGGCAATAAAAGCAGATGATATCAATACAGATATAGCACATGCAAAATAAAGAGCAGATCAACATATTCACATAGAACACACGCAAGCAATAAAAGCATGCTATCAATTCAAACAAAGCACATGCAAAATAAAGCACAACTGAATGCAAAAGGATATAAATGTAAGCAAGTAAAGCACAGTTTAAGCATACAAAAACATGCAAAATAAAATAGATTAATAATTACAATCGCCGGGATATAGCATATTTTTGCGCTGATGAGGCGTAAAGGTAAGGTTCATCATAACAAATGGGCAAAATGGCTCTATTTACATCTCAAAAACTGTACAGAGTAACCTGTGCAGTTGGAAAAGTTTTAAGGCCTGGCATCCACTAGATGTATAAAAGTTAAATGCATTTTGTGCTTTAAAAGATAAAATCTTTTTGGATTTTGATGGGCATGTTTTTGTTTGTTCCTGCAGAAGGCATAAAAAGAAACTAAGTTGGGTTAAAGCTTTGAGATACTCCTCTCAGGTAACAACTGTTGCATAGTATTGATTGTCCTTGATTGACATGGACAAAAGAAGGACAATAGATATAGGATATGAAATGGAAACACACACGATCAATGTATAAATGAGGTAAAATGTACGTAAAGAATTGGCTTGTACATACCGCGGGAATATATTTGCAGCATACGGTACAAACATGTATAGAAGAGGGTATGGAAGAGGGAAAAGGGGGATTTTGTATTTTTAATATTTTATATGCAAGTCAAAATTTTATTTTCCAAATCAAGCTATGATGGAAATACAAAATATCACGTGGTAATCGTTCAGAAATAATCAAGTTATCCTGGGTCATAATATATTGTCAGTATACTTCTCCCAGGTTTATCATCACAATGCACAATAATAGCGTGATATCAATATGCAACACACACACAGGACCGTCTCAAAACATAAACTATATTATTGCGTTATCATTATACTTGATATTTAACAAACATTCACATCAAAACACATATGTTCTGTCAAAATGCA
Organism: Mytilus coruscus; assembly: GCA_017311375.1. NCBI lineage: Eukaryota > Metazoa > Mollusca > Bivalvia > Mytilida > Mytilidae > Mytilus > Mytilus coruscus. Next base: position 79,825,619 of record CM029598.1, on the reverse strand, counting down.
AAGTTTAAAATATATCGATGATTTTTTTAACTGCAGTCTTTACTTTTTACTTTCCGATCTTCAAATGAACTTTGATTTATGAAATATACAATGACCAATTGGCGCCTATTCAAAGAGGGTCGGTATCATCAAAGACATAGATAACTACCTGTATAAATGATCGAAAATTTTCGAGACGTTCTGAGAATCTTGTTTCCAAAGATATCTGAATGACCCATAGAGGCTAACAAAACTCACCAATATATAGGCGTGAACGGGTTCGCGCAAAAAGATAATGGTTCTAACACGAAAATATGTAAAAAAAATATTTGAATTTAGATCAAAGGTCAAGGTCAAGATGATATTTCAATTTAGATATAAGGTCAAGGTCAGGATCATATTCGATGATAGTCACCAATTGCCTTTTCTGTTGGTTAATTAACCTAATATTTTTACGTGTAGAAGGGAAATAATAATTATTAAACCAAATGAATCGAAAATAAAGTAAAGTAAAGTTATCTTTATTCAAAAACGGGTTTTCATTATACAATCAACATAGAACATAAACTCTATAGACCTTTTTATCCGACTGATATAATAACATAACAAGAACAATCATTGAATATCAACAAATACATATACAGCACATATAATCAATATACACAGTACATATCAAGAAATACAAAGCACATGCAATAACGAAAACAAAGCAACATGTATGTAAAACACACAGAGGCAATAAAAGCAGATGATATCAATACAGATATAGCACATGCAAAATAAAGAGCAGATCAACATATTCACATAGAACACACGCAAGCAATAAAAGCATGCTATCAATTCAAACAAAGCACATGCAAAAATAAAGCACAACTGAATGCAAAAGGATATAAATGTAAGCAAGTAAAGCACAGTTTAAGCATACAAAAACATGCAAAATAAAATAGATTAATAATTACAATCGCCGGGATATAGCATATTTTTGCGCTGATGAGGCGTAAAGGTAAGGTTCATCATAACAAATGGGCAAAAATAGCTCTATTTACATCTCAAAAACTGTACAGAGTAACCTGTGCAGTTGGAAAAGTTTAAGGCCTGGCATCCACTAGATGTATAAAAGTTAAATGCATTTTGTGCTTTAAAAGATAAAATCTTTTTGGATTTTGATGGGCATGTTTTGTTTGTTCCTGCAGAAGGCGTAAAAAGAAACTAAGTTGGGTTAAAGCTTTGAGATACTCCTCTCAGGTAACAACTGTTGCATAGTATTGATTGTCCTTGATTGACATGGACAAAAGAAGGACAATAGATATAGGATATGAAATGGAAACACACACGATCAATGTATAAATGAGGTAAAATGTACGTAAAGAATTGGCTTGTACATACCGCGGGAATATATTTGCAGCATACGGTACAAACATGTATAGAAGAGGGTATGGAAGAGGAAAAAGGGGGATTTTGTATTTTTAATATTTTATATGCAAGTCAAAATGTTATTTTCCAAATCAAACATGGAATAATACTTATATTATCTATCTGCAAATGTACGAATACATCTATAAATTCAGAAGTAATTTTTGGGCAAACATTCCAGTGTATAGTGCTTTCTTTCAGGTTTTATGATCACGTTGATTTATAACAGAACTGTGTTTTAACATTATTATGAAAAGCCTCTTATCAATGTATAGTGCTTTCATTATGGTTTTATGATGCCTGATTTCTGATGAATATGTGTTATTATGCAAACAAAACTGTTTCACAGTCATTTTTAAAAGTCTCTTTTGAATAAATCTAGTTTTGATATCATTTACCTGCTGTAGTATAGGCGCAAATGAAAAGTTTTATTTTTGGCGCAAATGAAATATAGTTTGTGGGGCAAATGAAAGTTTTTTTTGGCGCAAATGAAATGCCAATTGGCGCAAAACAAAGCATCACCCGCTTTAAAGTTGATTATGTTAAATATAACGTCTAATAATATCTATCTGAATATACATGTAGGTAAAAGCTAATTAAGGTATAAGACAGTGACTTACTAATGTTTTTTTTAACACAAGTTATGGCACGTTTCTATTATCTTTTTTCTTCTATTTTATTATTTGTTCATTCAATACAAAATAAAGAATCTCCCATGGTTGTGTAATTACAGAAAGTATACTGTATAGGCTTTGCTTTGTCAGCTAACTACATTTACTAAGGTCATAGCTTTTCATCATTTTTAGGAAACACAAGATTCAATCTTTCTGATGCAAATTTCAAATGTAATTGAAAAGTAATTGTCAAAGTGTAGTCAATTTTGGCTATGAAATTCCTTATACTTTCAATTACTTGTAATTGATAAAATGCTCAATTACACATTACATTCAGTTACTTGAGAAATTGTAATTAATAACGGTCAATTACAATTACATATTTCAATTACCCCATGTCTGGCCGGCTCAGTCAGTTTGCACGGCTAAATGCATTCATTTTGTTAGTTGTTATTGAAGTGTAGTTAAGACCGTTAATGTCAGAAAGACAATGGCAACCATTACATCTACTTTCGTTTCTACTTCATCGTATATATATATATATATTTACAATATCGTAATGGTAACATTAAAAAATAACAATGTTTATACATATGCTAATGTAAAAAGGTTTTTACCTTATATGTATTTTAGTTTCACCACAGAGGTAAACTTAAATCAATGCTTAAATAACTACTACACATATTACATTGTTACATTGTACGTGTCATTTACAGAACAATCACATGACCGATCAATAGTTCAAAAATAGATCACAGATAGTTATAATACAAATCAAAATAGTATTGAATATTTAAAAAAAGTAAATCACTTTTATAGGAAAAGGCAGGCAGAAAAAGGTCCCTGTATTACCTTGTGATAATGCAGCTTTCATGAATAGAAATAATTATTATTGATAGTTGTTTGTTGAATGTCCAGTGGTAAATATTTCATGCCTGCTGCAGGCTGAGAACAAATTACTCAATTATTAAATATCAAATAGTTAGGTAAATGTCACTTGGGACATGTACTGCAAAGTGTGTCGAGCGGAGTTGGGTATGGGAGATGTTGACTAAACATGAAAAAATGTATATTTGATATATAGAGTCTGAATTATTGCCTTGGACCAGGGCACCTATGTTTCCATAAACGAGCTTTTTCTTTAACGTGCCACTTTCTCAACACAACGGTATTAGGTTTGACGTCACCATTCCAACCGGACGAGGCTGCGTAGTTTTGTTGTGACCGCGGCATAAACAAACAAGCCAGAGATACAGAAATACCTCTATAAAACTAACAATAGTGTGTTCTATCCTAAAAATATACCAAATATTCCATATTCACAGAAACAGACACTGCAGAATTTTTTGCAAGTTTGAGGCCCCAGTGGCATAAAACAGAGAAAATCAATAACCCTGGGTCTTAAAACAGATAATTTAACCTGTAAAGGCTAGGATTTTATTGTTATAAATGTATTTTCATAGAAAACAATAACCTTGCTTTGAAGTTATGCACAAAACAGATTTTAGTAGTCAGTACTATAAAACTATAATGAATTTATATATCAAACTGGTCACTTCATACATACAACTTTTGCAAATATGGCTTTGTTTAAACACATCTAGTTCATATATTAGCCGAATTGTGTTAGATATATGGTAAGAAATGATATTATTGTGACAATGTATCTAAACCGACCATTTGAGGCAGAAATTGCAAAGTTTTATAGATAAATCGGCATACAGTAAGATGCGGACTGGAGACAGAGGCAGGATTGGATATTTTATATAATCTGTAAAAGAAAATTTAGAGTACGCAGAGATTTCTTTTAGGCTATGTTAGTATAGGTTGCACTTTGTAACATCAGCTGTTTCAATAACCACGCCTCTTTGGGGAGATATAAAATATTCATAGATATTTTGTTTTGTTCACCTACTGGTTCCCGGATATAGTCCTATGTTTCACCTCGTAGAGACATAACTTGGAAATGTGGTCAGTATAGATACATATAGATAGCGGAAGTCAGACCCAAAGTGACGGGAGGGTAGTACAGAATTTTAGTATAAGTTTAAACTCTTAAAAGTTCGAGGCATATAAATGTTGAAAATATGCCGCACAGCCCTATATTTTGGACCTTTGAAAAATAGCAATGCATATGAACTTTCCATTCTAGGATATAATTTTAAGACCCTTCATAGTAAAAGTGGCTCAGTTTTTGCCGTAAAAGGAGTTACCATGGGAAATTTCAATGTCTATATTTACAGAAGGGCAACCTTTAGCAAGCTTTTTAAATCGACTATATTTTGCGGATTCAATTTAAATTCGCACCCGAATTTATAGTAATGCTCGTCAAATTAGAGTCGGATGGTACCATGACACATTAACAATTGGCAGCCAATATAAAAATAAGGAGATGAGATAAGCCAAGTTTGGTAAATGCACATTATTCAAAAAAGAATTACATGGGAAAAAGTCTTTTAAAAGGAGAAGTTGCAAATAGGCGACGGCTAACGTACATTTTGATAACTATTCAACCCTCCTGTTTCCAAAGGTGCAATTAAATGAACAAAGTATTGGTTTTGCTCATGGTTGAAAGCCGGACCTTGATCAATCTTTATGGGATTTCATCTACGTCATTTTCAATTGGCGTGTTGTGGAAAGTTGTTTTATTGGCAATCATACCAAATCGTTTTTTTAAGGAATAATTGATATGGAAAGGCACATTCATTGTATTGACTCCGTACTTTCTTTAGCACACTCGTAAAAAACTTGAGACAAAAGAGGATTTTCCAGAAAGAGAAGGATTTTATCCCCTTTAACACCCGTTCAGCTGCTCACGGTAAAAGTCTTATAATAAAAAACTTAGTAAGAAAATAGGGACGGTTTCAGACAAAAAGCTGTTGCAAGCAAAGATAACTGTCCGCTTAATTCACTGCGCGACTCCATCAGATTACAAAAAAGACAAACTAATTCAATTTAGTGAAAAATCTTAAATCCACTCTGCATTTATTTGCTGTAAGATATTACAACTATAGGCTCTAAAGAGCCTGTGTCGCTCACCTTGGTCTATGTTCATATTCAACAAAGGACACTCCCCAACATTGTAGACGAGAATAGAATTCATGACAAATTTTCTGTTTTGTTGATTTTGTATAGCTGATCATTTTGTCTGTTTAGTTCCTCTCTATCTTCTTACTTTTTTGCTCAAAACACAAAGAAGGTAAAACAATCATCATTTAAGGGCAAACACTCCTATGAAGAGTTACAGTCTACTAACTATATCGGCAAAATTTGACTTGTTAGTAGATCTTGCCATGCTGATATTTGTTTGTGATTTAAAGTGTATTTATCTATTATAATTTTTATCATATAAGGTAAAACGCAAAAAATCGTAAAATCGTCATTAAAGGGCAATAACTCAAATATAGAGTCGTCGGACGATTTCCTGCATGTGTTTAAGTTGTAGATCTTGTCCTGCTGATCATTTTTGCTTTTTAACTTTCTATCTATCTATTATAATATTTTAGATATAAGGCAAAAACGCAAAAGTTGGTAAAAATCATCAAAGGGCAATAACTCTAATAAGCAGTCGACTGACGATGTCGACCGTTTGTAGACTTATTTGTAGAACCTGTCTTGCTGATCATTTTGCAATTTAAAGTTTCTATCTACTATAGTTTTCAAGATAATAGGCAAAAATGAAGAAAATGGTAAAATTTGTCATTTAAGGGCAATAACTCCTATTAGAAGTCATCTTACAGTATTGGTGTATATAAACAATTGGTAGAGCTCAACATTCTGAACATTTCTGCCCATGTCTCTATTTTCTCTATTTATAACGGTTTTCAAAATAATCGACAAAACTTGCATTTTACCCCTATGATCTATGTTTAGCTATGTCGGCCATCTTGGTTGGCAAGCGGGGTCATCGGATTAGATATTAAAATTAGATATCCCAATGATGATTGCGGCCAGTTTTGTGTAAATATGGCCCACTTGTTTTCAGAGGAGAAGACTATTGTAAAAGTTAACGACGACGACGACGCTGACGACGGACGACGGACGCTAAGTGATAAGAAAAGCTCACTGGCCTTTCGGCCAGGTGAACTTAAAAGGATGTGAAGATGTAACATGTTTCCCTAAATGCGGTTCAAAATAGAATTTAATCGCTTTGACTGAAACCATTCACATCATGCACATATATATTATCAAATGCAATCATGTTTGTCGCCTCACTTTTTGTAAAATTGCATCGATAAGTTCGTGTGAAAGAAAGCGCTTGTAAACATGATAATAATTGTTTGACCTATGTCCAGAAGGGATATGAAATATGAACTGTTAAACAGAAAACAACACATTAAGCATAAATAAAATAATCTTGATGTTCATATAAACCCAGTTTGAAGAAATAATATAATATGAGTGATATTTCAGCTATCTAAATATAATTTTATTGCACAATAACTTTTATATGTGACGAAATTCACCGAGGCCAAAATTCGCCTACTGTGTACCGCTTCATATATGAGATCCATCAATCAATAAATCTGGCTTGAAAGTGAAACGGTAATAGTTATACCTTCCATGGTTCTATATTGTTCTTTTGTGTACCCTACTTTGGACATTTTGATTGGACATGAATGCAGCATCTATACTAAACACATTTTTCCAAGCTGAAGGATGGTCATCATGCATATTCTCATGTATTTCCGAATATTGTAAAGGAAAATACTGCAGTGTACCGTGTTTGACTGTGTGCATGTGTGCATGTTCTTGTTCGGTGTTAGAAAGTAGTGAAAATTCGAAAAAAAGGTTTCAATTTTTCTTTATGGCACCAACAAAACTATTGTCACTACTGTGAAGTTTGACATTTCTTTGATTCCAGAGCCACTGATAAGTATAATGCAGACTGGCGTACTTCATCATAACCTGTGAAGTTTGACATTTCTTTGATTCCAGAGCCACTGATAAGTATAATGCAGACTGGAGTACTTCATCATAACCTGTGAAGTTTGACATTTCTTTGATTCCAGAGCCACTGATAAGTATAATGCAGACTGGCGTACTTCATCATAAACCTGTGAAGTTTGACATTTCTTTGATTCCAGAGCCACGGATAAGTATAATGTAGACTGGCGTACTTCATCGTAAACCTGTGAAGTTTGATATTTTTTTAAAGACTTTTTTTATAGGAATAATATGCAGAAAGTTTTTCAATGGATCTGTACCGGAAAAGTTTTACATCGATTGATTGATTGCTGTTTAACATCACTTTCAGCAGTATTGCCTATTTCGTGGCGTCCAGTTTTATTAATAAAGGAAGTTGTGGTTCCTAGAGAAAACCTTCCGCAGAATAACTGACAATCCTAGTCAAGTAAGATTGGAGTCGACCGCACCTACTACTACTGCGGGTTTCGAACTCACAACCTCAGTGTTGACAGGCTTGTGACACGGTAGTTAAACAACTAAGAGAACTCGGCCATTGAGGCCCCTCACTATGCATTGAAATACCTGAAGTAAATAGCCTTTCTTAGAGTCACATAGTTCTGACCTTTAAATCTCATCAATGACTTAACGGATAGTATTTTATTGTATGGTATAACCTTTAATTGATAACTTTTTATACATTGTGACTTGAATGGAGAGTTGTCTCATTGGCACTCATACCACATCTTCTTATTTTTATTGTCGCACTATTGTTTCATGATGCTTGAAAGGCCAATCAAATTAATGCATTTTTCGTATCACCTTCTGTATGACACTGTGCAGTGTGATACGAGAAATATTTGTTCATGTGGGGAAAATGTAACAGGTTACGACCACAAAGAATCTTATATTTATATTGACAACAAAATACCTAAATGCATATAAGCTGAAACTTCAAAGCACAAAATGAAGAATAAAATGATTCACATATACTGTCTTAGATGTCATACGATCAGATATTTCAAATTCCCCACCGTTGCTTCCACTGGTGCATTCCATAAATAATTTTACTTCCATATAAAAAAGTGACTATAAACACATTTTGAGGATCCGTCCAATCACAGGGGGAAAATGTAATAGAACCAATCACTAGAATCTCTGATTTCTTAAATTCATTTGTTAACAGGATTGGACCACTTAATATTCTTTTACCTTTATAGTACGAAAAATTGGCAGTGTCAATAGTAGGTAAATATTTCTTAGTCAAATATACACTTTTTTCAAATACCCTTTTCATAAAGGTATTGTGTTGCGTGGAAGGTATAACGGCCGTGCCTATTATTTTGCAGGGATCAGCTTTCAATAAATTGGTTGTTCTTGGTTTTTCACAGACTACAAATCCTGAATGGAACTGTGTTAATAAAGGTTGAACAAATCTGATAGCCATGACATCTGTGTCTAAATACAAGCCACCGTATTCGTACGAAATTTTATAGCGTACTATATTAGAGATCCATGAGCTGACAGGTATTTTCTTTAGAAGGTCTGCTAATATCGGAAACTCATTTTTTATCTTATTGCCTGTCCACACAATAACTTGAAAATTTACGTTTTTAATTTTCCATTCATTAATTATACTTTTAACATCTTCTGAAATCTTCTCGTTATCTTTCAGAAATGGTTCAACTGAAATGAAATGAAATATCCGCGGCACAAACGATATATTTGCAAGTGGTTTCAAAACGTAAGTGGATTTACTGCGAAGAAGGTGTAAATAGTAAACAAAACATGTTATGGTTATTATAGACAAAACAATCCAGCGCATATATGTTCTATACATGTTGTGATTAGTAATAAGCAGAGGTGTTATAATTATAGATAAGACAATTATTCATCAAAAACAAAATGGCGTGGATGGATTCACTTAACAGCCTTCCACAATGTCTGTATGTACTCTGTAATGTTAAAAATGTTTTAATGTAAAAAAAAAATGTTACTGTTGAAATGAGTCAGAGCTTGTACCGTTGTGCCCTTCAGTATTTGACTTAAGTTATAGATTTTCAAACATATTGACCCTATGCAACACTTTATTGACATTTATTTTCGAAATGCGAATTTGGTGCGGTAAAATTGGTACCATTAATTAATGTAGTTAGTATACTAAAAGGTCGATACTTTGGGTCTTCGACTGTTAGTCTCCAAAGGAAACACCTGTAAAAGACAAAGACACATCAACTCAATTCCATATACTTCAATGTAATAACACAAAAATAGTTCCTCTGCTTTGACTGAGGAGGTTAAAATCTATTCTAAAGTGCTTGACAATTATGCTCAAAATAAATTGCATATAAGAAAAATGTTATTCTTTTTATTTTTCTTAAAACAATTTGTACAAGTTATCTTCAGATGCTTACTAGTATTTCAAAATTCTATCATTCAGTTTTCTTTCTCACGGTAGGTATAGTGTCCGGCTAAGGATCGTGGTTTTTCGAGTGATTAGATCGGGTGTTTTCGAGTGTGACCACTTTTTTCGAGTGAATATTATCAAAAATGTAAACAGACTTCCTTTATGGTAAAACGTGAAAAAGATGCTAGAACCTTATATACAAGACCATAGAAGGTAAATTAGTATTTTTGATAAAAAGATATTATCAACCCTAAATTATTTTGTTCTAAAAACGTTTAATATAGCCTTAGAATGCTTTATTTCAAAATATAGATTAAAGCCATTTTTATACACATACCAATGCAAATGTCAACGGAAATGTGCACATGGAATCTATGTATACTTGGATATACAGACACTTTACAAAAAATTTTTTTTTGCATTGAAAAGGACATTTTGGAGGGTAAATTCATTTTTATATGTCCGTGTTTTTTCGAGTGTATCCTTGTTTTATCGAGTGAAAAAAAGAAAGAATTCCTATGACTTGAAATGTAATATGTCAGTGCATTTACGATTAAAAAAAAAACAATGAAAAGGTTCAAATAAACTATTTTTCAAAGCACGAAACAATGCATTAAACCAGTTTGATAATGCTGTATTAACACGTACATTTCATAAAAAGTTATCCTTCATTTGCATATAGAAATCTTAATGTTAGTGTACCGATATGGATTTCATACAGCAAATATTTAGTGATGTAAACAATCTTTATGTGAGCTAAGACAAGTTGGACTGAGACGTACGTTCACATACTGTGTAAAGCGGGAAAATGTGTTTTTTTTCCTTAATGTTTCATTTACTATTTGTCTTAAAGGAAATATTAGATATCTTGGTGGAATTAGGAGTACTAGTGTACATAATTTTACACAGGCGTTGAACATATATACTCCCTGAGGCGCAGCCGAAATTCGTATGCATTTTCAACACCGGTGTAAAATTCCGCCACCCTAACTACACTGAGATAACGAATTTATTTCTTATTGAGCGTTCGTTTACTTTTTTTTTTTTCCGGTAATAAAATTGAAAAAAATTATTACTTCGGTATTGACATGATTTATAACAAACCTTTCTAAAATTATTTACCTCCAACGGGGACAGGGAAAGAAAAATGGTCACTTAAGTCCTCTTCCGACCGCCCTTGCCAAAGTCGGACGTCCATTTGGCTGTGGGATTTCCAAGAACGCAGGGCTCCATGTCCGGTCACAATGGGGCGTGTGAGAGTGCTACGCTCATTGCACTTTGAGAACCCTTGCAACGACGGGTCCGTATACGTAGGTTCTGTTACAGGACCTAATTATTGGACTTATTGTTAATTTGTTCTCGTCCTGAACATGCACGACACATTTGCCACTAGACGTTAAGCAACCAACAATAAGAGAGGGTCCTCTTTTATACAATATTTGGGTTTATATTGAATTTTCTGATTGTTTACTCCTTTTCCTTAGTTTTCTTTGACTGTAAAACAAAGGTAGCATTCAATGAAATTAAAAAAATGAGTCCCTATACTGTCCTTTAACGGACCCATTGATTTCTTATATATCGTAATACTGCTAGATTATAGTAAATTGTTTTCAGAACAGAAAGATTAAATTTTATCAACATTGTTTTTAAGGTCAAGAATGCCTTATTTCTTATTCACATTTTCTTAAAAAAACCCGGACCATTTGTTAAAAAACCCGGACGTTTTAACTGTTGCTCTCGAAAAAACACGGACAATGCAAAACACTAAATTTTAGGTTAAATACAACGAAATTGTGCGTCTTTTGTGCTCAAAACATGTATAGTAGTCAAAATAAGATGGACAGTCATGAATAAAACTATTATAATTGCGAAATAGCAGTTAATTGACCTGATCGCATGTTTTATCACTCGAAAAAACCCGATCCACACTCGAAAAAGGTGGAACGATTCACTCGAAAAAACACGATCTCCGGCCGACACTATACCTACCGTGTTTCTAGTGAACCAGGGCATTGGTGACTGATTTGTCTAAGTAGTCAAGTAATGTATCATTAACCTGTCAACACTGAGGTTGTTATAATTAGTTTGAATCCCAGCGTGGTAGGTGCGCTCGAATCAATCTTAATTGACTAGGACTGTTAGTTTTCCTACCGAAGGTCAGTGTTTCTCTCCGGGCAATCCGGTTTCATGCATCCATGAAAACTGACCACCACGAAATAGCACAATAGTGCTGAAAGTGACGTCAAAATACCAACCAATCAATAATTCAAGTGTGTATAATTTTGGCAAATATGAACATTTCACTTGACATGTAGCTAAAAATTAAGGCGACCTTAAGGATTATGTACCCTTTTGTTATTCATATACTAACCATATTGAAATTTTATAGAAAATCTACAGCCTTTCCTTTGTACTCTCACATTATTGTAACAATTATAAAAATCATTGTAATAAATTACTTTGCTCTTCATGGGCCCTTTAATTGGAATAAAAATATCTTATCTTATCTTATCTTATCATATTTGACAATTCGATGCTTAATATATAGAAGATTATTGCATGTAGATCTAGCGATGATTTTCCCCAAAAAGTTTATTTATTAAGATATTGGTTAAAACAAATATGAATAGGAACTAATTCAAGTACACCTTCTAAGGTGCGCTCGACTTTAGTGACTCAGCACGAGCTTATTTTGGAATGTACAGGTTGTTCATGACTTTTGTGCACAATAACACTAGCACATTATGGACAAACAAGTGAGTAATCCATGTTTGAAATTTTGTAACAAAATTCTCTGTATTAAAGTCTGTGGATTTTCTGCAAAATCTTGGCTTTAATTGCCACAAAATCCCATTTTCTATTAAATGCAATAACACAATAAATAATATTGCTTTGAACGAAGTTTCTGATTGGTATGTGTACAAATGGCACATCTCTATTATGCATTACCTTTGCTGTTTCGATATTGTTGTTCTTTGAAAATTTCGTAATACACATGGCAACAGAAGGGTCATCAACCTTAACTTTTTAACTAGGTTTTCCGAAGGCTGTCATTAGTTTCCGTGCAATCAATTATGAAATGATCAACCAATACTTTTCACAAATTTTAAGGTTTATGACCCCTTCTGTAGATTGTGTGTTACGAAATTTTTCAGTGCAATGATATTAAAACAGCAACAATACAGAATTAAGTGACGTGCCATTGTGTACATATACCAATGGCAAAAGTCGTTAAAAGCAATACCGTTTATTGTTTCATTGCATTTAATAGAAAATGGGAATTTTGGGCAAAGAATCCAAGATTTTGCAGAAAATCCACAGACTTTATTACAGAGATTTTCATTATAAAATTTTAAACATAGATCACTCACTTGTTTGTTCATGATTTGCTAGCAAAAAGTCCTAATCAACCTTTACAATCCAAAACACCTCGTGCTGAGTCACTAAAGTCGAGCGCACTCTAGAAGGTGTACTTGAATAAGTCCATTTTATACTTGTTTAAACAAATATCTTTTATCTATAAAATTGTTTTGGGGAAATCATTGCTAGCATTGCATGCAACTATCCTCTATCTGTTAAGCACTGAATTGTCAAATATGAGAGTACAAATAGAAAATTACAAATTTCCATATGTTTAGCATTGAAACAACAAAAGGTTACATAACCCTTAATATAATGATACTAATGACAACATTAAAATTGAGGTCAAGGTCAATATTGACAATTCTCACTTTTTACGTTGATATCACCGTTAAGAAGTTATGGTCTTGCTTTATTGGAAAATGGCACTTTATGACGTCCGTTCAATAACTTGAACCCTTCCACCAATGGTCTTTTAAATCCTAATATGTTGTTATTGATGTCAAAATAGAGGTCAATATAAAAAGAAAAGAAAAGTGTCAAAGAATCTACGTTCACATACTGTGTAAAGCGGGAAAATGTGTGTTTTTCCTTAATGTTTCATTTACTATTTGTTTTAAAGGAAATATTAGATATCTTGGTGTAATTAGAGTACTAGTGTACAGAATTTTACACCGGTGTTGAAAATATATACACCCTGAGGCGCAGCCGAAATTGTATGCATTTTCAACACCGGTGTAAAATCCAACACCCTAACTGCACTGAGATAACGAATTTATTTCTTATTGAGCGTTCGTTTACTTTTTATTTCCGGTAATAAAATTGAAAAAAATTATTACTTCGGTATTGACATGATTTATAACAAACCTTTCTAAAATTATTTACCTCCAAGGGGGACAGGGAAAGAGAAAAATGGTCACTTTAGTCCTCTTCCGACCGACCCTTGCCAAAGTGGGACGTCCATTAGGCTGCGTGGGATGTCCAAGAACGCAGGGCTCCAAGTCCGGTCACAATGGGGCGTGTAGACAGAGTGCTACGCTCATTGCACTTTGAGAAACCTTGCAACGACGGGTCCGTATACGAAGGTTCTGTTACAGGACCTAATTATTGGACTTATTGTTAATTTGTTCTCGTCCTGAACATGCACGACACATTTGCCACTAGACGTTAAGCAACCAACAATAAGAGAGGTCCTCTTTATACAATATTTGGGTTTATATTGAATTTTCTGATTGTTTACTCCTTTTCCTTAGTTTTCTTTGACTGTAAAACAAAGGTAGCATTCAATGAAATTAAAAAAATGAGTCCCTATACTGTCCTTTAACGGACCCATTCATTTCTTATATATCGTAATACTGCTAGGTTATAGTAAAATGTTTTCAGAACAGAAAGATTAAATTTTATCAACATTGTTTTTAAGGTCAAGAATGCCTTATTTCTTATTCACATTTTCTTCAAAATTCCGGACCATTTGTTAAAAACTCGGACGTTTTAGCTGTTGCTCTCGAAAAACACGGACAATGCAAAACACTAAATTTTAGGTTAAATACTACGAAATTGTGCGTCTTTTGTGCTCAAAACATGCATAGTAGTCAAAATAAGATGGACAGTCATGAATAAAACTATTATAATTGCGAAATAGCTGTTAATTGACCTGATCGCATGTTTTATCACTCGAAAAACCCGATCCACACTCGAAAAAGTGGAACGATTCACTCGAAAAACACTATCTCCGGCCGACACTATACCTACCGTGTTTCTAGTGAACCAGGGCATTGGTGACTGATTTGTCTAAGTAGTCGAAGTAATGTATCATTAACCTGTCAACACTGAGGTTGTTATAATTAGTTTGAATCCCGCACGTGGTAGGTGCGCTCGAATCAATCTTAATTGACTAGGACTGTTAGTTTTCCTACCGAAGGTCAGTGTTTCTCTCGGGCAATCCGGTTTCATGCATCCATGAAAACTGACCACCACGAAATAGCACAATAGTGCTGAAAGTGACGTCAAAATACCAACCAATCAATAATTCAAGTGTGTATAATTTTGGCAAATATGAACATTTCACTTGACATGTAGCTAAAAATTAAGGCGACCTTAAGGATTATGTACCCTTTTGTTATTCATATACTAACCATATTGAAATTTTATAGAAAATCTACAGCCTTTCCTTTGTACTCTCACATTATTGTAACAATTATAAAAATCATTGTAATAAATTACTTTGCTCTTCATGGGCCCTTTAATTGGAATAAAATATCTTATCTTATCTTATCTTATCATATTTGACAATTCGATGCTTAATATATAGAAGATTATTGCATGTAGATCTAGCGATGATTTTCCCCAAAAAGTTTATTTATTAAGATATTGGTTAAAACAAATATGAATAGGAACTAATTCAAGTACACCTTCTAAGGTGCGCTCGACTTTAGTGACTCAGCACGAGCTTATTTTGGAATGTACAGGTTGTTCATGACTTTTGTGCACAATAACACTAGCACATTATGGACAAACAAGTGAGTAATCCATGTTTGAAATTTTGTAACAAAATTCTCTGTATTAAAGTCTGTGGATTTTCTGCAAAATCTTGGCTTTAATTGCACAAAATCCCATTTTCTATTAAATGCAATAACACAATAAATAATATTGCTTTGAACGAAGTTTCTGATTGGTATGTGTACAAAATGGCACATCTCTATTATGCATTACCTTTGCTGTTTCGATATTGTTGTTCTTTGAAAATTTCGTAATACACATGGCAACAGAAGGGTCATCAACCTTAACTTTTAACTAGGTTTTCCGAAGGCTGTCATTAGTTTCCGTGCAATCAATTATGAAATGTTCAACCAATACTTTTCACAAATTTTAAGGTTTATGACCCTTCTGTAGATTGTGTGTTACGAAATTTTTCAGTGCAATGATATTAAAACAGCAACAATACAGAATTAAGTGACGTGCCATTGTGTACATATACCAATGGCAAAAGTCGTTAAAAGCAATACCGTTTATTGTTTCATTGCATTTAATAGAAAATGGGAATTTTGGGCAAAGAATCCAAGATTTTGCAGAAAATCCACAGACTTTATTACAGAGATTTTCATTATAAAATTTTAAACATAGATCACTCACTTGTTTGTTCATGATTTGCTAGCAAAAGTCCTAATCAACCTTTAAAATCCAAAACACCTCGTGCTGAGTCACTAAAGTCGAGCGCACTCTAGAAGGTGTACTTAATTAGTCCATTTTATACTTGTTTAAACAAATATCTTTTATCTATAAAATTGTTTTGGGAAATCATTGCTAGCATTGCATGCAACTATCCTCTATCTGTTAAGCACTGAATTGTCAAATATGAGAGTACAAATAGAAAATTACAAATTTCCATATGTTTAGTATTGAAACAACAAAGGTTACATAACCCTTAATATAATGATACTAATGACAACATTAAAATTGAGGTCAAGGTCAATATTGACAATTCTCACTTTTACCGTTGATATCACCGTTAAGAAGTTATGGTCTTGCTTTATTGGAAAATGGCACTTTATGACGTCCGTTCAATAACTTATGAACCCTTCCACCAATGGTCTTTAAATCCTAATATGTTGTTATTGATGTCAAAATAGAGGTCAATATAAAAAGAAAAGAAAAGTGTCAAAGAATCTCAAAATTAATAATTATAATCATACTTTCAAATTAAGTTGTCAATACTGCCGTATAAAAATAGAATATGCCGCAAATGATATACCTTAAAGATAATAATCGGCGCAAAAGGCCTGCAGGGCCTTTATTGGTATACTAGCAGTTACCTGGATAAATATATATTCCTTATTCTAGTTATCTTTAAAATTAATATGCTTTCAGTGAGCTGCCAACAAGAAATAAACGTTTTTTCAATCATTCCTTCAAAAAAAAGAGATTTCCTCATTTCAAACAGACAGAAGAGAAGAGAAAATTATTTGCAAACAAAAAATGGAAAAATTACCATGATCTTTTTTTAATTGAAAGACTAAGCTTACCTGCACAAAATGTAATTAGTGCTTGTTTTGACTTTTGTGCTCAAAACATGCATAGTAGTCAAAATAAGATGGACAGTCATGAATAAAACTATTATAATTGCGAAATAGCTGTTAATTGACCTGATCGCATGTTTTATCACTCGAAAAACCCGATCCACACTCGAAAAAGTGGAACGATTCACTCGAAAAACACTATCTCCGCCCGACACTATACCTACCGTGTTTCTAGTGAACCAGGGCATTGGTGACTGATTTGTCTAAGTAGTCGAATTACTGTATCATTAACCTGTCAACACTGAGGTTGTTATAATTAGTTCGAATCCCGCACGTGGTAGGTGCGCTCGAATCCAATCTTAATTGACTAGGACTGTTAGTTTTCCTACCGAAGGTCAGTGTTTCTCTCCGGGCAATCCGGTTTCATGCATCCATGAAAACTGACCACCACGAAATAGCACAATAGTGCTGAAAGTGACGTCAAAATACCAACCAATCAATAATTCAAGTGTGTATAATTTTGGCAAATATGAACATTTCACTTGACATGTAGCTAAAAATTAAGGCGACCTTAAGGATTATGTACCCTTTTGTTATTCATATACTAACCATATTGAAATTTTATAGAAAATCTACAGCCTTTCCTTTGTACTCTCACATTATTGTAACAATTATAAAAATCATTGTAATAAATTACTTTGCTCTTCATGGGCCCTTTAATTGGAATAAAAATATCTTATCTTATCTTATCTTATCATATTTGACAATTCGATGCTTAATATATAGAAGATTATTGCATGTAGATCTAGCGATGATTTTCCCCAAAAGTTTATTTATTAAGATATTGGTTAAAACAAATATGAATAGGAACTAATTCAAGTACACCTTCTAAGGTGCGCTCGACTTTGGTGACTCAGCACGAGTTTATTTTGGAATGTACAGGTTGTTCATGACTTTTTGTGCACAATAACACTAGCACATTATGGACAAACAAGTGAGTAATCTATGTTTAAAATTTTATAACAAAATTCTCTGTATTAAAGTCTGTGGATTTTCTGCAAAAATCTTGGCTTTATTTGCCACAAAATCCCCGTTTTCTATTAAGTGCAATAAAACAATAAATAATAGTGCTTTGAACGAAGTTTCCGTTTGGTATGTGCACAAAATGGCACATCTCTATTATGCATTACCTTTGCTGTTTTGATATTATTGTTCTTTGAAAATTTCGTAATACACATGGCAACAGAAGGGGTCATCAACCTTAACTTTTTAACTAGGTTTTCCGAAGGCTGTCATTAGTTTCCGTGCAATCAATTATGAAATGATCAACCAATACTTTTCACAAATTTTAAGGTTTATGACCCCTTCTGTAGATTGTGTGTTACGAAATTTTTTCAGTGCAATGATATTAAAACAGCAACAATACAGAATTAAAGTGACGTGCCATTGTGTACATATACCAACGGCAATACCGTTGATTGTTTCATTGAATTTAATAGAAAATGGGGAATTTTTGGGCAAAGAATCCAAGATTTTTGCAGAAAATCCACAGACTTTATTACAGAGATTTTCATTATAAAATTTTAAACATAGATCACTCACTTGTTTGTTCATGATGTGCTAGCAAAAAGTCCTAATCAACCTTTACAATCCAAAACACCTCGTGCTGAGTCACTAAAGTCGAGCGCACTCTAGAAGGTGTACTTAATTAGGTCCATTTTATACTTGTTTAAACAAATATCTTTTATCTATAAAATTGTTTTGGGAAATCATTGCTAGCATTGCATGCAACTATCCTCTATCTGTTAAGCACTGAATTGTCAAATATGAGAGTACAAATAGAAAATTACAAATTTCCATATGTTTAGCATTGAAACAACAAAAGGGTATATAATCCTTAATATGATTATACTAATAAATGACAACCTTAAAATTGAGGTCAAGGTCAATATTGAAAATCCTCACTTTTTACCGTTAAGAAGTTATGGTCTTGCCACTTTATGACGTCCGTTCAATAACTTATGAACCCTTCCACCAATGGTCTTTTAAATCCTAATATGTTGTTATTGATGTCAAAATAGAGGTCAATATAAAAAGAACAGAAAAGTGTCAAAGAATCTCAAAATTAATAATAATAATCATACTTTCAAATTAAGTTGTCAATACTGCCGTATAAAAATAAAATATGCCGCAAATGATATACCTTAAAGATAATAATCGACACAAAAGCCATGCAGGGCCATTATTGGTATACTTAGCAGTTACCTGGATAAATATATATTCCTTATTCTAGTTATCTTTAAAATTAATATGCTTTCAATGAGCTGCCAACAAGAAATAAACGTTTTTCTATCATTCCTTCAAAAAAAAAGAGATTTCCTCATTTCAAACAGACAGAAGAGAAGAGAAAAAATTATTTGCAAACAAAAAATGGAAAAATTACCATGATTTTTTTTTTAATTGAAAGACTAAGCTTACCTGCACAAAATGTAATTAGTGCTTGTTTTGACTACACTTAACTTCAATCACACTATTCCTTTATACGTATATTACTTGTATTTTATTGGCAGATCAAAAGATGTAGGCATTCAAGGAATAAACCATTCTGTACACGTAGTGATTTACCTTGATATTTCCGGTGTTACATAGTTACATGCATATTACCTGTATATTGTAAGGTACAGTAATATGACGTCACACGTATACAAGTTCATATTTTTAATTGCGTCCACTATCTATTTATGATATAACGAGGATTTATAACTTTTTATGGTGTTAACATTCTCACTGTGCGTGCTCTATATACAAAATTCAAATTTTATTTTTAGACCGAATGAGGATATGTGCATTTTCAAGAAAACGTATTAAGCATCAAATTAATTTCGGTGTTTATTTACTCAGTATTAAACCAGAGAAATTTACAATTGGTTATTACTGCTTGTCCGCTAAGTAATATATTCGATATTAAGGAGTATTTTGTGGTAAACGGACAGAAAGTCAGAGGACAAAAAGTCACAGGACAGAAAGTCTCAAATTGATAGGACAAAAATCACAAACAATTTGTTTTAAATTTTTGAATGTATAAGAGAAAGTTCTTGAAATAATTTCTTTCTATTACATATATTCATTTTACAGTTAAGAAAATTGTTCATAAGCCTTGATAAATGAAGATTTATCAAATTTAAATCGTGCAAAGGGGGATGCAAAGGATATAGTTATTGACACTACGAAGACATTTAAGTACCAAGCCACTTTGACAAATTGTTTTCAAAACAAGAATAATTTTGTTTACAAAGTTTCTTTATATATGATAATTCAAGAAATATACAATACATGTTTTAAAAATAAGTGTTTTCTCATTCAAAGAAAATGATCTCAAAACTGAATTGTGACTTTTGTCCAGTGACCTTTTGTCCGTGACTTTTGTCTGTGACTTTTGTCCTGTGACTTTTGTCCTACATTCTAATTTTGTCTGTTTAGAATGGGAATAATATAACAAATCTAGCCCTTTGAATCATGAACACTTCCTTTTTTTTATTACAAAAGTAAACTCTTCATTTTGAATTTGATTGTTATACATTTTGGAACGTTTGAGTCTTATACAGTTTTTTTTAGACATATGAAAATTGGCTGCTGGAAAAAGTGGCTGCTATCTTAATTGGCTGCTAAAAGTGGCTGCCAGCTTGAGTCTGGTACAGGTACATTGTGTTTTATTCTTTTACCAATGAATACACCATTTTAGAATTCAAAGGCATTTTGTTCTATGAGATAACAAAATGAAAGATTGTTATTTGAAGTAACCTGAAGAACTGATAGGTACAGCCCCATTCTACCAAAAGAGCACCTGTATATTATTGAAAAAAAATAAAACTTATTTCGGTGGTGAATGATTTTGTGTGATTTCGTTTAGATTGACTTGAAAGTATACATTATCACCATTTTAACGGGGCTTTATACATGTATGTGAATATTTTTATTGTAGAAAAGTATTAAAATATTCCTTTGCAATCTATGTATTTTCTCAGTTCCATTCTACAAAGGAAAAGTTGACCGTAGATGGTTTCCGATATTGATTAAACACGTACATTTTGACCATTAAGCTCAACCCCGGCTTACAAATTTTAGAATTGAGTTTTTCCGTACATCTGCTGCCGTATGAGGAAAAAAAAAGAGCGCCGATTAGATAAACCATGGCAGTAAAATGAAAGTCAATATACTTCAATGAATAAATCAATTTTACAAAATCTGTATTGTTTTTGTCTTGAAGTGTAACCCTATTTAACACAAATGCATTATAGTTTGTAATTGTGTGAAACAAAAGATTGGAAGTTATTTGAAATGACACTGATTAAAAACAAATTCAGGAGAAGGTGACTATATCATGTCTTGAATATTTTTAAAACGTACAAGTTCATAGCATCATGTGTACGTTTAAAAGCTAGCGCAATAATGTCGTATCGCTTAACAGTTATCCTAAAGGAAATGGCAACGATTTTGTACATTTCAGTAGTTGTTGAAGAGTAATAAGAATGTTCAAAATCAAACTCAAAATCGTCTTTCTGAAGTAAATATGTAGCTTTGCACGGTCTGGCCTGAGACCACAATTAATTCCTCTATTAGTTCTTTATAACGTTTTGTCTCATTAAAAAATGACCTATTCTTTTGGCAGATCTTTTGTGTGTGTAATGTACAGTACAAGTCCAAAAATATATCCAAGTTTCAGAAAAATTGCATGTTTACAACTTACAAATTTAGCCAATACACATCCATAACCCTATGGACAAGTCAAGAGATGTTCCGAAAACTGTAACTATTACCTTTTGCACCTGGCCTAATCACTCTTTCCATATCAAAATCAGTTAAAATAAAACATCTAAAATTTATTTCAGCCCTCTTCTTTCATTTCCACCTTATAAAAACTAAGAAATGTTTGAGAAAAGGAAAGAAAAAATTAAGAAGAAATACACTTTAATTAAAGGGAACTATATTCGTGAACAACGAAAAGTGGGGTCATTAATTGTGGTCTTGGGCCGTCTTTCATGTAGGCTGATTGTCTCCTGGCTACATACGGGTATCTGAGACAAACAGATAAAGGACAGGGAACCAGTCTATACTATAATGGTATTGTTCGGTATTTTATTATTGCGTCTTGTGTGATAGAGTTGCGACACACCATGTCAATCTTTATTTATTTGTATCTTGATAAAGGTGAGTTGTATAGAATACTAGTCAAACCAATAATGATACCGGTACCAGTGGCGAATCCAGAGGGGTTGTTCTGGGGTTGAAAACCCCTTTTTACGATAACTGCTTTTGAATGGGGACATATGGTTGGAATCCCCCTCCCCCTCTATCCTGGGTTGGAACCCCCCTTATGAAAATGGCTGGATCCGCCCCTGGGTACTTTTTAAGTGGTTAAACCCAAGTTTTGAAACTGAAACCCTATACTGGAGTAAAAAAAAACTTTGTGATGATGAAGTTGATTTGCTGTTTCTAAGCAAATATTACAAGCATATCAGGACGAGAATATGTAAATTAGATATGAATATGAACCCTGCATGGTGTACACTAGATCGGCACACAGAGCGGGATTTTAACGTCCTAGGTCAGACAACGGGAAAAGTACACAGGAAAAAAAATCACAAATTTGTAGGGCAAACAGGTCACAGAAAATTACTGGCAACATCATGATAATTTGTGTCATATATGTAGTTAATACCAATTGTTTTGATATTTATGTTTATTGCAATAGAATAAACTTTCCAAGATTGTTAACAAGGCATTTTCAAAGCGAATTATACACCAATACAATTACTCTAATTGCTTAACATGTTAAAAAATATACACAAATTCGTACATAGTTACACGGAGCTGCAAAGTAAAAATAAAAAAAAAACATTTAAAACATACAAAATCTACTCAAATGTAAAATTTAAGACTCTAAAATCTTCACCAAATTCGATAAAAATGGATTAAAAATTATCAATGAAATAGTAAAATCTCAAAATTATTATCTAAACTAAATAATATAAATGGACTTAGAATTTGAATAGTCATAGACTTATCTTTCGAAATTGCTGAATGCTACTACTACTTTGTATTCCTACAAAAATGTTACGAAGACAACGACTCATGGTAAAAGTTATATCCAAATATACAGAAACACAACAAATCAAATTATAAAGTATAAAATAATATTGTAGCAAATCAACACCAGTCAAACACAATAAAATACTATACTATAAGTGATCAACAAAAGCAACTTTAAATAAATGCGTCTTTAGTCCTCTTTTAAATAGCTCAAGTGATTGTTCATTACGAAGACTTGCTGAAAGGCTATTCCACTGAGTCCCGGCCGCCACATCAAAAAGTACTCAACCTCAGATAAGAAATCATGCCGTCCTTAGCACTAATATAGGTCAGTGTGACTGTACTTCAGAGAACATTTCCTATAGCAACGTTATGCACGGGTGAAATTTGTCTTTTCCCACATTTCATGTCAAAGAAAACACTTTGCTGAACATTTTTTTTTTATTCCGGTAACTATAAACTTAAATGCCAATAGTTAAATCAGGACTTGTTCCTCAGACGCAAATCATTCTTTAATTGTTAAAATTATCTACTACATGTATCGTGTAAATATAAGTGTATGAAAATATAAACAAATACGATTTTCCGATTTAAGGGACGACTATTTGTTTTTCGGAAGTAGGTGGGATATTTTTTTGTTATCACTCATTTTTTCAGTTCTTACCAAAGTCCTCTACACAGAAAATCAAATGATCGTCCCCTGCATATCAATGTTAGAATAAATTGAATTCCGCTGTAACCGTTTGTCTTGACTTTTTATCAACTGCCTTCACTTCTAATTCTGTATTTCCTATAACAAATGACACTTTCACATCCCTCTCTTCTTGGCAGACTTCAGGAAAAGTTATGATCACTGATCCCAAAGGTTTACAGTCTGTTTCATCTATGTAAACAGGGTTTTCATTGGATGAAAAATACAATTCAAATTCCATTGTTTTCTGATTCGGGTCTATTGTTAGATATTCGCTATCAATGGATGTACCAGCATCAACAAGTTGGTTTTTTCTGATAATGACATCAAAAATGTGCCTTGCTAATTTCGACCCATTTTTCTGGACAACAAGATGTGCTTCATCGTGAATAGCAGGATCGAATTCATCGCTGATGCCAACCCCGTATGTATATCGCATTACACGAGATTGTAGATAGGACGGGTTGTGGCCAAATAATACAGCCCCTTTTAAAACAGTTAACCCTGCTGCTGCAGGTACGATCACTCTTTTATCGGGAAATTCAGATTTCACTTTATTTTGAATCAAGGAACTTTCTGCAAATTCACCTACAAGAAGTATCTGAGATACATCAGATACTGCCGGTTCTTGAAGCCTCGTTTTAATGAGGTCTAATATATTATTGATTGTCACATTAAAAAACGCTTTCATTAAACCTATATCAACATGCATTGAGTCATCATGAAGTTCAATAGCACTAGAAAACTTTGATGCATCAATAGCAGAACGAAAGTCTTTACCTAATACTTGTTTACATTTCAAATCCAAGACAGATAATGGGATGCTGACTACCACTTTCTGTGAAGTCGTTGTAGAAATATTGCGCTTTACATGTTCGAACCCTCGAAAAATGTCAGTATAAGCCATTGGGTAGGTTTGTTTAATATCTGAAATAATGTCTTTCCCAACTATGGCGGTAAACATTTGCAAGAACCTATCGTCCACTGTAACACCACCATAACTGTTTCCTGTCGCAAAGATCAATTCTCGTAATCTTGAACTTGATATTTTTTCATGAGCTGTAATATCTGTAGTACCACCTAGAAAGTGAGAAACGAAATATATTTACTTTTTAAACATTTTGTAAATGCAAGACGATGTGGTATAATTGCCAGTGAGACAACTCTCAACCAGAGAACACATGACTTAGACGTTAGCAATTATAGAACACCGTACGGCCTTCAACAAAAACAAAATTAAACCGAATACGTTCCTTTAAATAATGTTAACATCACATATTCTATAATCCTATTGAAAATGTTTGTAATTAATTAGAAATTTTGGAACCAGCATTTTTTCTCTCGACTTTAACCAAAAGGTGAACCTTTTTTTTTCAAAACGATATATGTACTCGTTTTTTTTTAACTCTTTTTTTTTTAAAGTCATTACCATATTTATTTTCCCCCATTTTTTAAAAAGGAAACCATACATTTGCTCACTTCCCCCCTTTTTTTTTAAATTGTTTTGTTTAAATACATCTAAAATTGAATAATTCATTAAAACACCCATGCCAAACTAAAGATGAATGGTCGGTGCCTAAATTCATTGAACAAACTAAGCCGGAGTCTCTTTTGTCTTCCTACAACGATCCCACAATGTGACTACCGACCAACTGATAATAATCAACGATCATTAACCTCTACCACCTTTATAGAAACCTCTGTCGGTATCTTGATATCCCATTGTCATACACATAGACCTAAAATCTATTTTTTTATTCATTTATGAAATACTAAAACAAACATATCTGCAAGATTAATTTGAAGAATACTCGTAATGAGTAAATTCAAACATCCTTTACAGACTGAACAGGTATGGAATTTACTCAGAAAAGGGAAAATAACAATCAAGAAATTAAAGTTATCTTACATATTCGTGTTTAAGTCCAATTTACAAACAAAATTCTTGTTTCTTTTGTATTGTGAAAGAAACCATTCAGACCATGAGAAATAAACATACAGAACGGACGAACAGACAGACGGACGAACAGACAGACGGACGGACGGACGGACAAACGGACGGAGTGCAAACCTAAAGTCCCCTTCGACTTCGTCAGTAGGGGACTAACAAACAATTTGTATTTCAATTTACCTCCTAGAGCAACAACTAAGTATTTTGTTCCAGGAAGAGAATCGTTGAAGTCATGTAACTGACAAAAGATGGATGCGGCTTCCGGTTCCAAAGCTATCTGAAACTGGTCTTCGGGTATACCAATCTACAAGGGAAACAGTCTGAAAATGTATATGTTAGACGGGGAAATCAGGCTTAAAAAGTGAAAAATTGTTTAAATACAGCTGTCCAATTTTGTTTTTAAATGTAGTCCAAGGTTATCTTTAATGTTTAAGAACTGTGTCTTGACTTATTATTTTCATAATGAAGCTGTAAAATGGCATTGATATATAAAATAGGTATGTCCAAAATAAAGGTCGAACGTTAATATAGTACATGTATGCTTGCTTTATCAATATTTAGTTTCGAGTTGAATTAAAGGAAAAATTATATTTTGTTCAATCATATAGACTTCATTATCCTGGGTTTTATTTTAATGCACATGATTGCATTTTGTTCCATACAGACAAAAACAGAAACGTTTTGTTGTTGCCCTCATATTTAATTTACTCCTGTTTTTTTTCAAAGAATTAAAACACCTGTAATGAAAACGCCACAGACATCCATTTCACATGCATTTATAAATGATATAGAGATATATGTATGATTACACAAGGGTGTGACTACATTCCCCTATGAATCAATGAAGAACTGGTAATTATATGTATCTAGTACAGTGTTACCTCTATTTGTCTTATCTAAAATCTGCAAAAGGCCATTTAATCTTTCAATGGTCTATAAATATAATTTTTAAACTTACAAAGTCTATACTTTTTCGTATGAACTGTTTCGCAGCATCATTCCAGAAGGTCGGAACTGGCATGACCCATCTTATATTTTCCATCTTTACATCTAAGCCTTTACACTTTATAAAATATGCCAGGGATTTCTTGAGCACCAGGATAGTTTCTCGAAAAACAATTAAAGCTTCGATTGGTTTTCCAGATATATCTTGTATTGTCATTTCAGTTGAAATATGCTAAAAATAATTAAACATGTTTAATAATCTTAATTTTTCAAGGTTTATAATTTATTTCATCTTAAAATATATATCATTCATTTGCATGAGGCATGTCTTGTTTTATTTGTTATTGTGTATGTTTTTGTATTCGGTGAAAAGCTCATCAGAGCTAACGTTTAAATTGTTTGTCAATATGCCGAATCAAAATAAAGTCACAAAAGCAATGGAGTGAATGCAATCGTAACTACTCGGTCTTTCTCGGTAGCGAGAACGGCCGAGTAGTAACGATTAGTTTCTTTATGATAATGAGACAGCAATTCACCCAATAAAGTAACCAAAAACATAACAATCAACCGATTATCACACATGTCCTTGTTTAAAACACGCTAAAATTTTCATTGTAGCCAAACTGGTGTCCTATTTCTCGAATTACCATGAGCCAGAACCACTAACTCTTTCGGAACAACGAGTCCCGCCACCTTTCTGTTGGGTTCATGTTGCTTATTCTTTAGATTTTGTCCTTTTTATATGACCAGGGTTTGTCCGAACCACTCTCCGTTCTGAAGCTCCGAGTTCCACCAGCTTTTTTGAGGTTCGTGTTTCTTATTCTTTGGTTTTTTGTCGTTTTGTTTGGCCTGTGTTTGTTTGGTTTTTTCGATTTTCATTTCATTTGATATCTTATCTCTTTTTAAAAAGTATTTTAGTTGGTTTTGACTGAAAAAAACAATGTTGGAGAGAAATCTTTTGAAAGTAAACATATTAAACAGAAATCCATTTTATCTAAACTTTGCTGGATAATTGTCTCATTGGCAATCATACCACATCTCCTTATTTTTATATACAAAGCTGAATTGTCTTGAATTAAGAGGTACATTCCACTGTAAGTGCATAACTCTAACGTAACTTTATGCAAAGTGGGTCGATTAGAAAGAAGGATGAGAATAAACTCATCATAGATACCAGGATTAAAATTTTGTACGCCAGCCGCGCGTTTCGTCTCCAAAATATATACTCATCAGTGAAGCTCGAATCAAAACAGTTAAAAAAGCAAAATAAAGTACGAAATTGTAAAGCATTGAGGACCCAAAATTCCAAAAGTTTTGCCAACTACAGCTAAGGTAATATATTCCTGGGGTAGAATATTTCGAAAAATTCAATGTCTACAAATTAATAAGGAGCTAAGGTATCTCTAAAACGAGCAGACAACAGTCGTCCACGTACGGACCCCTTTAAGAGTAGTTGCAAAGGTTCTTTAACGTACAAGATAGCGAGGGATACACTATCTTTATACGAGGCATTAAATTCAATTTCCCTACAAGTGTCTTAACCATAATCATCTTGAGGTAAACCCACTGTCTTAAAAAAAGACATAGAAGTGTCTTTACCATGGAGAAGAGGTCAAGTTGCAGTCTTTTACAATAGACCAAATGTCTTTCGCAAAGACATCTAGAGATAAACCCACTATCTTAAACAATAGATATGTAAATGTCTTTACCGTGGAAAAGAGGTCGACTTGCGGTCTTTTTCAACAGACAAGTGTCTTTACCAAAGACTTCTAGATGTAAACCTAATATCTTAAACAATAGACATTCAACTATATGTACCGTGGAAAAGAGGTCGACTTGCGGACTTTTAAAACAGACAAGTGTCTTTACCGAAGACATCTAGAGGTAAACCCATTATTTTAAACAAAAACATGCAGTCAAGTGTCTTTCTCAAGGAAATCTAAGAGGTGGACATATGTATATGAAAGACAATGACGACACAGAATATTTTCTTCTATTTATCTTAGTATTTACCTCATTCTCATAAAGATCCATTTTGAATTTCTGTAAAAAGTAATGACTAGTGTGTTGTCCATTTTTTACCAATTCAGAATATATCCTAATAGCGTCGTTTCCAAACCCTACGAACTCTTTTTCTGGACTTAGTAATAAACACGTTGGGACTTTCTCCACATGCTGTATTTCCAAAGGATTCTGTCTTGTCGAGAATGCAAATCCAGAATATGTTGTTCCTAAATCCAATGCAGCAACGACTGTATAATCATCTCTACATGAAGTTATATCTGTAAAAAAACATATATAGATCAACACCTCATATTTTTCTTTAGTTCAAGGCACCTATCTAAGAAGATCCGAGAAGGGTCATAGCATATTCGTGATTGTTTATACGTATTGATGGGTATTGAATATTAAAAAAAAATATAATAAGGTGAATTGGTATCTTCTTCTTCTTTCAATACAAAGTCGGACTTTCTTGAGTGTATAATGACTCTTGCTCGTTTAATCATGAGCCCTTTCCTCCTCCATTATCAAATCCAGCAGTAGCTATTTACAATATTTATTTACAAATTAAAACTATGTATATCTGGGATCTATGGAGTTCTAGATGTGAGTAGCTCCTGTCAAGGCCTCTGGCGGGATGGTAAGGGTGTATTAATATGTTGGTATGATTGCAAATGAAACAATTATCAGCCAGAGACCAAAGGACGAGAATATAAAGAACATAGTTCAATTGGGTTATCTCCTTTTACAAAAAATAATTCCGAAAAAATTACCATCACAAAATAGTCATTACAAATGTTTAATTGAATGATGTTGGTTTTAACGCCAATTTCAGTACTATTTGCTTGATCGTGATGGTCAGTTTTTTGGTTGAGGAAGCCGGAGTGCCCGGAAAGAACCTTCATCAGGAAAACAGACAATCTTAGTCAATAGACAACTTTCGAGTTCGTTGCATTTCCGTCAAAAACTTTGGTTTTAGTGAACATCATTCGTGCGTTTAGGGCATCGTCACTTCCTTCCCATGTTGAGCGAGTGGTTGAAAACATATGAAGCTATATTGTACGAATTATTCGGCAAATTAAATTCTTATAATTGATAATCTGCACTGCTGTCATTAGGGAATTGTAATTAAGTACCCACGGAACAAACATTATTTCTAGTTTATCCAGCATGATAACGCAGACGCTTGATGAACTTTAATATAATAGATGGTAAATGACGTCACAAAGGCGCGCATAATTGACGAACTTTTCCGGTGAAGGACATAACTCGAAAGTAGTCTATTAAGATATGAGTCGAGCGCACCTGCCATTTGAAGGTTTTGAACTAACAAGCTCAATTTTGACAGGCTAGCGATACAGTAGTTGAACTACGTTTTTTTCCCTCTTGAACTACTTAGGCCACTCAACCAGAGAGACCCCCACCCCCACATTACAAATGAATTATGGATATGTCTGACAAGTAAGTCTGACAAGTAAAGTATAACTTCTTTGATTCTCCGGACGTTTCTAATATTAACACAAAACATTGAATCGATCTTTCGTACGTGAATCTCATAGTTGCCATAAAGGATAAGATATGGTACCAGGTTATTGCTGAGCCATGCAAAGTTCTAGGTTAATTGTTTTGCCAATGATAAGAATTGTAGTTTAAAGCCAATTTAACCCGTGTGGTTCGATGGTCAGACTTTTATATGTTTTAGATAAGTTATGCAATTGTTAAAATAAATCCAGTATAATTTCATTATTGTATATATTCTCATTTGTACTGTTACACAGGCGCACAAGTGTCACGTGTTTCTGAAATAACCCTCATCCAGTACGATTTTGAACCAGATTTCACTTCATTATTGAAATGTTTGAAAAGTATTATGTAATTGATATTGATCAAACGACAGGAAGTTAATTGTTAACTTGAATACTCTGAATTCAATCGGCAATCCTCGGGTGTCAGATGGAGGAACGGACTTGACCGAGTTTAGACGAATACGTGACTCTGTATCCTATCAATATGTTTTGTTTTTTTAATTTTGTTAATTTTGGTTATATTAGTATGTTGCATATATGAAAATGATGTACAGCCTGTATAGTATAATATGATCGAGATTCCTTCTATTTATTATTTTATATGGCGCATCATTGCTCCACGTGTTTCAATTTTCATGAGAAGCTCCTCACTCACTAAACACACAAGAAACCTCACTCTAACGGGAAATAACGCCTTACTTTAAATCTTATGCATATATTAGAATGTAACTGTCCAACCACTCATGCATTTCAAGAATTTGTACTTACGTTTGGCCGTGTCAGTTGACATATTCTCTGTGTCTGATGTTGTGCCATGTTTTGCTGCAAAGTTTTTGAAAATTAAAATGAAGGCCTATGCATGATTAATCTTTTTTTTTACCTATGCTTAAATAAAGTTTGCGATCACTGTTCTAATGAATGAAAGAATGCAAATTAACCGTTTTTAATTCATTTTCGTCGTATCTTACTTTGAAACAAGACTTCAATCAACGATAGTCTAATGAGGGTCTGGAGAGTTAACAGAATATAGAAAATTATGTGCCAAAATTTAAACAATAAAGAAATGAAGACCCCCTATTTCACCACCACCATCCAGTCCCTCTTTGAAAGTATGTGCTGCGGCGATTGTGACTTGCAATAACGCTACTTTACAGCTTCTGTAGAACGATGTATTTAGTCGACGTTTGTATCATGAGACACATTTTTATTTTTGAATACCACGTGTTGACTTCTTAATGGCTGTATGTTGTTTGTGTAATGCTATCCGATCGTCATTAATAGCCCAATTAGCCGTATCAGAAACTAAAGGACTATGGGTAATTCAATTGGTTGTACCCCAAAATGAAAATAACGTCACGTCATTGGTTAAATTTTTATTGTTTAGGTCGTTTTTGTCGAGCCTGCGACTTTTGTCGCAGAAAGCTCGACATAGGGATAGTGATCCGGCGGCGGCGGCGGCGGCGGCGTAAGCTAACTTCTTAAAAGCTTTATATTTTAGAAGCTAGAAGACCTGGATGCTTCATACTTTGTATATAGATGCCTTATGTTACGAAGTTTCCGTCTGTCATATGTCCATTGTCCTTGACCTCATTTTCATGATTCAGTGACTACTTGAAAAAAAAGTCAACTTTTTTTTGTAATGTTAATTTCTTTCTTATTATGAGTAATAGGATAACTATATTTAGTGTGTGCGTACCTTGCAAGGTCCTCATGCCCGTCAGACAATTTTCATTTGACCTCGACCTGATTTCATGGATCGGTGAACAAGGTTAAGTTTTCGTGGTCAAGTCCATATATCCGATACTATAAACAGTAAGTCTACCATATTTGGTATATGGAATGATTGTAAGGTGTACATGTCCAACTGGTAGGTGACATCTGTCCTTGACCTCATTTTCATGGTTCAGTGGTCAAAGTTAAGTTTTTGAGTTTTGTTCTTTTTTTCTAATACTATATGCAATAGGTCAACTATATTTGGTGTATGGAAATATTTTATGATGTACATGTCAGTCTCGTAGGTTTTATTTGACCTTGACCTCATTTTCACGATTCATTTCTCAGTGTTAAGTTTTTGTGTTTTGGTCTGTTTTTCTTCAACTATAAGCAATAGATCAAATATATTTGTTGTATGGAAGGATTGTAAGGTGTATATGTCTGTCTGGCAAGTATCATCTGACCTTGACCTCATTTTCATGGTTCATTGGTCAATGTTAAGTTTTCATGGTTAAGTTTGTTTCTTAGATACTATAAGCAATAGGTCAACTATATTTAATGCATACAATGATTGTAAGTGTACATGTCTGTCTGGCAAGGTTCATCTGACCTTGACCTCATTTTCATGGTTCATTGGTCAATGTTAAGTTTTCTTGGTTAAGACTGTTTCTTAGAAACTGTAAGCAATAGGTCAACTATATTTGGTTTATTGAATGATTGTAAGGTGTACATGTATTTCTCGTTTGGTTTATTTGACCTTGACCTCATTTTCACGATTCATTTCTCAGTGTTAAGTTTTTGTGTTTTGGTCTGTTTTCTTCAACTATAAGCAATAGATCAAATATATTTGTTGTATGGAAGGATTGTAAGGTGTATATGTCTGTCTAGCAAGTATCATCTGACCTTGACCTCATTTTCATGGTTCATTGGTCAATGTTAAGTTTTCATGGTTAAGCTTGTTTCTTAGATACTATAAGCAATAGGTCAACTATACTTAATGTTTAAATTGATTGTAAGGTGTACATGTCTGTCTGGCAAGGTTCATCTGACCTTGATCTCATTTTCATGGTTCATTGGTCAATGTTAAGTTTTCTTGGTTAAGACTGTTTCTTAGAAAGTATAAGCAATAGGTCAACTATGTTTGGTTTATGGAATGATTGTAAGGTGTACATGTATTTCTCGTTTGGTTTATCTGACCTTGACCTCATTTTCTTGGATCATGTTAAGTTTATGTGTTACTTGTAGTAAAGCTTTATATTTAGGACTATCAACATAAAATCAATGGTTAGTAAAGAAGGCGAGACATTTCAGCGTGTGCACTCTTGTTAACCAATAACAACGTTTTGGTGTACACTTTTGAAAATATTACCCAAAATGCATAAGATTCCGAAACGGTGAATTCTATTTTAATGTCGATCTTGCATTGAAATGAGGTATATCAAACGTTTAGCTGAAACTATTAATGCTAGGAATCTTTATATGCTAAATATGTATTTACATAATTTCCATCCGAATGGACCAGGATGTGTGTACATCGTCTTCTTATCCTTTAATACATCAGCACGTCTATGTTCCCGCCGTACTGGAAAGAAAATATTTTAATTATATACATTTCATTATGTTCGTAAATGAAGGACCATTAGTTCCTTCTGAAAATAAAATGACGCTGTGTATATTTGTGCGTCTAAAGCGCAAGCTTATAACCAGAAAGGTGCAAAGAATTGCCAAATCCATATGGGTCAACTTTGCCTAAACAGGAACCTTAAAAATTTCAATATTTATTGACGATGAATTTATGAAAAGTTATTTATGCATCATGTCAGTACCGAAGCACTGACTACTGAGCTGAAGATAACCTCTCGGACTAGCAGTCCACCAGCAGCGGTATCGACCCAGAGTTGAAAATGAAAATTATAACACTTTATAAGTTTTGTGATACCAAAGTGCATTTCTGGATTTATCTTTGGTTTCAGGAGTTGAGTCCTTTAAGGTGGCACGGTAGTATTTTCTGGCCCATAGGGATAATGATAGCCTTTTAGAATTTTCACCATTTTCAAACATTGGCCAAGAACCTACATACACAGTTAATTGAAGTACTTTATAATATTCAGAAATAAATTTGAATATGTATGATGGCCGTTTACTTTTTCTGCTATCTTTATAAACCTAAGGCCACTATAGTGCTTTTAGGTCTTTTATCATGCAGTGAAAACAAAATTTAAAAAAGTTCTCAAAAATTTATTTCAACCTGTATGCAAGGATTTGTATAGTAAGACGTCGTCGTCTTACTATACAAATCCTTGCTGTATGTAAAACTATTTCATATTTTTCTACACCTGATTCATACCTCAGCTTGGGAAAGTATTTTCAGTAGATACTGTATTTTTTGTCCAATCACAGTGTTCAGATATATTGACTTAAGTAGGTACACAAAAGAGCAACCTAAATTCCGGAAAGTAAATACTACCGTACCACCTACAATCTTGTAACACTTCTATGTAGTTACCTTTCGAATCAATATCTCTCCAAGCAGTAACTCTTACCTTTCGGGTCAGTGTCTGGCTTGATAGTATTACATTTACTACACGATTCATTGTTAGGACTATTTTCTTTATAACATTCAGGACAGATCCACATTTTGATAATTTCTAAAAAAAAAAATGGTCAAAATTAGTGAGTTATCCTGTCTTTAGTGAGTATGATACTGTTTAAGTGATTATGATCATGATCCTGTTTTAGTAAGTATGATGCTGTTTTTAGCTAATTGATGCTGTTTTAGTGAGTATGATGCTGTTTTTAGCTAATTGATGCTGTTTTAGTGAGTATGGTGCTGTTTTAGTGAGTATGATCCTGTCTTAGTGAGTATGATGCTATTTTAACCTTATTTGATGCTGTTTTAGTGAGTATGGTGCTGTTTTAGTGAGTATGATCCTGTTTTAGTGAGTATGATGCTATTTTAACCTTATTTGATGCTGTTTTAGTTAGTATGGTGCTGGTTAAGTAAGTATGATGCTGTTTTTAGCTAATTGATGCTGTTTTAGTGAGTATATGGTGCTGTTTTAGTGAGTATGATCCTGTTTTAGTGAGTATGATGTTATTTTAACCTTATTTGATGCTGTTTTGGTGAGTATGGTGCTGTTTTAGCGAGTATGATGCTGATGCTATTCAAGGTAGATCGGGTGTTTTTTTCTGAGCATCACTTCTGGGCTGTTGGGGTTAAAATTATTTTTACCAAGTATCATTCAAAATACAACAGAAACATCTAAAACTTGAAATTAAAAGATTAACTGAATTAGATGTTTGGTTGTAGATCCTTGTTAATCTCTTTATAAAATAATTCTCAATTTTTGTAGAATTTGACAAATCGTATTTATAGACAATTAACTGTCTTGTCTGTATTTTTCAGATCGCATGTTATTTGATCCCTTCTCATTAATTAGATGGAATGTAATCTCTGAAACCTTT
The DNA here is from genome assembly GCA_017311375.1 of Mytilus coruscus. NCBI lineage: Eukaryota > Metazoa > Mollusca > Bivalvia > Mytilida > Mytilidae > Mytilus > Mytilus coruscus. The sequence continues at coordinate 79,790,543 of CM029598.1, read as the reverse complement.
TTTTCAGTTCTCAGAAACATCATTAATACATTCAGAAGGAATGGTCAGTCTATAACCGACAGTCACACATCCATTATATATTACGCATAAATTTGCAAAATGCATGGATATATTTAGGTGAACTGATGAATGAATTAACATGTACATTGTTAACATTTCTGTGCAGTGAGGCATTTCGTTGATATACTAAATTTATAAAATGTATATAAAAAAACAGGAAACTATAATTACTTCAAATCTTGATGAACAAATTACTTTTGGATCAAATTTGACATGAGAGACTAATCTTGAAAATACAAACCGGAGTAAAATTTAGACTCATAAGCATTGTACACTGTTGAAAACGACAGATATTACATGTTGACATTTTCTACAAAGAATAATAATGATATATATATGATTGTTTTATACGCCCGTTTTGAATTGTATATCCTTGTTTTAAAAACAATTAAGGATACTTACAATAACAGTAGAGTGAATTTCTCTAACTATACACAATTTCTCTAGGATATGTAATATACAAGATAATAAATTAACACTTGAAAGCGGAAATAGATATGCGACAAATACTTGTATTTATTTATAAACATACACACATATATGACATAGGTAGTTATTAATATACATTTTCGGAAACTAAAGTTCACACTGAATATTTTCAGTTGACGATGATAATTACAGGTAAACTTACCTGTGGGTCATCTAAAAATACACAATGTCTCGAAAGATGTGGCTATATTACTTAATAAACGAAAACAATGACACGGTAGGTATAGTGTCCGACTGGGATCGTGGTTTTCAAGTGATTTGATCGGGTTTTTTCGAGTGTGACCACTCTTTTCGAGTTAATATGATCAAAATGTAAAAACGTGAAAAAAAATATGCTAGAACCTTATATACAAGATTATAGAAGGTAAATTAGTATTTTGATAAAATATATTATCAACTCTACGTTATTTTGTTTTAAAACGTTTAATTTAGCCTTACAATGTTTTATTCCAAAATATACACATACCAATAACAATGTAAATGTCAACGGAAATGTGCACATGGAATCTATATATACCTAGATATACAGACACTTTACAAAAATTCTTGATTTTGCATTGAAAAGGACATTTTGGAGAGTAAATTCATTTGTATACATGTCCGTGTTTTTATCGAGTGAAAAAAAAAAAACAAAATACGTACGGCTTAAAATGTAATATGTCAGTTCATTTACGTTTAAAAAACAATGAAAAGGTTCAAATACTGTTCAAAGCACGAAACAAATAAATTTTATTATTTGGAGAATATTTTTTTTTCTTGGCAAAACATTTCTAAAATATGTTTTTTTATATAATTTTTTATTATTATTTTTTTCCAAAATTTTAATTTTCATAATTTTGGCAAAAATGTTATTTTTTTGGAAATTTTGGCATATTTTTTTTATCCCCTGGTGAACTAGGGTGGGGTGTTATTTACACCCTGGTAATTAACCAATCAGATTGCAAGATTCTTGCTTTCTAGGAAATAACGTTTTATCGTTCTAGAAATGGAAATCAAAAACAATGTTCAATTGCTCCTACTGTGAAGAGGAGTCTGATCAAGCGCATACTATGCTTGGTCACACAGTAATAAAGCACAAACATAGCTTCATGTCCATCAGAAATTAAAAGAATAAAAATTGACAATGTATATTTATGAGGTGAACGCATATTATATACACATTTATTCATTTTTTATTATTATTTCAAAAGGATCGTATTAAAGCTAAGCTTACAGATTATTTATTTTGTTGTTTATTAAATACATTGGCCAAGTCCCCGAGTTTATCATCAGCTCAGTAGTCAGTACTTCACAGAAATATGGTCACTTAAGTCCTCTTCCGACCGACCCTTGCCAAAGTGGGACGTTCGTTTGACTGTGTGGGATGTTGTCCTTTTGGTCATATAGCATACAATTATAAAGTGTTGTTTTCATTTTTTATTAGATATTTCATTCAATTCAAATGTTATTGTTTTTTTTTTTATTTGGGGTGGGGTCTTTTAATAGAATATTTGTGTTCATAATTTTCTTGCTCCTATGTTTTTTCGTCAGTCACTGTAATATATATCAATCATAAAATATTATTGACTGTAAAAACAAAGGTAGCATGCAACGCCGTGAAATTAAAAAGATTATGAGTTCCTGTACTCTGTTCTAAAGACCGTTTTTAAAAAGGACCCATTAATTTCTTATAATATCGTAATACTGCAGGGTTATGGTAAAATGTTTTCAGAACAGAAAGTTATCATTTTAAAAATTGAAAATGGTTAAATTTGATCAACATAGTATAAATCTGTTTTTGTGACTTATTAAGAATATATAATATTGTCCGTCGCTAAATTACATTTACAAACTAGAAAAAGTCAGTTTTTAAGCCAAAGATTGTCTTCTTTCTTATTCACATTTTCTTCAAAAAACCCGGACCATTTGTTGAAAAACCCGGACGTTTTAAATGTTGCTCTCGAAAAAACACGGACAATATAAAACACTATATTGTAAGTGAACTAAAACGAAATTTGTGTTCAAAACATGTATAGCATTCAGAATAAGATGAACAGTCACGAATACTCGCGAAATAGCAGTAAATCGATTGATCGCATGTAAATTCACTCGAAAAAACCTGATCTACACTGAGTCTCGAAAAAAGTGTTTAGTTTAAACATATTTTATTTACAAAAGTAGCAAAAGGGATTGGACACAAGTTATAACAACATTAGTGACGTCCTCTCCCTATAAAAATATAAACACAAAATAAATTAGATAATGACGAAAAACATATTAGGAATGCATGTAATATATTCAAACTACAAACAAAAACAAAAAATACAAAATAATATGGAATATTATAAAGGACTGGACTGGAGTGAAGAGTTGGAAAGTAGGAATTCAGAATTTTAATGGAATGTTCTAAATCTTTGTGTAATTCTGATATATGATTGTACAGACTCAAAAATTTCTTTGTTTTGCTGAAATGAAAGGTCACCGTCACCAGCCAATAGAACCTCAATAGAATGCTTCGTTGTGAAAAGAGCACTCAAAAAAATAGTGAATACTATCCTCAACAGGATGGCCTCAGCTGCATGCGGGATTGGGTTTAATATTAACACGGTGCAGATCTGCATTTAAAGAACTGAACATATTTCTCAAACGTGTATGAATAATATTAAGTTTTCTATCACCACAACTGAAGTAGGAGGGTGGCTGTATCAATTTAGATTTCATCTTTCGTTTGAATATATTTATATTTCTGGAATTACGTATGTCGGGGTTTAGGCTATTCCATTCAATAGTAGTAGATGGAAAAAAGGATTTTCTGGTTATATCTAGTCTATACCTGGGTACTACATAATTATTACTGTTTCGCAAATCATAGTTAGATATTTGACCAACAAGTGGGGGCATTAAATCGCAGAGGTAATCAGGGGCAGTACCATTATGTAAAGAATAGAACATATTGAGCTTTCTGGACTTTCTTCTGTCTACTAGCAATTGCCAGCATGTTTCGAAATATATAGCTTCCCGACTAAAAAACACGGGCAACCAAGTTACCAATCTTCCTGCTTCCAACTGAACATGTTCTAAATTGTCGGAATCTTGTTGAGTACAACCATCCCATAACTGACATGCATATTCAATAATTGGTCTTATAAATGTTAAGTATATACGAGCAAGATAATTTCTATTCAATACATATTTCAATTTTTTAAGAACATTTAATCTTGTGCTTGCACAATTTAAAATGTTTTCTATATGTGTATGGAATTTACCATTGGTATCAAAAGTAATTCCTAAGTGTTTATGACAGGAGACAAATTCTACTGCTTGATTTTGAAATTCTATTTCGATATCATCTGGGGAAGTATTACAGGAGAATATCATAGCCTTTGTCTTATTAGGATTAAAATTAATTAGCCAATCTTTAGACCATGCTGAGATTTGTTCTAAATCACTATTTAAGACATCCTCTATTGTGTAAGGACTATTACTGGAATAAGAAAGGGATGTGTCATCAGCAAACAATCGAGTTAGACATATCAAATTATCAGCTATGTCATTTACATAAATAAGGAATAGTAGGGGACCTACATGTAATACAGAGCCTTGCGGAACTCCTGCATTAGTATTCTCAAATGGCGAATATGAACTTGAAACAAAAACGCTTTGTTTTCTATTTAAAATATAACTTTCAAACCATTTGTACAGTTTTCCATCAATACCATATGCTTTCAGCTTTATCAAGAGGCCAGTATGCCATACCCTATCAAAAGCTTTCGAGATATCACATAATATAAGAGATGTTATACAGCGATCATCAAGTGACATACATATCCTATAGTAAATTTCTATTAGCTGGTGAACGGTAGAATGACCTGGAATAAAACCTGACTGGAATTTGTATAATAACTTGTTTGCTATTAAGTGATTAAATACATTTTTAAATACAATTCTTTCAAATAATTTGCGGCCACTGCTGATAATAATGAGATTGGTCTATAATTGGAAATCAGTGATTTGTCTCCGGTTTTGAAAAGCGGCATGACAATAGCTGTTTTCCACTGATTAGGAAACTCTGCTTTTTCAAATGACAAATTAAATAACAATGATAAAGGTACACTGACAGTATAACTGGTCATTTTAACATTTGATGACTAATTGAGTCATTACCTGATGCTTTTCCCAATTTTAAAGTCTGCAAAATATCAAGTACTTGATCTGAGGTTATATGAAAAATATCAATTGTTGAATTTGATCTAGCCAGAAATTCTGGAGGTCTACTATTATTATTATCATCTATAGTAGATATGGAACAAAAATAGTTATTCAAAAAGCATGCTTTGTCGTAATTTTCAGTGACTAATTCTTAATTTTCATTTTTTAGTTGAGTAATACATGTATGAGTAGAATTACCCGAAAAAAGTGGACCGATTCACTCGAAAAAAAAAAACACGATCTCCGCCGGACACTATACCTACCGTGAATGAGATAAATGATTTTAATTTCAAAATGAAGTCAGCTATTTATTAACAGTATTTGATCCTGTTTTTAATCGTCTGATTCTGAAAAAAGAGTTGACTCTAAAGGCTTTCAATATTTTAAGAATTTTCTTAGCCATGCATATCTTATACGCCTATCTTTTAGCTCAGCTGATGATTTTTAACTAGCTGCATCGATGCTGCTATTTTTTACTCAGCTTTCTTTTCAAAAACTTACCAGTTACATTCCACTCCAGATTTAATTGAGAATATACTCAAATGACTACCATATACCACGTTGCAAAAACACGTCCTATATTGATTTATTTATTTTGTAATTAAATGAAAAGGCGAATTTAAGATGAAATAAATCGTATACCAGGATCCAATATTAAATGTGATATACAAACGTGATAAGACGCATACGATTTTAAAAAGATTCGGGTAATTTTTTACGTAAGCATTACCACAATACATGATGAAATTGATTGGTGCATTCCCGTGTTTCACCAAAATTTTCGTAATCTGGCACAGCTAGCGGTCATCTCTGAATGACTCTGATGCAGGCCTCTACATTATCATTTTTTCTAACTTGTCCCTTCGGACAAGTTGCAAGAAAATCAACTTGTCCGAACTCTTAACTCACTTGTCCGAATTCAAAATTGAAAATCTTACATATTGATGATATTCACCAATAACACTTGAGCTTTGATCGTACCTAATGAAGGGAGCAATTTGTTATGCTATATATGAATTTGTTTGTAAATAAATAAAGAATACCACATCAAAATTCATTTTATTATTTCAGACTGAAAGATTATTTGCCAGACTGAGTTCTTTGACTCAATTTCACTATCATGTGTCGACCATTAAGGGAGCTACCATTTGATTTTTATGAGGGGGCACAGGCACTTGTCTCAGAATTTTTTCTATATACCTTAATAGAAAAAAAGTTCCTGGGGGGGGGCTAGGATGAAAAATTTTGTCCTGCATTTTTAGTTTTAATCACTGTCCAGCCTTTTTATTTTTCATTCTATTCGGTCCTGCCTTTTTTATTAGTTTATCCTGACTGTTTTTTTACATTAGTTGTCATCCTGCCTTTTTTTTTACTCAAAACTCCTGTCCTGCCTTTTTTTGGAATTTCATCCTACTAGCCCATACTTTCTTGGATCCATTTAAACTTTGTTAATGTCTCGCATCTAAACAATCCAATGCTATGTAAATACACCTGGCCACCTTGCTAATTTCAACAGATTAAAACATGTCAGAGATTGCGATTCCAGTTACCAGGATCTCTCGGATTTATCCTTTTCGATGAAAGCTTCTCCCGGAGAGGTTCGAATGAAATCTTCCCAGCATATTAACATTGGTTTCCTTCCCCCTTACTTATATTCCCCTGGTCAGCCGCTGCCAACACGTTCAATCAATGAATATCTATTTCATTTCGTATGATCAATAAAAGAATCATTCAATTTTTGGGGAATTTATAAGTCTTGAATTTGATATATTTTACATCTGACATCGATTTTTCACTTGTCCCATCGGACAAGTAGTATGGTGAATCTACTTGCCCGACGTCTGTGTCCACTTGTCCTGGACAATCTGACAAACGGTAATGTCGAGCCCTGTGATGTAGAGCAAACGTGGGAAACTGAGAAAAACTCCAATGGCAGTGGGTGCTATATTGACGGTACCTCAACGGAAATTTACAAGTCACTAATTGAGCCTCAGGAGATTTATTTTTCGGGACATCGCCATTTTCATACTCAGGTCGTTATCGATAGTTTATGCAACATTTATTATATTGATTCCGGGTTTCGGACCTCAAAAATGACGCGTAACAGTTTACAATGATGCGGTCAATTGGTCATGTCTGAGAAATGGTGAGCTTGACTTTCCTGGAGAAATAGTTTTACTGGCTGATAAAATATATCCTAAAAGATATCCTCTTATGAAACCTTATACACGCCAAGAAGTACAGAGAAAACAGGACAATTTAAAAGAAGGTATCGAAAAATTAATAATTTTATTAAAGAATATTAAGAGTTACTGTTCAACATTCATTTGGAGAAAAGAAGAATTATAGAGTAATGGGAAGTCTTTGGAGACATCCCAGGCGAAAACTTCGTCAAATTGTGCTGCTTTTGTATGCAGGCGTCACGACTTGTTTCATTGATTTAAATATAAAAAAAATCTTTTGCACCGATATATCACTTTCAACTTATCATGCTTTGCGTGGTATAGAACCAGTCTATGATTGACAAAGGGAAGTAATTTGTTTAAAATGTGTGTAAAACAGAATCAAATCGGTAATTGGCAAATGGACTATCTAAAACGTATCCAGAGTATCCGATACGTTGACGTATACGCATCTGGGAGAATATTCTAAAATAATTACCACGATCGCAAGCATTACCCGATATACCATTTTAAAAGAATAACGGGAATCTATTTTGTGGCCATAACTGATTTATTCGCATCTGTTGATTTTTGAATGCCTCATTTAAATTTCGAACCATAGAGGTCGGTCAATTCTAAACGTCTCCTTATCTGGAGATATACTTTCCAAAAACCAACATATTATACCGAGTTTTAAGGTTCATCATAACCTTGTTGCAAATATGGCCGTATTTACAAAACAAATTTCACTCTGGGTACAGACAAACCTGTGCATCATGAAAAGTTTAAGAGCATAGCTGGATCTAGATATATAAAATTCCAATGCATTTTAAGTTTCAGAATATTAAAACTTAACTGGATTTGGCTATGCGGTTTTTTTTCATTCCTGCAGAAGGTGCCAAAATAAACTAAGTTTTGAAAGAGGTTTGAGAATCTCTCTTCATATAAATAATGTTGGGACTTGTATTGATTTAAATGGACAATAGATGGACAATAGACATCTGCAAACAAAAACTTTCCTAGATGCATCAGTTTGTCTGTACTAGTAGTAGATTTTGTGGTGTAAGGAGCTACCATTTGATTTTTATGGGGGCTAGGATGAAAAATTTTGTCCTGCATTTTTATTTTTAGTTGTAATCTCTGTCCTGCATTTTTATTTTTCACTCTATGTGGTACTGCATTTTTTTTTATTAGTTTATCCTGACTTTTTTACATAAATTGTCATCCTGCCTTTTTTTTTACTCAAAACTCCTGTCCTGCCTATTTTTTCAAATTTCATCCTAGCCCCCATAAAAATCAAATGGTAGCTCCTAAACACGGCCATATTTTTCAATTCCTTTTGATGAAAATATGGATTTTGTGGCAAATCAAGCTAAGACTGTATTACACAGACTTTCGTTATAAAATTTGAAACCTTGATTACTCACTACTTCATTCATGTTGTGCAAGCGTTTAGTGTTTACAAAAAGTCCTAAACAACCTTTACAATCCAAAAAAAAAAAAAACCTCGTGCTGATTCAATGAAGTCGAGCGCACCCTATACATAGTAGTTGTTGTAACTTATATCTTTATTTAAAAACTTGTATGAGAAAAATTATTACTAGCACTGCATGCAGTAATCCCTTATCTATTAAGTACAGAATTGCCAAATATAAGAGTACACAGAGAAAGGCCGTGGATTTTCTATAAAATTTCCATATGTTTAGCATTGAAACAATAAAAGGGTACATAATCCTTAGGACCCTTCTATAGGCCCGTATATAATTAAATTCTAGATAATGAAATTTATATCAGTACGTGACGATCTCCTGAAGCAGAAGGACAATTATTTCAATAGGTGACTGATTAAAGCGAAACATTCAAACAATCGATGTGTCATATTGTACATATACCGAGGGGAAACTCCTTGCAGAGCAATACTTTCTATTGTTTCGTTGCAATTGATAGAAAATGGGGATTGTGTGGCAAATCAAGCTAAGATTTACCACTTAAACATACGACATATGACATTGAAACAAACCAATTAACCACTATGGCCCGAAATTTAAGTGAGGCATTCAGAAATAAGCAGATGCAAATTAATCAGTTATGGCCACAAAGTTTGATCCCCGTCATTGTTTAAAAATAGTACATACGGTAAAACTCGCGATCGAAGTAATTATTCAAGCAATTCCTCCAGATGCGTATACGTCAACGTATCGGATACTTTGGATACGTTTTAAATTGACCGACCTCTAATATTAGTAAGACCTTTGACCAATTGAAATGTATTTATAAATGCACATCAACGGCCTGTCAGACAGAATAGATATACAGTATATGTACATTGTCGGCAAATATATTAAGATTTATTTGTAAGAGCTTTAGCAACAGGCTACTATCCACTAAGCGTCCACTATCTACCTAATTTATTTCTTTAATCGGAGTTGTCATAATATTTGTTTTGAGACGTTTACATTGCTAAGCAAACAATTATAATCAACATACAAATGTTATCTGCATGAATGAAAAATAAATGACCTTGCTTGGTAATCTTATAAAAAAACTTTTTCATTAAATTAAAATCAAGAATATTAAAAAAGTGAATATGTGTCAATACCAACAATTTATGCTAATTATTTATTGCAACTGCAAATTTACTGAGGAAAAAAATCCTTTTTATTTCAAGGGTTCTAAATACTAGTGCAATTAGACTTGGATGGACAAATAACACAGTATAAATGTGTTAAAATTCATAATGGGATAAACAAGCTATCAACCAAAAACAATATAAACCTGGGAGTATAAAAAGTCAGGTATCTAGAAACCATAAATGTTATCAATACTCTTTGCAGTGTCCTGTCTCATGTTCAGAGATACGCTACAATATTGTTAGAACCTCAAATTCACACAAGGAACTGTTGTATCGAAATTAAGTTAAGAGTGAAAGACTTTTTTTCTGGTCCTAATGTGGAAAAGAATCTGGGAAACCGATTCTATCTCTTATCGAGCAGCGATGAATAATCAACATGACAAAGGTCGAGCCAGTCATGTTTGAAAACTTAGCCCAACAGTCTTTCAATGAACCTCAATAGTGTGAATTAATCAACAACTAAAAGTTTGTGAATTTTAAAATCTTTTAATTTATACACATGTATATGTTTTCTGGGTTTTATTTTTCTGTTCTTGTTTATGGTAACAATAAAATTGAAAGTGTAAATTTAAAAATGTTATATATATATATATTTTTTTTTGGATAAATTGATAGGATTTGATTTTGTGTATTTTTACAATATCAATAAAGAGCAATCAAACATTTTTTCGAAATTGAAAAAACGTATCAACCATTTTTCCGGCTTGCATACACCAATAGCCCATTTTCCATCTTTTACTGTCATTACATTGAAAATAACACAATTTTATTGATTTAGTATGCATGCTTCAGAAATATTAAACAATATCACAACAATGTCAGTCATTTGATTAATTTACCAGGTCACAGACTACTAGACACTTCATCTGTTGGAGACAGGGACCGATTTATCTATTTAAGCTTGCAACAATCGCTGACTACCGTAAGAATAAAAGGTATTGCTATGATACCAATGGCAACATAACCCATTCCGACAGATGTCATTCTTCGATCGTCTGCAGATCGTCGCGCTCTTACCCAAGCAGACGTCAAATTCTTCTGAACTCTCAGCTGTTCTGTAATTTCCCGTAACTCTTCTTTCATACGCTGTTTTAGTTCTGCATTCGTATAATTGTGATCGCTTGATTTTGTTGATTGGTCAATCAACTGTTCACTAGAAGAACATCTGCATTTACACTGGGACTGTGATTCATTCTTGTCTTCCGGTAGCGGAGTTGGGAATACTGCCGAATCGGATGTTGCATTGACGTAAGCGGCTGTTGTGTAGTAAGTTGTTGTTATCTGACATTTGATGTGAGATGGCACCGCCGGGGTTGATCCTGTAAAATAATGTATTTGTAATGAAGAACCTAGCTACATTGTATTCTGTGGTTGCGACTCAAACTATTCTATAGAAAATATATTTTGTTAATTCATATAACACATGTGTAAAGTTTGTATCTTCCTTAAAGAAGCAAATGCTAGAATTCAACCCAGGGAACGCCACATTATAAAAAAATAAAGATTTTATAGTGTTTTGTTTTCTATCACTCGATGGTATTCTTGTAAACTCTTTTGTTTTTTGCACTACGAAATTCAAGCAATGTCCAGTAACTTTCATAAAGAAATATCCCTCAAATTTGACGTAAATTAAAGCTTGTATCTTTTTGTCATTTCTCAGATAATGTGGGGAAAACAATTTCATGAGAATTTATATCCTTCTTTACAAATACTGTCGGATAAATACGGAAACTGCTCACACGTTACAACTCATATATGTCAAGTGGATAATAAATATAAAGAATATCAAGTCATTCTATTTAGTAATTCTTCAGAAAAGTGAACTAGACGAAAATATTTCCTGAAAGAACAGACGGACAGACAAAGTGAATATAACAAAGCCCCACTCCTACAGTGGAGATGAAACAATATCAACGTATGGTCGGATTTCAACAATTAGCAAGTGTTCTCTGATTATTGTCTTGAGCGGTTTCTAAATGAATTTTGAAGGTTATAGGCTTGAGCGCTCATAAACATAACTAGTTTTCTAGTTGGCAATCATACCACATCTCCTTATTTTATGAGTAATGGCACTGGCGAGGTTCTCGATTTGTTCGTATCAAAATGTAAAGATCTACATGTCTATAATCTTTTATGAAACACTGTTTTTTAGTTGTCAACTATTAGAACACGTGTTAAATTATTTATTATTCGCCTGTTTGTACAACAAGCAACGATGTGTTTCTTTTTTCACGTGACAGTTAGTGCTCATTTCGTTGTCTGATTTTTTATTGCACTCTTGGTATCTTAACATTTGTTACTAATAGCAAACTCAAATGACTTTATTAAGCTCCTGGTACGAAATTGTTCCATATACAATGTATATCCGTTTATAGATAACTTTACAGTTTGCAGAAGTTGTTTTGAAATACTGCAATAGACCACTTTCGAGTTTGTCCTTCACCGGAAAAAAACTCGTCAATTATGCGCGCCTTTATGATGTCATTTACCAGATAGAGGGGATGGCCTGTATCCCTGCACTATTAACGTTCATCAAGCGTCTTAGTGACCGTCAGTGTGCAGGATAAACTAGAAATAATATTTGTTCTGTAGGTACTTAGTCACAATTCCTTAATGACAGCAATGCTGATTGTCAATTATTAGAATTCAATTTGCCGAAAAATTCGTGCAATATAGCATCATAGTTTTCGAATCACTCGCTCAACATGGGAACGGAAGTGACGATGCCCCTAAACGCACGAATGATGTTCACTAAAACCAAAGTTTTGACGGAAATGCATCGAACTCGAAAGTTGTCTATTGTCCATGGTCAACGAACACTGAACATTACAGTTTATGGTTATATTATTAACTCATGTTATATTCCATGAGGGTGTGGATTGGGGTTTACAGAATAGAGAATAATGGACAAAAAATATAAATAATAGAGAAAAATGGATAAAAAATAAAGAATAGGGAATAATGAGGTGCAAAAATGTAAAGAATAGAGAATAATGGTCTAAAAAATTAAAGAATACAGACATGAATGACCCCCATCCAGACCCTCTTTCACATTTGAGCTGTTTTCTTTTGTATTATCTATATTATAAATTGTTTAATGTGCTAATCGTTATATTTATTTTGTCCATAAAGTGGGTTCTCTATTGGAAATAAAATTTACCTTATTTGATCTTATCTTGTCTTATCTTATCTTAGTATCTTAAAGCACAAAATTGTAAGTGACGAATACTCATGCCACTTATTGCATAACACTAAATATATTACCACAAAACGGTACATCACAGTACTCATATCGAATACTTAGATCCATTGTGTAACACCAAGGTCCTTCAGGCTCTCGGTCAGGGTTTCGACAATAATTTTCATGCTCTTTCATTGACTCAGTATTAATATGTGAGTGTGGGACATCAGAATCCCATCTCTGACATGGGATGCATGAACGAGTTATGTTCTCTGTACCTTTATATTCCACTCCTAATTTTGTAGTTTTGCACTCTAATTCTGCAATTAAAAATAAAGCAATTCTCGTATAATATGCTTTATTTTGCTATTACTATGAATAGCAAAATGCTAGTCTTTTAGAATCGGAATAATTTCATTTCAAGGGGAAGATTTTCAAATTCTAAAAACAAATTAATGATGCATAGAAATTTAACAGGTTATCACATGAGCGATCACGTGAGTATCAACAATTAATAATTACACAAAACAAAAATAAGCGTGTTAGTCCATGCATAAAACAAAAACGCTTCGAAAGCCCGGACTTATAAATTGTCAGTTTCTTTTACTATACTTTAACATATTAATAGCCTCAATAAGTAATTCCTGGTTATAACACTTTTATAATAATTTAATTTTGGATGTAACACGTTTTCTGATTGGCTTAAAGTTTTTTTGTCTATCAGCTCATAGACATAATTTTGTCATGTGACCGTGACGTCATCTACGTTTTTTTCATAATTTACTCCTTAAAAATGGAATTTAGATTTAAATTATAAGGAATGATTGTAATATTTTTTCTGTCTATTTGAAATAACCTCAAACATGAGGTTATTCAGTGTCAACACATTTTTTATGATATTTCTTCATAGACACAAAAGATATTACAGTCATTCCTTCAATTTCAGACGGAATGCAAATATACGGAACATTGAGAACTGTTTTGGGGGTTTCATAACTTAAGCTTCCTGTTCAAGGAATCGTTTTTAAAGACACCAACATCAATCAGCCGATGACATGTATTACAACCGCTTCTGAAAATCCCTGAAAGATCCGCCGGGGTCTCTCCTGGACTGACGATCCCTACAGGATCTGTCTGTGTTTCTCCTTATTAGAAAATACCTGGGGATCCGCCTCTGCTTTTCTTGGTCTGAAAAATCATGAAAAACCCACACGCGCTTCTCCTGGACTAATAAATCCTGAAGGATCCACAAGTGCTTCTCCTGTTCCGAAAATTCCTTAAGGAGATGCTTGTGCTATTCCTGCACTGACAATCTTTGCAGAATCCATCTGCACTTCTATTGGACTGACATATATTCCTTGAAGGATCTACACGTGCTTCACCTGGACAGAAAATCCCTGAAGTATTCGTATGTGCTTCTCCTGGACTGACAACTACTGAGGTATCTGCCTGTGTTTCTCTGGGACATATAATCCCTGAAGTATTCGCCTGTGCTTCTCCTGGACTGACAATTCCTGAGGTATCCGCCTGTGTCTCTCCGGGACAGACAATCACTGAGGTATCCGCCTATGCGTCTCGGGCCTTGCGGTCATAAAACTTTCGAGCACGATTTTCGTACTCAGACTCAGAAATCAACCAATAACAAAATACTGGATTTGGTGTTTTGGAGCACAAATTTTATACTTCGATTACTGAGTAAAGTTTTATGACCGAGAGCTCGGGACTGACAATTCCTTAAAGATCCGCATGTGTTTTTCCTGCTATGAATCCAAGATGGATCTACCTGTGTTCTCATTTACTCAAGGATCCCTCGTGCTTCTCCTGAACCAACAGTCGGCGGAGGATACACCTGTGCATCTCCTTCAATAATAATCCCGAATTATCCACCATACTTCTCCTGGACTAATATTCCCTGAAAGATCTGCATGTGATTCTACTGGTCTGAAAGTACCTTAAACACCGCCCATGTTTCTCATGGTTACAAACATTCATGAAAGATCTACCTGTGCTTCTCCTTTACAGGAAATCATTGAAGGATAACCATGTGCTTCTCCTTGTCTGAAAATCCACGAAGGACCCAGCTGTGCTTCTCGTCTGACCATCCCTGTAAGATCCGTCTGTGTCTCTTCTGGACTAACAATCATGTAATGACCCGCCTGTGCTTCTCCGTGCACTTTGGCTTCGACCATAAAAAAACTGACCGCCGGTAATAACCACAATAGTTCTGAAAGTGGCGTTAAACACCAATCAATCAATCAATTAACCCTGAAATATAAGTCACTGAGGACACATAAAATTAAATATCAATTAACATTAACCGACCAATAATTGGGAGATAACTCTGGTGTTATTGATATCATTTATTTCCAGGATAGTAAAATATGGGGTCTTGATGGTGTTTAAAGAATATAGTAAATTGGAGCGAAAATGAAAGAATAGAGAAACATAGGCCCACAATTAAGAAAAAAAGAATAACGAGTTGCTACAATAGAGGGAAGAAAATTGACATAAAAGTTAAAAATAAATAATCGACGCACCCACCCAAACCTCTCCCCCCAAAAAACAATCCAAAGCCTAAAACATACGTTGGTACAATTTGTATATATATAAACACTGTGTATGCATAGCTGAGTGCTAATACACCTTATCGTTATTTAGTCCAATCCGGAAAAACCAGTCATTTAGACAACTTCCTGTTTGGGTCAACAGTTAAGCAAAACAAAGGTCATCAGTAACGAGCTGAGGGAGGAAAAAATTTAGAAAGCGATCACTAGGAAACTTTGATAGATTATGATCCACTTTTTCGAAACTCAAATTATAGTCAAAAAATATTTTGTTTGAAGTATTTACGATGGATTAAACAGGTCTCATTAAAAAGTATCATGCATGGTGAATTGTTTAAACAGGGTCTCAGATAGCTTCAACTGGATGAAAAAGTTGTGTAATTTTAGAACTTACCCGGAATGGAATAGATAGCGATTTGGTGTATTAGAAAGCTTTTGTGACAAGCAAAGGTAACACTACTCTAGCACACGACGCTTATCCAATTGACGCACCCGTTCCCGTCATGCAGTTCTTTATGTATCTTTTAAGACCTATATTTGGATCTTTTAAAGTTTAATGAGATTTGAACGTCGGTAAAATATTGTTATCTCTTATACATGTTATATGTAAGGAAAACACAATCCCAACTTTTTACCTAAGGAACTCGAGTGAGGAGGGACAGCAAAAAAAAAAAAAAACAAAAAAACCACCGGCTTACTAAGGGAGATAACAAAAGGATCAACTGGTTGAAATGTACAAGATGTTAATATTATATATGGAATTGAGATGGTGAAAACATATAGAGTGTGTAATTGAAATAAACATCTTCGTAACATTGTCTATTTTACACAATGCATTGACTTTATATTTCTCATATCGATTTTTTGGGGTAAACATGCTATACAAAGTATATCTGGATCAGAACGTGACTGAAAATCTCGGTTGGATCTACCTGTGTTCTCATTTACTCAAGGATCCGCCGTGGTTCTCCTGGACCAACAATTGGCAAAGGGTACGCCTGTGCATCTCCTGCACTAATAATCCCGAATTATCCACCATACTTCTCCTGGACTAATATTCCCTGAAGGATCTGCCTGTACTTCTACTGGTCTGAAAAATACCTTGAAAAACCGCCCATGTTTCTCATGGTTACAAACATTCATGAAAGATCTACCTGTGCTTCTCCTTATCAGGAAATCATTGAAGGATAAACATGTGATTCTCCTTGTCTGAAAATTCATGAAGGACCCAGCTGTGCTTCTCCTGGTCTGACCATCCCTGTCTATGTCTCTTCTGGACTAACAATCATTTTTGGACCCGCCTGTGCTTCTCCTGGAACTTTGGCTTCCTCCTTAAAAAAAACTGACCGCCAATAATAAGCACAACATTTCTGAGAGTAGCGTTAAACACCAATCAATCGATCAATTAACCTTGGAATTTACGTAACTGAGGACACATAAAATTAAATATCAATTAACATTAACCGACCAATAATTGGGAGATAACTCTGGTGTTATTGATATCATTTCTTTCCAGGATAGTAAAATATGGGGGTCTGGATGGTGTTTACAGAATAGATTAAATTGGAGCGAAAATTAAGAATTGAGAAACATAGGCCCACAATTAAGAAAAAAAAAAATAAAGGGTTGCTACAATAGAGAGATGGAAATTGACATAAAAGTTAAAGATAGATAATCGACGGCCCCCCTTCTCCCCACCCCAAAAAAAAAAAAAAAAATCCAAAGCCTAAAACATACGTTGGTACACATGTGCTTATATAAAAACACTGTGTATGCAACAGATGAGTGCTAATTAGAAAGCTTTTGTGACAAGCAAAGGTAATACTACTCTAGCAGACGATGCTTATCCAATTGATGCACCCGTTCCCGCTTCACGCAGTTCTTTATATTATTAATGAGATTTGAACATCGGTAAAATATTGTTGTCTCTTATATGTAAGGAAAACACAATCCCAACTTTTTACCTAAGGAACTCGAGTGCGGAGAGATAGGAAAAAAAATCACCGGCTTACTAAGGGAGATAACAAAAGGATCAACTGGTTGAAATGTACAAGATGTTAACATTATATATTGAATTGAGATGGTAAAACATATAGAGTGTGTAATTAAAATAAACATCTTTGTAAAATTGTCTATTTTACACAATGTGTTGACTTAATATTTCTCATACCGATTTTTTTTTTGTTGTTGGTAAAAATGCTATACAAAGTATATCTGAGAGATTGTATTTCGTTAATCCTCATTCATAATTTATCGCAAATCGTTTGAGTGGACTCATATATAATAACAATATCGGTAACAATTAGAATGAATCCATTGCGCATGACAACAAATAATGCCTCTTTAGTGATACTTGAGTTTTGAAATTTTCGATACCTTAATTTTAAAGTTTGGTACAATTGTATTATTTTTTTTTAAAATTTAATGTCAACACATATGTAACAAAGAGGATCTTAAATGTTACAAAGCATTACCGATGGTGAATACACGTTTCCAAATATCAAAGACATTCAACATATTCACATAAATTTGATAACACTGCCAATCACAGGGAATTGTCTCTTCAGTCGTTCATCAGATGTGAAAAGTGCATCTTGGCTTTTTGTTCATATTTGATTTTTTTGATAATTTAATAAACAGCTATGCATTTCTTCGTATTTTTAAAAGAAATGATTTAACCGATCAAGTCACGCGTTCTCGCTCCATTTTTTATTCCTTCAGTTTTCGAAGATGTCTATATGCCATGTAGAAAATAATATTTGGCATCTAAATCAATAGAAAAAAGTCAAGAGCAAACGAAGTCAACTTTATAAAGTCTCACATTTATTTTAGGGGTCAGAAATCATATAGAGCTAGACTTCAATAACCCAGTTTTTGAAGATGTCTATGTGCAATGTAGAAAATAATATTTGGCATCTAAATCAATAAAAAAAAAATAAAAAGTAAACGACGTCAACTTAGTAGGGGTATGTTTATTTTTTTGGCTGAGGTATTCGCCTGTGCTTCTCCTGGACTGACAATTCCTGAGGTATCCGCCTGTGTTTCTCCGGGACAGACAATCACTGAGATATCCGCCTATGCGTCTCCAGTACTGACAAATCCTTAAAGATCCGCATGTGTTTCTCCTGCTAAGAAAATCCCTGAGGTATCGGCCTATGGTTCTGTTGTTAGAACACCCTCGAGCCTGTGGTTCGCCTGAACTAAACATTCATGAATGATCCGGCTGTGCTTCACCAGGACTAATAATCCCTGAAGGATTTGCTTGTGGTTTTCCTTGACTGACAATCCCCGAAGGCTCTGCATTTCCTTTTCCTGTACTCATAATCCCTGAACGATCAGAATGTGACTGACAATCCCGGATGGATCTACCTGTGTTCTCATTTACTCAAGGATCCGCCGTGGTTCTCCTGGACCAACAATCGGCGAAGGATACGCCTGTGCATCTCCTGCACTAATAATTCCGAATTATCCACCATATTTCTCTTGGACTCATATTTCCTGAAGGATCTGCCTGTACTTCTACTTGTCTGAAAATACATTGAAAAACCGCCCATGTTTCTCATGGTTACAAATATCAATGAAAGATCTACCTGTGCTTCTCCTTATCAGAAAATCATTGAAGGATTACCATGTGCTTCTCTGTGTCTGAAAATTCATGAAAGACCCAGCTGTGCTTCTCCTGGTCTGACCATCCCTATAAGATCCGTCTATGTCTCTTCTGGACTTACAATAATTTTATGACCCGCCTGTGCTTCTCCTGGCACTTTGGCTTCCATAAAAAAAATTGACCGCCGATAATAAGCACAATATTTCTGAAAGTGGCGTTAAACACCAATCAATCGATCAATTAACCCTGGAATATAAGTCACTGAGGAGACATAAAATTAAATATCAATTAACATTAACCGACCAATGATTGGGAGATAACTCTGGTGTTATTGATATCATTTCTTTCCAGAATAATAAAATATGGGGATCTGGATGGTGTTTACAGAATAGAGTAAATCGGATCGAAAATAAAGATTACAGAAACATAGGCCCACAATTAAGAAAAAAAGAATAAAGGGTTGCTACAATAGAGAGAAGGAAATTGACATAAAGATAAATAATCGACGGCTCCCCTCTCCCCCCCCCCAAAAAAAAATATAATCCAAAGCCTAAAACATACGTTGGTACACATGTGTATATATATGAACATTCTGTATGCAACAGATGAGTGCTAATAAGAAAGCTTTTGTGACACGCAAAGTTTACACTACTATAGCAGACGACGCTTATCCAATTGACGCACCCGTTCCCGCTTCACGCAGTTCATTATGTTTTTTTTTTTTAAATAAGATTGAGAATGGAAATGGGAAATATGTCAAAGAGACAACAACCCGACCAAAGAGCAGACAACAGCCGAAGGCCACCAATGGGTCTCAACGCAGCGAGAAAATCTCGCACCTATAATTGTATCTTTTTAAAAGATTAATGAGATTTGAACATCGGTAAAATATTGTTGTCTCTTGTATGTAAGGAAAACACAATCCCAACTTGTTACCCATGTTACCTAAGGAACTCGAGCGCGGAGGGATAGCAAAAAAAAAAAAAAAATCACCGGCTTACTAAGGGAGATAACTGGTTGAAATGAACAAGATGTTAACATTATATTTGGAATTGAGATGGTAAAAATATATAGAGTGTGTAATTGAAATAAACATCTTTGTAAAATTGTCTATTTTACACAATGTATTGACTTAATATTTCTCATATCGATTCTTTTTTTGGGGTAAAATGCCATACAAAGTATATCTGAGAGATTGAATTTCGTTGATCTTCATTCATAATTTATCGCAAATCGTTTGAGTAACATATATAATAACAATATCGGCAACAATTCAAATGAATTCATTGCGCATGACAACAAATAATGCCTCTTTAGTGATACTTGAGTTTTGAAATTTTCGATACCTTAGTTTTAAAGTTTGGTACAATTATATTATATTTTTTAATTTAATGTAAGGGTCAACACATATGTAACAAAAGTGATCTTAAATGTTAGAAATCATTACCGACGGTGAATACACGCTTCCAAATATGAAAGACATTCAGCATACTATTCACATACATTTGATAACACTGCTATTCACAGGGAATTGTCTCTTCAGTCGTTCATCAGATGTGAAAAGTGCATCTTGGCTTTTTTGTTCATGTTTGTTTTTTTTTATTATAATTTAATAAACAGTCATGAATGCTTCCTTTTTCACCTTAATTTGTATTTTCGTTATTGATTGATAAGATTTGAATGTTGATAAACTACCGCTCATCTAATTTTGTTCACGAAAAGAAATACACTGGAAATGTCTGGTTGTATGTGAATCTAAATTTCGACATACTTTAATACATAACCGGTTAGTTCTTAATCTCTGTGAAACAAATGGCCTTTTGGGAGTAAGGAGGATGCTGTTACACAGACGTATTAATCCCATCACCTTTTGGGGTTTTATATATAATATCATTTATTCGGTATACAATATACCCTCTTTTATTACAATACCATTAAACAACAACTTGCATTTTCAATTTTGCTTTCAAAACGAAAAGAATTAAGATGTCTATGTCCAATGTAGAAAATAATATTTGGCATTTAAATCAATAAAAAAAAGCCAAGAGCAAACGACGCCAACTTTATAAAGTCTCACATTTATTCTAGGGGTCAGAAATCATATAGAGCTAGACTTCTATAACCCAAACCCAAAATAACGCTCACCGATGCCCAATTAAAACACAATCCGGAATCTTGAGACCTAACCCAAATATGAAAAGAATATTAACAATAATATCGAACTCCATCGTCATTTCAAAAAGGGGGAAGTCTATAAGCCTTGACAAAATCAAAAGTTAGACTATATCTATCAACGGAACGAATGCAAAAAAAAACAAAAATCATATTCCTGATTTGGTAAGTCATTTCTCGAAAAAATGATGGGTTATACCAGGTTTTATAACTAGTCAAACATCCCACTTGTATGACAGTTTTTTTTTATACTTCAGTCAAAATTCACAAAATAGGGTGATCAACCCAAACAGACATAATTGGTTAATGAATAACAAACCCTGTCTAAAATAAAAGAAGGCCTTGTTTTTTTACATTCTTCTGGAAGATCGATTATGAAACTTACCTCCAGATATAAATAATGTCCTCAGACAGAAAACAATAAACATGTTTAAATACATATTTCCAAATGAAGAATAATATTCCCTCTTTAAGTATTGATCTGCATATTCTGCAAATTCACAAAATAGGGTGATCAACCCAAACAGACATAATTGGTTAATGTGACACAAACCCTGTCTAAAATAAAAGAAGGCCTTGTTTTTTTACATTCTCCTGGAAGATCGATCATGAAACTTACCTCCAGATATAAATAATGTCCTCAGACAGAAAACAATAAACATGTTTAAATACATATTTCCAAATGTAGAATAATATTCCCTCTTTAAGTATTGATCTGCATATTGTTTTAAAAAATATCACGAAACTGAATTTTTAATGAGGAATATATAGATGATATTCACACTACAGATGCAACAAACTATACAGGAAAATTTTTCAATTACAAACTAAATGCAGTCAGTTACATCATTGAAATGTAAGCTTTTCTGCATTTATAATTGTATGCCGCCACGTCAATTTGTCCGTCCAGTATCAAGTCATTCTCCAAATAACGAATAAAAATTAAGAATCGTTGGTAATTGCAGCTCTGATCCACAGCATCTTTAAATAAGGAGCGGACATTCCTGTGAAATCAGCCTTTCGTATCCAATGTGTATCAGACAAGATATCTTGTTTACAGATATTTTACGGTTTAAAGTTTCTGTCTAGCAAGCGTCCGTTTTTTCACGGCTGCATTTCATGGTTTAGTGACTACTGAAAAAGCTCATAAAAGATACAATGTTTATCATTTACATCTACATCTACATATGTACATATCGTCTACATAAGACCCATCAAGCAGTTGAAAGGTCAAATCAAATACGAAGTTGAAGAGCTGTTAAAACAAAAAATTCAGAAAAGTTGTACCAAATACGGCAAGAATTGACTAGAATGAGCAATACTGGTAAGGTTCCTTCGACAGAACTATACCATTTGGAAGATACTATTATAAATCTTAATGTGATGATGATGGATGGTTGCTTAAAGGGGCACTAGCTACGAGATATATAAAAAATCTAAAGTATGATTTTTTTGTTCAATCATTAACGAAAGTGAAATAGTGACATAATAATTCGCTTTTAACTGCCAGTATGGTTCCATTTTGTCAAATTAAGCGAAGAAACATTGATGATGAATTATTCACTTGCAAGCTAGAGATGGATAACGCATGCATTGTGCGTGTTCGGTTATTTAAAGGAAAAGAATGTCAACATTTAAAGTGGAACAAAGGTAAATCATCTGATTGACTGATTCGATCCACAAAAAATCATTCTTATACAGGTAAAAACGATGATAAACATATATTTTTAATCTATAATATGAAATTACACAGACCTAGAAAAATCCAATTGCACGAGTTCACTTTCTATTTATATCTATTTTTATGTTTATATTGCTTATATGACCATCGGAGGTCTTCGGAGGTCAATTCGATAGTTAATTAGATGGCGTCAAGACTAAAATACAGACGAAACGAAGCTACATATTATCGAGCCCATGCCCTGTAAATTGTTTATTTTAGACTTTTATAATTTGGATGAATGTTTTACATGGTTTTAAATCAAATATGAGAATTTGAGTCAAATCGGTGAACATGAATTTGACAGCTAGTGCCCCTTTAACGTCCAGCGGCAAATTAATATGCATATTCAGGACGAAAACATGTTAATGTAATATCATTATTTAACCTGCTTTGTACTAGACCGACACGCTGAGCCGGATTTTTTAACGTGCTAGTTCACAAGGTAACAGTCCGCAGGAAGACATGACACCTTACCCGGACAGATTATTCTGACTCCGAGCCGACCAGTCTTTGCTCTTACTCCTTAATGCCGCGTGATAAGCGGAGAAGCAGCAAATACCAATTTTAAAGTCTTTGGTTTGACCCAGCCGGGGCTCGAACCCACAACCTCCTGCACTCGAGGCGAACACGCTACCACGACACCACCGAGGCGTTAAATCTTAAGGAATCCATGGACAAACAACAGAGTGAAGTTCTACAGTGACGCAGTCGGCTAAAAAGGAACTATTGCAAAACAATACACGCCTCCAACTGGAAACTTTTCAGATTCAGCTGATGATCTCAAAACTTCAAACGTCGACTGTCCTACTTCAGCAAGAAAATGTCCAACTAAAAAAATAACATCGTTCAACTGCACCAGTATAATCCAGTTTTCCTAAGTGAAATTAACCAACATAAAAATGACATTTTTCAACTGAAGCATGACGTTAATACGACCCTAGGGGAGATAACCAAACTACAAAATAATGGATCAGCAAAGCAAACCTTTTCTTCCATGCAAATGGAAATTAAAGTCTGTCATAATGAAACAAATCAATTTAAGCATAAGATGGACGTCTTTGTGAAATCTGTCTCTGTGCATTTTAGCCCTGTAGGTGAAAAGACTGACAATATAAAGACAATCCTTTATTCTTTGAGCACCACGTCAAACACATGCTGTCAAAACGTCCATGAATTACTAAAGCAAATGCAGGATAATGAAATGTCCATTCAAGGTCTTTCAAATGAGACTAAACAAACTGAAAATGAAAACAAACAGATTTCCTCAGAACTCAAACAACCCTCTTTAGCTCAAAACAGTGCAACACAAAAACTAAACGATATTTTACAGAAAATCACTACAGATAAGCAACAAGGTTAGAACACACTTATTTTGTTTTCCTTAATCATGGTTTTATACAACTCAATATAACTGGTTTCATGGTAATCATTATTTTGAACTTTTTGCGATCTACTAAATGTGACGTTTCATTTGAATTTTTCATAATTGTTTTAACGTCTTCTGTCAGTAGATGAATCTTTTTTTTAGAAACGAAAGGATATGGGTATCCATACATGACACACAATCAGTTCATGCACATAAAAAAACACAAAAGCAAAGGAACAGCGCTAATAAATCCTGAAGGGTCCACGTGTACTTTTCCTGGTCAGAAACTTACGTAAAGAGATGCCTGTGCTCTTCCTGCACTTACAATCTCTGCAGAATCAATCTGCGCTTCAATTGAACTGACATATATTCCGATATTCCGTGAAGGATCTGCACATGTTTCTCCTGGTCAGAAAATCCGTGAAGTATTCGCATGTGCTTCTCCGGGACTGACAACTCCTAAGGTATCCACTGTGCTTCTCCGAGAGAATCCTGAAGTATCCACCTGTGCTTCTCCGGGACTGATAATCCCTGAAGTATCCGCATGTGTTTCTCCTTGACTGACAATCCCTAAAGTATCCGCCAAAGCTTTTCCGGGACTGACAATCCCTGAGGTATCCGCCTGTGATTCTCCTGGACTGACAATCCCTAAAGTATCCGCCTAAGCTTTTCCAGGACTGACAATTCCTGAGGTATCCGCCTATGCTTCTATTTGTCAGAACATCATTGAATGATCCGGCTGTGCTTCACCGGGACTTATAATTCCTAAAGAATTCGTTTGGGTTTCTACCTGACTGACAATTCCAGAAGGCTCCGCATGTCCTTATCCTGTACTCACAATCACTGAAGGATCAAAATGTGCTTCTCCTAGACTGACAATACCTGATGGATCTACCTGTGCTTCTCATTTATTTAAAGTCACGAAAGGATCCGCCGTGCTTCTCCTGGACCAACAATCGCTGCAAGATACGCCTGCACATCTCTTGCACTAATAATCCTGAAATATTCACATGTGCTTCTTCTGGACTGATATTCCCTGAAGGATCTGCCTGTGCTTCTCCTAGTCTGAAAATCCATGGGAGAAACCGCCTAGGCTTCTCATGGTTATACAAATATTCATGAAAGATCTACCTGTACTTTTGCTTGTCAGAAAATCGTTGAATGATTAACATGTGCTTCTTCTGGTCTGAGAATCCACAAAGGACCCAGCTGTGTTTCACCTGGTCTGATCATCCCTGTAAGATCCGTCTGTGCTTCTCATTGTTACAAAAATCCCTGAAAAATCTATCTGTGCTTCTCCTTATCAGAAAATCATTGAATGATTAACGTGCTTCTCCTAGTCTGAAAATCCATGAAGGACCCAACTGTGCTTCTCCTGGTCTGACCAACCCTGTAATATCTGTCTTTGCTTCTCCTGGAATACCAGTCACTGAGTTATGAGACACTACACAGAAATAAAATATTGATAAATATTAACAAACAAAAAAGGGAGATAACTCTGGTGTTATGGATATAAATTTTTTTCCAGAAGGATAAAATATGGGGGTCTAGATGGGGTTTTCAGAATGGAGTAAATTGGAGCGAAAATAAAGAATAGAGAAACATAGACCCACAATTAAGAAAAAAAATACGGGGTTGCTACAATAGAGGGAAGAAAATTGAACTAAAAGTTTAAGATACTGAATTGACACCCCATCCCCCATTTACCCCCCAAAAAAAAAATTTCCAAAGCTTAAAACGTACGTTGGTACAAATGGGTTTTGCCCATTGTTAAAGGCCATACGGTAACATATAGTTGTTAATTTCTTTGTCATTTGGTCTCGTGTGGAGGGTCTCATTGGCAATCATACCACATCTTATATATATATATATATATATAAACATTGTGTACGTTACAGACAAGCACTAATTAGAAAGCTTTTGTGACAAGCAAAGGTAACACTACTCCAGTGAAACTTCCTCTTTTGTCAGAACCTTTACCCCTTTTACCTACTAGGCGCATGGTCGTCAAAGGATGTAAAAATGGAAGTAAGTTCTTCTCTCGAGAGATGACTTAGACATGATAATTACAATGATTTCGTTGTGCAAAAAGTGTTTATGTTGCATCAACCCCAGGCAACATCGCGCGAGTTAAACACGATGTTAAGATTAGATAATATTTAGAGGGGAATATGATTTTTAGTAGGAGTATGATTTTTTTTTCAATGTCAAGGGAGTAGTCTAAACCAATCAACTTTTGATTAAGCTTTGAATTTTGAATAGAGTGGAATAGAATGAATCGGTTGTGTCAAGGAATTAGTCATGTTTCATCTTCTACCACAAGAAGATGTCATTAACAAAGTTATTCTATGTAATGCTATTTTTAATAATGTTGTGCTCCTGATACAAAATCTGCTACAATGAAGAAGAATTACTGCATTCGACATTACGAATATGTTACTGCTCCAATGAGGAAGAAAGACTGCAATCGAAATCATTCGGAACAACTCGGCAGATCGAAGGGTAACGGAATCTGTTGAGGTTTGCCGACTGCAATCGACATTATATATGTACGTGTTATGGTAACAATCACGACTCGGTTGACAAATAAGCTGTGTCTGTCACTCAACTCAAAAACTAAATTTGGACGTGTTATTAAAGTTTAAGATACTAAAATAGTCAATCGATCTGTAAATTAACGAATTGTGTCCTTGTTACATTTTCGACATTTTGACTAAGTAAGAATTTGCAAGGCGAGTGATACATGCATAGCAGGTGACGCTTATCCAGTTGATTCACCGGGTCCCGCCTTCCATGGAGTTCACGCGGTTCCCTATGTTTTTGTTTAAAACCTTGACTTGTATCTTTTTAAAAGATAAATGAGATTTGAACATCGGTAAAATATTGTTGCCTCTTATATGTAAGGAAAACACAATTCCAACTTTTACCTCTGGAACTTGGGTGTGGTGGGATATCAAATATATTGGGAAAATAGTAGTATTACATATTCCCGGCTTTAGGTTGGCCTTTGATGTACCCAAGGCAGGTGACGGAAGTAAACTTAGGAGCGCTGATGTAAGGGTATAATACATATTTTGTATTTATTTATGAATAAATGCAGTGTGTATATTTACAATATAAATTTTGAAACACATTGAAATTTTTTCTTGAGAATTATTCAAAAAGGCTTCCAAATTTTCATAAATTTGATGTAAAATGACGGTGGGCATGAATACCATAAACAAGCTCTGTTCGAAGATGGTCATGATACCATTTGACTCCAATTTCTAAAACAGAATAATAAAGTACTTATAGCACATAGCTGTTTTGTCCAAGTTTTTATTTTAAAAAGTGGTAAATTTAGAAAATGTTAGTATTGTCGCCTATGGAAGAATACATACTACCGTTTTCTCTATAAATCACTAGCTTAATATAAATAAGGATCAACTGGTGGAAATGTATAAGATATTAACATTATTCCCACGGAATTGAGATGATAAACCATTAGAGTATGTAATTGAAATAAACATCTTGCGTAAAATTGTCAATTTTCAATTTTACACCAAAAAGTAAAATTACAAAAAATACCGAACTCCAAGGAAAATTCAAAACAGAAAATCCCTTATCAAATTGCAAAATCAAAAGCTCAAAAACATCAAACGTATACGTATTGACTTTATGTTTTTGATATCGTTTTATTTGTAAAAACGCTATACAAAGTATGTCGATTGAGAGATTGTATTTCATTGAACCTCATTCATAATTCATCGCAAATCATCAAAGTGGAGTTATATATAATAACATTAATGATAACGTTTCCAAATATCTAAGACATTCAGCATATTCACATTGATTCGGTAACAATGTCATTACATGAAACATAGAATTTTCTTTTCAGTCGTAAATCAGGTGTGAAAAGTGCATCTTGGCTTTTTGTTCATATGTGTTTTTTTTTTTTTTTTTATAATTTAATAAGCAATCATAGATTTCTTCGTATAACAATGTCGAACTCTCTAGGCTTTATGTCAATTTTCAAAAGAAATGATTAGCCCGATCAACGCACGCGGCCTCACTCCTTTTTTAATTTCCTCAGTTTTTGCTACCTTTTCACCTTAATTTGCATTTTCTGAATTGATTGATAAGATTTGAACGTCGGTAAACTACCGCTCATCTAATTTTTTACCAAATAAAAAATATACTGGAATCGTCTGGTGGCGTGTGAATCTAAAATTTGACATCTTTTAATGCATAACCGGTTAGTTCTTAATCTCTGCGAAACGTATTGCCTTTTAGGAGTAGTGAGGATGCTGTTACATCGACGTATTCATCCAATCATTCATTCGGTATATTCTACTCTCTTTATATTGATTCGATTTTGACCTTTGCAGGTTATTTGACCTTTTAGGGTTTTATGTATAATAACATTTATTCGGTATAGACTCTTTTATTTCAATACTTCTTAACAACAAGCATCTTAACCAATTAAAAAAAAAATCAAGAGCAAATGACGCCAACTTGATAAGTCTTTCATTTATTTTAGGGGTCCAAAATCTTATAGAGCTAGACTTGAATAACTCCAACCCAAAATAACGCTAACCCATGCCCAAATAAAACACTATCCGGAACCCTGACCCTTACCCAAATGTCAAAAAGTATAAATTTTAAAAATATTCTGGATGATCGATCATGAAACTTACCCCCAGATGCAAATAATGTCCTCAGACAGAAAACAAGAAACACGTTAACAGAAAGGTTTGGTACCATTAAAACGTTTAATCCCGCTGCAAATGTTTGCACCTGTCCTAAGTCAGGAATCTGATGTACAGTAGTTGTCGTTTGTTTATGTAATTTATACGTGTTTCTCGTTTCTCGTTTTTATATATACTAGACCGTTGGTTTTACCGTTTGAATGGTTTTACACTAGTACTTTTGGGGCCCTTTATAGCTTGTTGTTCGGTGTGAGCCAAGGCTCCGTGTTGAAGGCCGTACATTGACCTATAATGGTTTACTTTTATAAATTGTTATTTGGATGGAGAGTTGTCTCATTGGCACTCACACCACATCTTCCTATATCTATGTTTTCAAATCAAGAATAATATGCCCTCTTTAATTATTGTTCTGCACATTATTTTCACAAATATCATGAAAATGAATTTTAATGAGGAATACATACATGAAATGCCCACTTCAGAAACAATCAACTATACAGCATTACTTTTTATTTCCAACAATTATACCTAGTATTTTATAACTATAAAGCTTCATTTTCAATTTCAAACTAAATGTATTTAGCTACTTCAATGACATGTAAGCTTTTATGCATTCATAATTTTATACCCCCACGTCAATTTGTCCGTCCAGCATCAAGTTAAAGTTTTGAAATAAGGTACATCAATTTTGAAACTTAGTAAAAAAGTTCATTATGATGTGACCTTTAATAAAATATGCAAGATTAGGATTTTGACCCAGATTTTAAAGTTAAAGCAACAAGAAATGATATTATGAGCTTGGCAATTAATTCCTTTTGACACATATTCCCGTTTGAAATAACATTGTCTCTGCCTCATTGATTAAAACACATTTCATTTGTGTTCATGTGATGTATTTTCCTCTTGACACTCTTAGCAGTCATTCAGTATGTTTAATTTTACAGAACAATTGTGTAGATGGTGTTTTAGGTATGTCTTGAAATACTTATTTAGTATGTAATTGCCGTTGGTCTTGTGTACATCTATCGTTTTCTTTAATTTGTTTAGTGATTTATGGACTACAGTTTGTCTTTATCTCTTTTTGTTATGTTGATTTTGTTGTACATCTTTTTTACCAATGATATTATTCGCCGACATCAGCCATTGAGTTTTTCGGATAACTACTAGATCGCTTTTTAAAATGTTTTATTTCTTCATTTTTTTTATGCACTGAAATTTCCTACAAATCTATTGTGGTCAAGATTTTGTCTTTCGGTACAGTTTATGACGTTGGTGTATATAATCCTTAAGTATAGTTTGAATGAAGAATACCATGATATTATATCAGCGGTTTAATTTCTTGTACTTTGAGCTTTATTTCAATTAATATGTGCATGCTTTGATACAACATTTTAGTTTTCTTGTCAGCAAACACGTTTTACGTTCTCCCTTGTACATTATGTATCTTTTGTTTTTCATTTGAAGGGAAAAGGTCCACGGGTAATGCGATTATTATAGCGATCACACAGTTTGCTTCAGAATAAATGTGAAACTACATACTCAAGAGGTAGTGTGATTCAGATATTGAGAGTTAAAAACCAATGAACTGTTAGATTACTTAAAACCGAAGTCCCTCTCCTCGTGAAATAGTATAAAATATTTTTACACAATTACTTTTCAGAACCACCTTTGCCCCTCTGCTTACCGACTTAATCTTTTATACTGATGAGGCAGACTTCATACCGGAGCTTCTCGATACGAAAGAAAAGAAGCTGGCATTCCTCTTTCATTTCAAGTTCCTCTATGTAGAGGACATCCCTTCACTGAATAATTTAAAGTTTGAACACTATGATATAGATATAGCTAAATATTCTTCTCGTCTTGACTTACATCTAGAAGTTGACTATAAGGGTCGGTTGAGAAATAAAATTCACGACAAAAGAGACGATATCAAATTTTCTTTTGTATAAATCCCATTTATATGTAGCAGCATTCCAGCAGGGCGTCCATATGTAGTGTAGATGTCCGTGTTGATACACTATTCCAAGGCTTATGCTTCCGTTTAGAGGGGTGTTGCTGACAAGTCTGTTTAAACAACGATACAAAAAGATTATTTGAAGAACTAACACTTACATTTTACGTTGGGTATCATTAGCCCAGTAGCAAATAATTCGGTATTGGCATGAAAATACGGATATTGTTTTATTTGCTGTTATGAATTTTGAAATCTTTGAATTCAGTAATATATCTCCCTCAAACATAGGTCTGATTCCTTATCTTGGTTTGGCTTTACTTTTGTTTTAGTTTTGGATTTTCAAATATTTTGGCTTTGAGCATCACTGAATAAACATAAATTGTCGATTTGCTCATCTAGTGCAGTAAAATTGGTACCGTTAATATTATAACTGAAAACAAAGGATTATCCAAATGCTAATACAACTATCACGTAACGTGTATACAGTACAGGGGAAATATCATAAACTACAATGCAATATCTGAGGGTCCGGATGGTGTCCTTCATTTCTTTTATTAATTCATTCCGATTTAACACCCCATGATTCTCTATTCTTTAATTTTTGCCTTTTTTCTCTTTTAATTTTTTGTCCTTTATTCTGTTCTTTTTAGACCAATATTCTCTATTCTGTAAACCCCATCCAGACCGTCATGTCTGATGTCCTAAAAGTTTACTGATAACAAATTATAAACGATACGAAAATCAACAAAGTTATCACGTGACATTCATAAAATGAAAGGGCAATTAAGCTACAAATGTAATATTTGATGTCCTATATACTAACGTTTTACTGATAATGCCCAAAAGATAAAACAAAGGCACGAGTATTAGTATCCCGTTTCTTGTACTTTATCCGATACAGTTACACCTATTCAATTTGAAAATGGAAAGATGTGAGGTTTTAAGATCTGTTCTCTTTATTAATTGGGTTTTGATTTCTCTGTCGAATGGATTTTTGCTGACAAACTCTTCCACTGGTAGCCATGGCAACTCTATGACGGACCAACATTATAAACAGTTAGTGCTCCAGCTAAGTTCCGAAATGATCTCAATGAAGCAAGAATTGACTAGACTGAGCAATACGGGTAAGGTTCCTTCGGCAGAACTATCCCATTTGAAAGATATCATCATAAATCTTAAGGAATCCATGAACAAACAACAGAGTGATGTGTTACATTTGCAAATAGCTAACACAGAATTGCTGCAAAACAATACACGCCTTCAACTGGAAGTTTCTCAGATTCAACTGGTGACCACAAAACTTCAAACTTCGACTGTCCTACTTCAAAAAGAAAATTTCCAACTGAAAAGAACATCATTCAACTGAATCAGGATAATCCAGTTCTGCAGAGTGAAATTAACCAAAATAAAAATGACACTTTTCAGCTGAAACGTGACATTAATACAATCAACGGGGAGATAACCAAACTACATAATAATGGATCGGCAAAGCAAAACTTTTCTTCCATGCAAATGGAAATTCAAGTCTGTCATAATGAAACAAATCAATTAAAGCATAAGATGGACGTCTTTGTGAAATCTGTCTCTGTGAATATTAGCTCTGTAGGTCAAAAGACTGACAATATAAAGACAATCCTTCATTCTTTGAGCACCACGTCAAACACATGCTGTCAAAACGTCCATGGATTACTAAAGCGAATGCAGGATAACGAAATGTCCATTAAAGGTCTTTCAAATGAGACTAAACAAACTGCAAATGAAAACAAACAGATTTCCGCCGAACTCAAACAACTCTCTTAAACGATATTCAACAGAAAATCACCACAGATGAGCAACAAGGTTAGTACACGCTTATTTTGTTTTCTTTAAGCATAATTTTATACAACTCATTCTAACATGACGTTCTTCAAACGCTTTGAGTACACACCCGTGGTAAAATCTGAATATATTGTTTGGGCTGTTCCGATCGTACTCCCGCGTCATATGCTTTTTAATGAATGAGCTACCCGACGTCATAGAACGATGACGTAAGAATATAAGCATTTTACGGGAAAATACACGCTTGTGAAACCGGAAATCATCACAACAAGGAAACGTAAACAAACGATGCTAAAATTTGTTATATAAGCAATTTTTTGTATACATATAAGACATATAAGTACAATTATCATTTAAATTCATCCAAACCTATCTAAATATGTTATTGTAAATAGTTTAAGCATGTCATTTATTCAGTTTGCTCCGGTCTTTTACGTCAATTTAATAGTGCGTTTATTTATGGGAACGGCAAGAAATGCCTTCATCTAGAGCGCTTCGATCAAAAACAATTGCCGTATTTGTCCTTTTAGAATCGAAATAATTAATGGGGGCTTGAATATATCGTGATTTTACCACGGGTTGTCCCTTTATGCCTATATTTTACTCCTCGCTATCGCTCAGGGTAAAATATTTGTCATAGAGGGCCAACCCGTGTTAAAATCACGATATATTCAAGCCCCCATGAATTATTTCTTAAATATAACTGCTTTCATGGTAACCATTATTTTGAATTATTCGCGATTAACCAAATGTGACGTTTCATTTTTTCATAATTGTTTTAACGTCTTCTGTCAGTAGATTAACCTTTTATATAAACTAAAGGATATTGGGGTATCCATACATAATCCGACACAAAATCAGTACATGCACATAAAAAAACACAAAGCAAAGGAACAGCGCTTTTATTGCTGATGTTCATCTCAAATATTGATAGGTTATGGAGCTCCTTTTTGAGATATTTGATTTTTTTTAAATGGCGGGAAAAGGCTGACTCGGACTTTTACCTTATACTTAGCATTGGCATTACTTGGGTCTCAAATCATAAGAAAAAAAATCTAGAATCAGCTTAAATTTTGATAATGACCTTTTTGAGCTATTGAAGCCTTATATGAAAAGAAAAGTGGATGATATGGGGCAAACTAGTTTACCCTGTATCGTATGAAAAAACCCAAGGAGTCCGAACATCTGACAAAAATTCCTAAACCTCACCTGACTACATCCTTAATGTGCAGTGTGACATCATTACATTTGGTTTTTCACACGCTGTTATCGAGTGACAAATTATTTAGTAAAAAATATTTTCCTCATGAAATGACTTACGTGCATCACCATCATAATTTACCTAAATTCAAGTGCTAGACTTACACTTTGATAAACGTTTACTTGATTTCTCTTCAGTGAACCTGGTAAACAAATTCAGTTTGGTTAATCCATACCGGACCTATCATACTTGGATACCAAATTTGAATAATTACAAGAGCACTTGTTTACGTGTACATTTATTTTACCAACATTTCCCCTAAAAGGGATAATGAATAACGATAGCTTCCATTGGACAATCACTAATGCAGACATCAAGGTCCCGTGTACTGCTTGTTCTATTCTTTTTAAAGGACACGTGACGTACAAAGTCATCATGATTTGCTTCTTGATCTTTTGTTTCAACTTAGAATAACTTACGGTATTGCTTGTCATATCAAGGAATTCAAAACTCAAATACAGTGCAGTTGACAAACAAGGAGTGAAATAAACTAATGTTTATCCAATATATAGCGGAAACTTAAACCATGATTATTTCGTGTTTTGCTCTTGCTAATTTAAACGATCGCATTATATTTTCCAAAACCTGTTCATCAAGAAATTCTGATATAACAAATGAGTATGAGGTTACTCATCAACTAAAAATCAAACAAACGACAAAATAACCAAAAGGCATAATTCTACAGAGCAACATACAGACTTTTAAATCGTCATGGATCTATGAATGAAAAAAAGCGCTTCATTAATTTGGGGCGTCTGAAGGTTTGTTCCTAATTGACCTTCATTAAAAACACTCACTCCCAAAACAGTTACAGTCAATGATGTATGAATAGGCAAAAAATGAATAGCGAAGCAAAGTACATCGAAGGTCAATATTGCCTGAGGAAATTAGGATAAAAGATGATGGAATTAGAGTTGTGGATCCTTTTAACAAAAGCAATCAAAGACCTACCATTAACATCTAATTCACAAAATAACGGATAAAAATTAAGACATGCTGGTAATTGCAGCTCTGATCAACAGCATCTCTAAATAAGGAGCTGACACTCCTGTGAAATCAGCCTTTTGTATCCAATGTGTATCAGACAACATATCTTGTTTACAGAAGAGGGACGAAAGATACCAGAGGGACAGTCAAACTCATAGATTGAAAATAAACTGACAATGCCATGGCTAAAAATAAAAAGACATACAAACAAATAATAGTACAGAAGACACAACATAGAAAACTAAAGACTAAGCAACATGAATATATTTACAGATATTTTATGGTCTGAAGTTTCGTCTACCAAACGTCCGTTGTTCTAAGCTGCATTTCGTGGTTTAGTGACTGCTGCAAAAAAAAAAGCTCATCAAAGATACGAATGTTTATCATTTGGTACGCTAGACGCCAATTTCGTCTACATAAGACCCATCAAGCAGTTGAAAGACCAAATTAAATACGAAGTTGAAGAGCAATTAAAACCAAAAATTCCGAAAAGTTGTGCCAAAGACGGCTCAGGCAAACTATGTATGGGGGAAAAAGATCGAGATGTTTCGAATACTATTAGTTTAATAACATTTTATAAACAGTAAATTTACAGAATATGAACATATATGACATTTTATGTCAAAAGTGCTGACTTCGGGCTGGTGATACCCTTAAAACATATTTAGTTTTTTAAGCACATGACTGTTTTAGTCCTAGACGATCGGACAGGGTTCACCTGACCTTAATCACATGGTTGGTTCATCAAAAATGTGATTGGTTTATATGATATAAGTAATAGATCAACAATTTTGATGTATATAATGATTGAACGTAGTACATGTCCGTCTGACAGGTTTCATCTTACCTTAATCTCATTTCATGGTGCATTGGTCAAGTTAAGGGTTTCGGGATAAAATAAATAGAAAATGTAGTAAGATTGCCAATGAAATACCTATAGACTATATGACACATATGTGAACACCCACCGTACTGTTTTCGCTAAGCCAAACATATACGTAATAGTAAGCTAGATCAAAATCTGAAACAAAGTTTTTTCTCAGATACTACATGTAAAAAAAATCAACTACAATTGTTATATTGATTGACTCATGTGTACATGTACATCTGAAAATTTGACCTTAATCTCATTTTTTCATAATTCATTATGCCACGTAAAATTAGATTTAATGATAAGTATTAAAGCAAGACAGTAAGTTTTGAATAAACACTCTTGCTTCATTTAATAATAACTTATTTTGAAACGAACGCCACTGATGAGACTGATATAGACAAAAGAGGGACGAAAGATACCAGAGGGATAGTCAAACTCATAGATCGAAAACAAACTGACAACGCCATGACCAAAAATAAAAAGACAAACAGACAAATAATAGTACAGATGACACAACATAGAAAACCAAAGACTAAGCAACACGAACCCCACCAAAAACTGGGGGTGATCTCAGGTGCTCCTGAAGGGTAAACAGATCCTGCTCCACATGTGGCACCTGTCGTGTTGCTTATATTATTACAAATCCGGTAAATAGTCTAATTCGGTAAGTCACATTCGTGAAAAGGGAGGGTATTGTAATTACGACATAAGGAACATATCCGATATCATCTGTGAAACGGTTATTCCATAACGGTCAACCAACTCGTGATGGCGTCCGTAAAATTTACGAAGGGATGACTTCAACTTCACCATTTGGAACTCTTGGTTTAATAGCTTCCTTGTGAGCAGCAATCCTCTATCAAGGAAATCACAATCCCGGGAATATCGTTTCAATTGGGAGATATATACTCCGTATGCAGGCGCTGCTGGAATGTTGCTACATAGAAATGGAATGTTCACAATTGGGAAGCTGAAATCATCTCTTTTGTCGTAAAGTTTTGTTTTCAACCGACCCTCATTGTCAATTTCTAGATGTAAGTCAACATATGAGGCAGACTTAACTGTATCTGTAGTATCCTTTATCTCTAGTTCGATGGGGATAGATTCGTTCAACTTAAACCATTGTCGTGACGTCAGCCTATTCATTTGCCGTGGATTCTTTTTCTAGAATCAACGCTTCCTATATCTGTCGCTGAAATGGACTCACCAAATTATATTCAATTGTTTCCTTCGTGTGTCTAATTTTATTAAGTTTGAATTGGCTAATTTACTGATTTCTGTTCACTAATGGAATTAATTTAAAAACTTACCTCTAATTTTTGTTATTTTATATGCCTCCACTGGGAATCGAACCCGTCCTTGAAATCTGTTATGTCGACTACCAATCGGTTACAATTTACACGTCTATTTTATATATATAAATGAACATATGATATACATCGGTACAACGGACACACAGGGCTTGTACCTTTATATATACATAATAGGCAATCGTATAGTATAAGTTGGTAGCCGCGAGGTTAGCATGGTTAAGATCAATGAGTTAAAGGTAGGGACTTGTCGGTTTAGGTTCGAATCCCTGTATTCTCTTTGTTGTCCCTACTCTTTTGTTTTCCTGTTGTTTTTTCTTTCTTGTTTTGTATGTTATTGTGGATATTTTTGTAATAATATCGAGTTTTACCGTTTATTTTTGTATTATTATGGGCTATTTCAAAAATATATGAAACGAAAATGATTACATTCTATTTGTCCATTTTTGTTTTATAAATATAGTATGATTTCATCTGTTTTACTACATAATTTTACAAATGTTTATTGCGAGAAAATCGTGATGTGCCTAGAATTAGGCTTCTTGCTAGAAATTTCGGTAACATACCTATTATATATACTTTATATATGCTCTTTGGTCGGGTTGTTGTCTCTTTGACACATTCCCCATTCCATTCTCAATTTTATTCGAAATAAGTTCGAATATGTCTTATTTTGTAAAAACAGATAATATTCAGATGCCTGATAATATAAAGATCTTTAAAGGCAGACGTGTTGTGTTATGTTTGTATTTTTTTAACCAATTAATTGTAATCTTAGATTTATTAATGCATCATTGGACACGATAACATGGTCATTTAAACTCACTTACAATACCTTCTAATTAAGAAAAGGCTTTAATTTTGAAAAGACATTATAACAATAGTTTAAGCGTTATAGATACAATGGATAAGCGTTGATTCATGAAAAACTTATCCATTGTATCTATATAACATAGTCACCAAATTTTGTATTATTTAGTGAGAGAACATCATCTATATAGCGGAACGTAGAGTTAAAGGATATTGCTAACTTCTTATCTTTCTTCCTAAGAAGTTCCTGTATGAAGTCAGCCTCATAATAATAAAGAAACAAAACGCACGTCTGGGTACAAAATTATAAACCTAGTATCTTTGATAAGTATTTACAACAGAAAGGACAGTGATTTATTGTTTATAAGTTCTATGAATTGAGTGAGGGCATTTATCTGATGTTTCGCTGATCAAACTTTGTAAGTGATTTATTGATGGTTAATCTATGAAGTTTTTGACAGAAATGAATATGTTTTATGCTTCTAAGCTAATCCATGTAAGGATTTTGTTCATTTGGCTTAACCCTCTTGCTGCCAAAGGGACATTTATGGCTTCAACACACAAAACTTGTTGATTGTGTACAACGTCAAAGGTCCATGGTAACGTCACAATACAGAGGGGCACTGACAACGTCAAAAGACGGCGCCAAAAGGACGATTTTGGCGGGAATGAAGCAAACTGAATTAAATGCATTATTTGTATACTTAAAACGGATGTCAACAAATGATACAGGATCATACCAAGTTATCTAACGTTTTTACTAACTATGTAGTTCGTCATTTTCATATAAAATGTTGCATATTTTTGAGAAATTTGTTAAAAGTTATTTTCATATAGCTTTTAATCAGAATATCTCAATTAATAATCGCATTCCTAATATATAATCACAGAAAAGGTAACTGTTATACTTGATTACGCGAAAAATTAACATTCACAATACACGCTTTTTAAGAGAACTGGAAAATATCTGTTGGGCTCAAATGCCGCGATTGAATTCTCAGTTAAGTATTTTTTTTTGTAAAGGTACACAAATGTAACCCGATATACTCGTACTGCCATACGATATTTCAATACATTTTATACCCGTCTCATCACTGAAGCAATAATCTAAAAATATTTATTTTCATTCGAAATGGGGATGTTAAATTAGCAGGTGACCCCATGATTTCTCTTCCTATCCAACATATCATCCTTTCTCAGTGGCAACCTCAATTTTCAGCCATTCATCACAGATCTTTTACTTTGTAGGACCTACTGAGCAACAGATTTATTGTACATTAAATCTCAGACGTCCTTAATATTGCATGAAATACCAGCCACTGAACTTTGAGCAGAGAACAATTTATCAATCAACGAATTTTAAAAGATATTTCGTGTATGTCAATTACAATGTGTATTTGATCATGATAGAAAATGAAAATGAATAATGAATGATTCAGGTTCACGTGTAGACAATAGAAATTAATTTAAGAGAACTTCTTCTCTCGTTTTTCTGTTTTTCAAATTCGTATTTTCAAACATTTCTCTAAAATTTTGAGCAATAAGTGGTCAACAAAATAATAATAAACACGATTAAAAAATAAACATGATTAAAAAACAAAATGAATATGGTTAATAACGTTTATAAAAATTCTTTCCTCGCCTACCGAAACACGACTAGCTTAGAATGCAAATTTTAATCTGACACGTATGATACTTTACAACAAGAAGTGGTTCATAGAATCGGCTGCTCGGAGTTTTATTTATTTTTATTTGTACACGCATTGTTTTTATTTTTATTTTCATTGGGTGCCATTGTTTTGTTTATATAATTATTTGAGAGATTCTTTACTGTATTTATCAATTACAACAAAGTTTACTAAGCTAATCAGATAACAAGGATAAATACATCTAGTATTTTAGAGGTGGTTAAGAATCAGTTATGCAAACAAAACGCTTATAAAGCTATTAGCAATGACTATATTATTTTCATTTTTTTTTAAAGATAAGAAATATAAAAAAAAAACTATATTTCAAGGTTTAAGTTGTATTTTTAAATAATGATGTATTAAAAATATCGTTAATAACAATCTTAGAGCAATAACTTTCATAAAATTACTTTTACATCGCTTTTCATAATTACGGCTATATTGACGCGGGAAAAATTATGGACGGCGGGAAAGCGCTGTTCTACAGAGAGGCACAAGTTTTGCAACGTCAAGATGCTTTTGGCGCGATAAAGCAAGAAAAAAACTCGGCAGCAAGAGGGTTAAGGTAAGGTTTGCGTACACAGGGAGATAACTCGAATTCAAATAATTAAAAAGGAGGGACCCGCCATTTTGAATTACTTGGATCAACCAATGTTCGATTACTACAGTATTATCGAAAATAAAACAACACCTACCTCAAAATCGACGTTTTGATGTGATTTTATCAAAATTTGAATCGTAGAAGTAACGTAATGACCTTCAGTTTGTTAGTTTTCATTTGTATGACGTCACGTTTAACCACAACGTCTTTGTGCAAAAACCATTCACGAAGTTTCGCGGAATTTTATTTTATTTCAAATTTATACATTTTTATGCCCCCGCCGTAGCAAAGGGGGATTGCGTTTTACCCTTGTCTGTTTGTACGTCCATCCGTACGTACATATCACAGTGCCCGGTACGCCCGTTTGTCCAAAATTGGTTTCCGTTCTCCAACTTTAGTTTGCCTCAACCAACTGATATGAAACTTATGCACAATGCTTATTACCACAAAACACAGAATAAGTTTGAATTTTGATGTTGTCACTTTTA
This sequence comes from Mytilus coruscus, assembly GCA_017311375.1. Taxonomy (NCBI): domain Eukaryota; kingdom Metazoa; phylum Mollusca; class Bivalvia; order Mytilida; family Mytilidae; genus Mytilus; species Mytilus coruscus. The sequence continues at coordinate 79,749,920 of CM029598.1, read as the reverse complement.
CCGTTCTAAAGTTATGAGGGATCAGACAGGGGGTACCTTTCTACTTTCTCCTTTCTCTCGTCCGCTTTCTCTTGTCTGCCGCCGTAAAACATAAACTAATGTATGGGAAGCTCATTTCAATAGAAATCGATCTAAAGTCTTGTTGTTATAGCTTGTCCCGTCTTGTCCTTTCACAAGATAGAAGTGTTGTTTATTTTGCTTCAAGAACCTCAATACTAATAACTTTTTCACTGACTGTTAAGCTGTCAGTTTCATTGACTTTGTAAAATTGATGCACGCTGTTTCCCAATGATTTTTTTTTTATAAAGTATAAATACAAATTATAGAAACGCAGAATTGAGTGAAAATACGGCACATTTTTGTGACACTTTTAGTCAATTTCGTTAAGAAACCCATTCGTTTTAAAATGGTTGGATCATTCATAATGCACCGAGTGTTTTACTTATAGAGGATGCATATACATATTCTCGGGATATATTTATTGCATAATTTTTACGAATGATGGAATGTTGAACTTGGACTTTTCAAATGGACAGTTTGCAAGGTTTGTCCGCAAATACGCACACAACCCACACGTTTACATCATTCAAAATATATATTATTTTATCAATCACTTTTACAACTGACGAAATTTTTTTAATACTATTTTTTTTTTTACGGATGCATTCAAAATGTGTCTTTTAGACACAACTATTTCAAATTGTATTGTATCGTCCTGAAAATGCCTGAAGCATTTGACACCGGACATTTTACAACCTCTAATCAAACATTTTAAATTGTACTTGAAAATCAATGTTTGCTTAATCAAATTTTTGAAGCACTTTATCCATGCATGGAAGTAGCGGTGGCATTACCCTTTATAGTTTTGTAGGGTTAAGTTGAAGATATGTTTTTTTTCTAAGCTGAATGAAGACCCAGTTAGTTTGAAATAAAATTAAATCATTAGAATTAATCGGAAATTTACGAAACCAGACAGGGGAAATAAAAACAAAATAACAAACACCATTTTGATCCCGTTACATATTTTTTAATACCTCTGAGACTCTATATTCAGTAACGTAATCCTTTTTCTGCAAAATTCTATGCATATCAGTCAACTTTGAAGCAATTTATCTAATCAAGGATGGTAACATGTGTGTCTACAAATGCACAGACTCACTATAAAATCCTAGAAATTGATAGTTTTTAGTCTTTCTCCGTATATAAGAGATCATAATGAAGTAGTGAAGACGCTCGGAGTATTTTTATGAGGTTCTTTTCTGAATTTGTCGTTTCTCTTCTCTTACTTTAGTTTGCTTAAACCAAATTTTATAAAAATTATATGTAATACTTTATAATGTTTTATGTTTATGCAAGAGGGGTCATCATCTGTGTCCCATGAACACATTCTCCATTTATTTTAAGCTCTAACGTATTATTTTTTTTGTAATGCATTAGAATCGAATTTCATGACTGTGGTTGAAGAGTAGCCACAATCAATTTTGATTTAATGGTCGCAAATTGACGGTGGGGACTCCTCAACTACAGTACCGTTATTCCTGTGAACTTCATTGAACTGATTTCAATTTATTGAAAGTATGTGAAAGATTTTCATATTACAGGTCTACATAACTAAATTTCTTATCTTATATATGAACCATACATATACGGCTGGTCATTTGTATTCCCGGGCCATCTTCTGTTTCGTCTATCCTCATGTATAGGAGCATGTAGTTTGTTTGTTTGGTCAAAGACTCCAAATCTGAAGATCATGTGTAACAATTTGACAAATCATACCAGTAATCTATCTTTCTTCTGCAGGGCTTTTACTGCTAAGTCATAAATATTTGATCATGTGTATAATATTTGTTGGTGTCCAGATTTAAATGAATGGAATAAACACGGCTGCTGTAAATAACTTTACCAGTAAAAACTGATGTTTTTTTTCATCCAATTGCTGCATACAAACAATTTACCAAACAGGCAATCAGAATGCTATCCTAAGATTCAAAATATTATACAGTTTGAAGCACTGAAAGAAAATAAGTGTTTCCTTCAAAATTAGAGACTTGTACATGTAGCAATACACAAGTATGACCAAAGTTAAATACCTCCCCTTCCGACGAAAATAAACCCCGTAGTTTTGTGTTTTACAGAAATGACATGATGAATACATAACGCCCATTTCCGTAAAAACGAGTTCGGGGATATATCAATTTTATTAGCTCATTACAATGCAAATAATTAAATCATTAAGTTCACAGTTTTTTTTACAAAAACGGTGGACCCGGAAAAGGGATATTTTTGGCTTTTTGTTGCCATGGCAACGAGTTTTTTTTAACACAAAAATTAAAAAATCTTATTTTTAGGAACTTTTTTATGAACTTTTGAATTAAAATTTATTATTAATGAATGGACCACAATTATTTATATATGTTTTATTCAGTTTTATTTTTTTATAGTCACTCGCATACATTATTCTTTCAGAAGAATTCAAATACAATTTTCCCTAAAAAACGTCAAAAACGCAATTTTGAGCTTTTCACCTTAAAAAACGGGACGGGCGATGTTCGATTTTTTTTCATTAATTGATGGGGTACTCCTCCCTGAACAAAATGATGTATCATATTGGTATAATATCACTAAGAAAAAAATCCAGGTATCATGCAAACCTTACCTTAAATTATTTCCAGAAAGCTATCAGAATTTTGTGAAATTCAAATGCTGACATACATAATAATACAAATAATTGTTTAGTTTGTTCTTGGTCAGTAGATTCTAGAGTCTGGTGTGCTTAAATTAAGAAAGCAAAGTAAAGATATTATATTAAGTTGAATATGTATATCCATTGATTTTAACGATTGACAACTGAAACATTTTTCTTCGACAGTCAATCAAAGGTCTAACATTAAGAAGCATAACATAAATAATGACCTCTTCGTCAGGTTAAAAAAAATCCCAAATAACTCAATATGAGAATACATGTAATGTTGAATATGTTATGTAGCTGCCAATATTTATTTTACTGTGATCATCACAAATCTACAATGCAAACAAGAAATCAATTTATCGAAATGAAGTAACCTAAGTTATAAAAGAAACCTAAGTGAAATGATATCAAGAGCTTGATATGATTTTCATAGATGTTTCAGAAAAAAGACATAACTGAAAGTTTATATCACAAATATTACATATCATATTGGTTTTCACTGTTAATATCGTATAAAGACAAAGATGCATTAAAGATGCTTTCATCTTTTTTTTTTGCAGTGGCCATGAGCGCCCATCCTGCATCCGCTACATTTTCATCCGGCATAGTAAAGTTTAACGACGTCCAGTTCAGCATTGGCATCAATAACCTGTCAACGTATAAAAGTACCGGGAAATTCGTGATTGAGAGGGAGGGATTGTATTTGATTTCTGCATCAATCTTCTCCGGTACCAATGGTGCTTTCTACTATATTTACCTGAATGGTGATCAGATATCGTACACAAGTATTGGTAATGACAGTAATAATCCTTCGTTAATGCAACATACCGGTACTCTTGTTGTAGCACGACAGCTACGTTTTAATGATAGTGTGTGGGTAAATATTAAATCTGGCATTACTATTCCAGCCGGACATTCGTCGACTTTTACGATAGTAAAAATAAAATAGAATATTAAAAGATATGGAACATTGCATTTTTCGTGCTTACGGACTCAAAGTCTTTTTTTCTATCTCCATAATTAAATTTGTACAAAATCAATTTTACTGATTTTATAACTTATGCTATATCGATTAAGATGATGTGCTAAAATTGAATTTCAATAGTAACACTTATAACATATCTGTCTACATTGAAGAATGACAGAGTTATTTGAAATAGATATGTCATTTTGATAAAAAAAAAAAAAATCTTTTTTGCATTTGTTTGTGAATCGAAAACTTGAGTCATAGGACCTACAACCAGGAAAATTATGAAACATATTCACATTTCATGTGGTTTATTCTAAATAAAGTAGTTTCGAGAAAGTACAAATGTAAGATGACAAATGTTCGATATATTGATTGATTTTATCTGCGACTTTTCTGAGACGATTTGCAGTTTGGCAACTTTATAGACTATGTTTGTTGCGAATACCATACATAGCTGTACCTGTTATAATATGTAAAGCATTTTGGTAATTCTAGTATTTGTTTGACATGGAATGAGTGTCACTTTATTTGAACTTAAGACATAAGAGCTATGAAAGCTTAAAATTTGGGAATTTAATATAGAAAGCAATTGGGCCATTTAGTAGTAATTTTAAGGCCGATTCCTATTTCCCAGTAATGTTTATTGGCGTATGAAGGTTACCAATTAAACATTTAAACCTGAATATGGTTTTGGCGAAGTTCCCTTAATGAATGAAAGTAGGTGTGGAGTATACATCAATGATACAGGATTCGAACATCATAAATACCACAGCTCACCTTGAGGATGATGTGCAGTCTTATACATAGTAAAAAATTCGCAAGGTCAGTGTGGTTGTTCAGCGCTACATCTTTCATGCTTAAAATAATACTAAATGGTCATCGATAGTGTTCTGATAGAATTAAGGGTCAGTGTGGGTTTTCCAAGCTAAAGCTTTATTCCAATTCTTTGCTCAGAATGAAACCTTGGAATAGACATTAGAAATATTTAACCAAAATTATCAAATATCAAGCTAAAAAAAGGTTTTTAGCCTCTTAAGGCCAAATACACCCCTGGGATATGACAGCATGATTTACCAGGTATGACATAGCAATTCACTGGATATGACAACAATTAATGGATACGACTCGACAATGTCACACTGATATGAACTGTTACATTATCATTTTCTTTTCTCAAAAAGGTAACGAATGAACACTTTTATCCTGCTAATATTTGCAATTTTATCATGTATCCAGGTGATGGTTTAGATTTCTGGATATCTTAAATGTGATATATATAAAACAGTATCATGATAGGTTGGCCATAGGGTTGTATTGGTCATGTGATTTATCATGATCTGCACAGTTTTGAACTATTACATGTATTATGACTAGTAAATTGGCTAATAATCTGGGATATTATAAACATTCTTCTAAATTTCTAGCTTTTTATTAATAATGTTAATGTCTAAAAGCTTAATCATGTTAAAGATTTGTATACTGTTTTCGGCATGTAACCCGTTTTTATATACTTTCTTAAAGTAAAGTTTTACAAAACAATCAAATATAAATAAAGATTAGAAAAAATAATAATAAAAGTGTAAAGTACCAGAAATTGCAAAAAGGACTAACAATAACAACAAAATGACCTGCAATAAAAAAAAATCCCAAATTTTCATAGGAAGTGCAATATAAAATTTGTTTTATTTCAAAAATGTTGTTATTAAAACAGTGGTTTCAAAAAAGATGTGATATAAACATTAGACCGTTGGTTTTCCCGTTTGAATGGTTTTACACTAGTAATTTTGGGGCCCTTTATAGCTTGCTGTTCGGTGTGAGCCAAGGCTCCGTGTTGAAGGCCGTACCTTGACCTATAATGGTTTACTTTTATAAATTGTTACTTGGATGGAGAGATGTCTCATTGGCACCCATACCAGATCTTCCTATATCTATGATAAAAGCTCAGTAGTTTCAAAGAAGATGTAAATGGCATTTGAGGGTTTTCTTGCTGCATAAAATTCTCCTGCTTTATTTCATGCCATATTTTTATTGGATTATTTCATCAGTCCAAGTCCAGTGAAAGAGCCTTCAAGAAATTCTGATATTAAATGAAACTGTTTATTTTGTTCACTTCCTTCTATAAAGTATGGTAAATGTGCATAATAAAAGTTGGCCAAAATTTAGAAGTATTTAATACATGTATGACACGTTTCATTTAAAAATTGGCAAAGAAATAATAAATCCTTTCAATTTGATTTACAATTAAAATTTAAAGATATGCTCCCTGCAGAATATACCCACAAATTAAATATTAATAGGACAGTTGTAGTAATTATTCCAATAATATTAAACAATGTGAACAGGTCCATATTTTGGGAAAATTTAGTTATAAATATATCTTCATATCATTTTCCTATATTGTAAAAAGCGAATTAGTTTACAAATGAAAATATAACATATAACATGGATAATGTTCCGACTAAAAAGTTGTCTGCAAAACCTAGAAATAATGTAATTTTAGTAATAATTAAACATTTGAAACCCAATTAAAAGTAATCATTACACAGCAACATTTGTTTCTAAAGTGAACAGAATAGTAATCAATTTCTCCTATTGAACTGAAATCTTGCAATGCGGTGGAGGGTGGGTAATGCAGCAAAGATTGTGAAACATCCTGAATGCAGAGTGAACCACTAGGAGAAGGAATACACTAGTTTTGACTTTATTTTGTCTCGTAACTTTCAACTACAAGTGCAATCATGCATTCAGTAGAAATCTTCAATCTTTTCATTAATAAATTGTTGACCCAAACGAAAGTGGGGTGACTATTCATCCGTTTCTATCTAACTATTAGTACCATTATTAATATAGCTTGACAGTTAATTAATATATATAATTTATCACTAATTCATTGAATGTTATGTTGACATAATTAGAAATAGCTAAGAAAAAGTAAAAATACCAAAATACCCAACTCCGAGGAAAATTCAAAACGGAAAGTCACTAATCAAATGGCAAAATCAAAAGCTCAAACACATCAAACGAATGGATAACAACTGTCATATTCCTGACTTAAGAAATTAAAGTTCGAACTCCTCCAGGCGACTTGGTGTTAGGTGAAATTGGCTATTATCATTAGGTCTCAATGAGTCCTATAGCTACTCAAGTTTTCACGAAAGTATACATCCTTTGCTTTAATTTTTCGTTTGGTTCACAATTCTATAAAAACAGACATTACCCTTGCAAAACAAAAGAGAAAAGAAAGGAAAACAACAGTCCACATACCACTACATAACAGATTGAGTGACAAATATCCTTAAATGGTGGTGGGGGAGGGGGAGGGCGTAAGCCCAGGTCATGCGGTAGGGTCACAAGTTTCTGACACCCGTTATGTTACTGATTTTAGTTAACAATAGGTGACAAGTCTCATTCGGCGTTGCAGAATACGGCGTTTTGGCTACGACAACGTGTACACATCCCTGTTCCTCTGTGATACTTATATTTCATTACGGATCAATATTAATGGCGTCCGGTTTAACTTTTATAGGGATGACTTGACCTTAACCATTTGAAACCCTTGGTTGAATGACTGTCTTGTAAGTAGCAATTTTCTATAAAAGAGCGTGAAAGGAAAAGACCTGGAATATCGTATCGACCGGGTGATGATAAATCCAGCCGCTGATGTAATGTTGCTGCACAGAAATTGAAATTATGTTATAAGTAATGAAGTTTAATTTTCAATTGACCATCATTGTCAATTTTCAGATGCAACTAATGATGACCTATATTTAAAGTTTATTTGAATATATGCAATGAATATATTTATCACACTTTTAATTTTAAGTGAAAGATCATATATAGAGGAACGCGAAGTTAAAAGCAAACGCCGGCTTCTTTTCCTTTTCTAGAAAAGCTCCAGTATGAAGTTAACCTATAGGAATAAATAATGAAATCGGCATGTAGAAAAAAAACCGGTTCATAAACAAATATTTGAAAGCAGTCATGGTTTTTCAATATGAAAATATTCATTCTGTTAGTTCGTTGTAATTCTTAATCTTTGTTAAAGTCTTACTCATACGGAGTTATAGCTATAAATGTAAATAATTTATCACCTTTCATGGCATTGTTTTAATCTACTATAATCGTGTTTTAATGTTGTTTAACGAAACATCCTATTTATTCAAACGTATTTGTTTATATGAAAACATTGAGTTAAAATCAACTATAACTTAATAATTTATCATGATATGTAAACGTGGGAAAAAACTATCAAAACCAAACTCCGTACAGTGATCGTTTCCGTTCCGGAACTATTTTCTTTACTCCATGCGGATCGGAGCTGGAACTGCCGGTGAGTTGATCAAAAACATTTTAATTTTATTTACAATCGGTTTTATACCAATTTCTTTGAACAACAATATGTATTCATAAGGCAATAGGACATCAGGATACGTTCGCACTATCCCATGTCCATGTACAGTGAACCGTGAAATTGGGATAAAAATTATAATTTGTCATATGATTTTAAAGAGATGCGGAAGAGAGAGATATTTAAACTCATAAGTCGAAGACAAAAATAGTACGCAATGACAAACAAAACAACCTGTAGAACAAAGAAAAAACAAACAACAGTAACACTCGTTGTATTCACCACACAAACAACATGTGTACTAAGTGTCTTGTTGATGTATATGTTGAACATACCGGATAATTAACGTCTCACGATTTTCTTAAAGCGAGATTTGAAACCCAAGAATGATTTGTTAAGGTTTTTTTTTTTTCTTCGTGAAGCATTTCTAAGCATCCATAATCATACTTTACTAAGGGACAAAACAGAACTTAAAACATGCCCAACAAAACTGGTAGACTTTTTTTCCATTATTTAGGCGTTGATTACATGCAGTCATTTCCTTCGACGGTGACACATTCATTGATAAGGACAAAACGAGGGGTTCAGTGCATACCACATGCTTTGAACATAAAACCCGACGTAGTCAATTCAACTTTCGAACTGTAAACTTGATATAGACAATGAAGTAATGAATGAAATTTATGTTTTATTTTACGAGTATTGCAATTTTGAAAATGAAAATTAACAGGAATAATCTTCTGTTGTGCGTTTAAAGTCCGTCAGTATATTTTTACATAAACAGAAAAATTTAAACTGATAATGTACGTCTATCCTGTTATCACAATTTTATGTTCAGTGAACCGTGTTATCATGGTCAAATTCGTAATTTAGTACATGTATGTAATTCTAAAATTTCACATCATAATGAACAAGTATCAAGTTAACGTGACTACACCTGTAAGGTAAACTAGCCTTACCAATTTTTTTAACCTGATACGGAAAGGAATAACGGAGATCAAACTAACGGACGGATGTACAGACCAGAAAATATAATGCCACTCTAACATTGTAGGCGGGTCACAAAACTCTGTCATTATAAATCTTTATACGAATTGCCAGGAATTTTTAGAACCATTATTTAAACTTTGTGAACCTATTTAAAATTTTTTGTCTTTATATGTAATAGCATTCATTATATACTTTTATAAATAGTACATGTACATATAATTGATTTGAGAAATATTACTATTTGATCCAAAAGGTTAATACTTGATTATATATATAGTTTATCTAAATGTAAATATACCTTTGATATTTGATAATAAAATAAAGTGGATGGGCATTGTGCTTACCGACAGTTTATACAAAATGTTGGTGTTGTTCTTTATTTTTCTACCATTTGTTCATGGGTTTCTATTAGACAATCCGCAAGGAATACAGCGCAATCGCTTCCAGCAAATCAGTACTTGACCATATCAAAGTTTGTAACAGAAAGTTGAAACCGATACCACTTCTCTCCGCCATGATATGGATACCTCCCTTGCGTTATTAACTGCACAGCTACAGCAGAAATTTGATTTGATGGAAGCTAAAACAACGGACAAAGTAGCACAGAATGAAACAAACCAGGAGTTGATTACACTGCAGCAAAAATATCAAGCTTTGGAGCAAACTTACCATAATCTGAAGAATGAAAATGTGATATTGCAGGGAAAATTAAGTGTTGTCGAAAGTGAACTTGTACCAGAAATAAAACAAACATAAACGATAAACTTTTGGAAGTGCAAAATGAGATTTGTAATGACACACAAACAATATTAATTAAACAAGGACAAGAGTTAGCATTGTTGAAAAATAAGTCGACGGCTATTGATCAGGATATTTTGAACCTAAAACAATTGAGTAGTATTAAACCACTGCAACAAATACAAATTTTAGAAGAGAAAGTACAAACTCTATCTTCGCAGACCACTTCGTTGAGTTTAAAAGAGCGAGCTCGTAGTCAGGACTTTCTTGCATTGATTAATATGACCACTCATTCATTTTCGGATCTCGAAATGCGCACTGACAGTAAAATCCAACAATTATCAAACAGTCATAATATTTCATTTAGTAATATAAAACATCGTATGTACAGTCTTAACAATGACACACTGCAGTCTCATAATACATCGATGATATATTTGGAACGTAATTTAGACATCCAGCTGAAAAATATTGAGAACAATCAAAGTAAGGCGTTGAATAAGATTGCAAGTGATATGCAGGAAACTGATAAGCGAATCAATTTAGCTTTATTTCGAATACAAAAACAGATAGACGACAGCACAGACCTAGGTAAATATGATATGTAACAATATTTGATATAGATCCGTTAGTTGAAACTCTAGATTTTAATAATTCATCCAGTACCCTGGAAACAACGATGTTTTAAAGGCGACAGTAGTTTACCGATGTTCAAATCTCGTAACTCAATCAGGAAGACACCAATTAAGGTAACAAACAAACACTGAGTAATTCACATGTACTCCAAAAGTAGCGAGATCGAGTGCGTCGAGAGGGTAAGTATATTTTGCTATGCTTGCATCATCCGCCATGCGAATTCACACTTAGTCAATATGTCACAATCAAAGTTATGACAGGATCGGTAAAATTACAGTTCAGACAACTATATTCGTATCTAAATATCCAAGTCCGCGAAAAAACACGTCACTACTGAGTTGAGACAACGATACATGGTATCGGTCAACTAATTCGTGATGGTGACGTAAAACTTATGTAGTCTTATTCAGTCGTTCTTCCTCATAACTCTGTCGAAGCAGTTTATTTGTAAAGAGCACACACCTCTAAAAATGTACGTTTAGTGTGAACAAGCACAAGCGTGACGTTATAATTGAGACATGTCAACACCGTACGATGTAGCAGAGGGTTTGTTACTCCAGAGAAATGGGAAGTTGATAATTGAAAAGCTGCAATCATCATGTCTGTCATAGATTCTATTTTTAAGTCGTTCATCTGTGTCAATATAGAGTAAAGATCAAGATATGAAGCAGACCTTATGCTCTCTGTAGTATCCTTAATTTTCAGTTCACTTGGTTATATTAGATGCAAGTACTCATTCTATAATTATTTATTACAAAGAACAAATGTCACAACCTTTTTCAGCAACGCAAACTTCATATCGTATATCGTCTATTGACTGTTATATGTCACTTGTTTCCTTTTCAACTGACAGTTACCCTATACTGTCTTGAATTCATAGCAATTATCATTATATATGAATAAATCAGTACTATACGTCATAACAACACAATGCACTTGATATTGTTCAACAAGCTGACACATGATTTGGTTGAAATAAAATATTTGACGAGTGCCATAAGTGGAAAATGGAGTTTATCTGAAGAGTTCAACACACAGTATGGGTGTTTATTTGAGTTTTTGCTGCTCAATTGTTCGGTTTTCCGTTTAGTTCTTTGAGCATTGTCGATTTCTTTTCGTAATTTGTCATTTTGGTTATCGATTTCCCTTTTGAGATTTTTTCACCTTGATAATAATTATGTAAATAACCTTGATTGAAAATCTTTTCATAAAATATATGTATAAATGAAGAGAAAAACGAAGTCAGTTATCACTGGTGGGTAATTATTTTTCTCTAATGCAAGACATATCGTCAATGTCACACGTATTACACATATTATTTTTTCTAATATTTTACGGCGAAAAACACATCATTATATCAAAAATGATTTATTTCAGTTGCAATGACTGCACATCCTGTATTTATCTCGACCAAGTCTGGTATTATAAAGTTTGACAACGTTAAGTTCAGTGTTGGCATCAATGATCTGTCAGCGTATAAAAGTACCGGGAAGTTCACTTGTGAGACGGTTGGAATATATCTGATATCTGCAGCAATCCTATCGAACACCAATGGTGCTCGCTACTACATTTATCTCAATGGTAATCCAATATCGGACACACACATTGGTTATTCAAGTTCTTCTCCTTCGGCAATGTACCATACCAGTACTGTTGTACGTTCTAGCACGACAATTACGTCTTAATGATGTTGTTTGGGTATACCAGACTGGAGACTGTTATATGTGTAATGGATTGCTGTCAACATTAACAATTGTGAAAGTGGCATAATTTCCAAGGATTATTCATACAAAGTGCAATTTTTGTTCGGAAATAAATATTAACAGATATAATTTCAAATGTGAGAAAAAGATTCGCTGAAATCATAATAAACATAAATAGTTTTAATAAACTCATTTCAACATGTTCAAATTTGTGAAACAGTCCGTTTCTATGTATGTTGGCGTTTGTTTTGTTGCAGTTCAGTTTTTCTGTTGTTCCGTCGTTTTCCTCTGATAGTTGATGTGTTTTCCTTGGTTTTAGTTTGTTACCCGGATTTGTTTTCGCTTAATCGATTTATGACTATTGAACAGCGGTATACTACTGTTGCCTTTATTTACTGAAATCATAATAATCGCTTTATTAATTCGATCGGATTGCAGAATTAGATGGCATAATATATTTATATATCATGTATATACACCGTCTCTTTTATATGTTAAGCCCTAAACTGCCACTGGTAAGACGGGGAGAAAATTCATCTAACGGAGACAACTATCAAGTTTCTTTAAAAGGGTAAATTACTACGACCTAACAGGCAAAACCATTCATTACCTTTTGTTTTGTGTCTGCAGTACACAATTCTTAACCTGGTATCAATGATGAGTGTATGTATAACTCCTCGTTTGAGAGAGCAACTGGTCTAATTGTGTCACGTTTAAAATATCTCCATTCTTCATATTCTTTCGTGTATTAATGACTATCTGAATTCCATTGCTTTTTACTTATTTCAAACATCTGCATATATTAGTTATCTCGAATATAGTATCATCTTATTGAAGTCGTTTATACAAAATAAAAATCTAGCGTACATGTCTTGAATACAATAGCCAAAAATAAAACATGATAACATGAATCAGAATCAATTTTGCTGTATCTGGTGTGCATTTATATGACAATATAAAAAAATAAGATGATGTGGTATGATTGCCAATGAGACAACTGTCCACAAGAGAACAAATGACACAGAAATTTACAACTGTAGGTCACCGTACGGCCTTCAACAATGAGTAAAACCCATACCGCATAGTCAGCTATAAAAGGCCCCGAAATGACAAATGTAATACAATTCAAACGAGAAAACTAATGGCCTGATTTATGTACAAAATAATAAACGAAAAACTAATATGATATACAGCAACAAACGACAACCACTGAATTACAGCCTTCTGACTTGGGACAGGCACAAACAGAATGTGGCGGGATTAAACTAGTTTGAAGGCACGCAAACACTCCCCCTAACCTGGAACAGTGGCAAAACAGTACAACATAAGAACAAACTATAAAAATCAGTTGAAAAGGGCTTAACTCATCAGATCGATACAAAGCAGAAATACATCTAACAAAAACACAGAGTGGACGTGGCAGGTTACTTATACATCCCCACAACAAAAAGACACTAAGTACAGATGTGAGAGTACTCGCAGTTACTGACAGCTAGTTCAAAGCCAATAACAACTAATAAAAAATCATGCATCTAAGACTAAAATATCAATCAGTACACATCCAACATCCAATGGATTTAGTGTAAAGACGTCATTAACAGTCAGAGAAAAACATGACCTTGTGCAATGCCAATATACAGGTATCGACAGATTGTAGAGCCATGAATGTGCATATGTATATAAAAATAATATTTAGTTTGATTTTAATTTACTGATACTAAAATCAATATTAATACCAATAAAAACAATATTCAAAGATCTAATTATAGTGTTGAATAAGTTTATTTAAAGGATCAATAAATTTACCCGCATCGTATCTAAATTTCCAGGCTCGGTAAACAACATCTCCGTAAAAATTATGTGCTATCCCGTTAAAAATAAGTTTTCTACAGGTACAACCAAACTTCCAAACCAAATCTTTATATCTATATGATCTATGGAAGAATTTAGTAAAGGTTTTAAGTAATTTGTGGTAACGAAATCCCTGACTTAATAATTTACCAGTAATACATAGATTACGTTCATTGAAATCCAAAACAGACACGGACATAGCTAACGAGTTGTGATATATAAACACCGTAAGATTGTGCCAAAGGAACATCACCATCCAAAAAAGGAAAATTAACAATAGGGAACGAAAAATCGTCCCTTTTGTCGTAAATTTTAGTGTAGAGTTTTCCGTTTAAAACTGAAATATCTAAATCTAGGAAAGGACAGTTATTACCGCTTATATTTGATTCATCTAAAGTAAGTTCCTTTGGGTAAATTTCGGCAGTATATTTAGAAAATTCTTAATTATTTAAGGAAAAATATCATCAAGATAACGATAAGTGTTGTTGAATTTATCAATTAAATTCAATTTAGACAGGTCTTAACTGATTTTGGCCATAAACTGTGATTCATAACAGTACAAGAACAAGTCTGCTATTAAAGGGGCGCATTTGGTGCCCATAGGAATACCTACAATCTGTCGATAAACTTTATTGCCGAAACGTACATAAATATTATTAAGGAGAAAATTAAAAGCTTCAATCATCTCATCACACTTCTAGTAAGTATATCTAGCATATTTACCTTTCTCATTAGAGAAGAAGGCTTTAAATGAGTTGCAGCAAATATATTTGCATTCAGATTTACCAAACGACCATATAATTAAATAGGAAAATTTTGTTTGATAAGATTGTTTGGAAGTGTTGTGTAGTGATGCATTCGATACCATTAGTCTATAGAAGAAACATCGTAGACAAAACCTTTACATATGTAATTATTCTCATTAGGGTTATATCAAAACTGTCATCAGAATCAAAAGGACCATCAAAGGCACGTAAATTATCTAAAACATACAAAGAATTTTTTACACTCCAAAAAATTAATTCCACTATTGTCACTAATTAAGATTGCTACACCGGATTGAAATGTATCTAGTGTTGTGCTAATATGAAATTGAATTGTGCATACAGTGTTGAATTGTAGACAGGAAACACAGCTTACATTATAAAGTGTATTTCGATCTTTTGTTTATGTTCCTATTATTCAATAGGCAAAACATGGTGTAATTGTTGAACAACAGTCGACAAAATAGCCATATGTTCTACCATAAAATGGGGAGTCATAATGATGGTACAATATGTATAATCAATAACACATGATTGCAAACATTTCTATTAAGTATAAGAGTTTTATGTCAAAGGATCTATGAGGAGTTGCGCTCACAAGGGATCATTGTGGTAGGATAGTAAAATAATGTATAGTCTCAGAACTCCTCTTAAAATGGCGGTACATTACGGCCAATAGCATATAGTGTCAAACAATCCTAGGCCTGCAAATATGACAGATTTCAGTCAAATGGTGTCAGAGGAGTTGAATTCACCACGTGTGAATTTTTCAATATCCCAAAATTGTTCAAAGTCCCATAGCTTCTTTTAAAATGACTAAATCAAAATCATGGTGCTATATGGCCAAAAGTATAAGGTGTCAAACAATCCTACCAAGTATGACAGTTTCGATTAATTAAGGCGACAGAAAGGCGAAAGAAATTTGTCTATGTTCAAATGTCGTAAATCGATTAGGAAGAGACAAATAAGGTAACACCCAAAAGTAGCAAGACTGGATGTGTCAACAGGGTAATCGTCGGCATCATCCGCCGTGCTATTCACATTCAGTAAATTTATCACAACATGGAATAGGACACAATCTAAAAATTACCAATCAGTCAACTTTACTGGTATCTAAAGATCTAAGACAGCGAAAATATGTTAATAGTGATTTGATACTGTGACACATCGTAGTGTCGATTTCAGTCGTTCTTCCTCGTAACTCTGATCAGATTCTGGTAAGGAGATCACCCATGTTCTTGAAATCTGTCTAGAATGAACATGCACGAGTATAAACTGAGATATATAAATGCCATTTGATGAAGCAGATGGTATAATAATGCTGAGAAATGGGGAGTTGATAATTGGTACGTTTTGAATAATACAGCTAAGGTAATCTATTCCTGGGGTACAAATCCTTAGTATTTCGAAAAATTTAAAGTTTTGTAAACAAAATATATAGTTGTGTGAAGTTTAGGTACCCAAAATAGAGATGGGAGATTTTCTTCATCCTATTTTATTACCATCCCTTTTCTCATCACTTCTCACCACGGTGACCTGCCAAACCAACCAAGATGGCCGCCATGGCTTAAAATAGAACATAGGGTAAAATGTATATTTTGGCTTATAACTCTGAAACCAAAGCATTTAGAGCAAATCTGACATGGGGTAAAATTGTTGATCAAGTCAAGATCTATCTGCTCTGAAATTTTCAGATGAATCGGACAATGGGTTGTTGGGTTGCTGCCCTGAATTTTTCCGTTTTCGGTTATTATCTTGAAAATTATTATAGATAGAGATAAACTGTAAACAGCAATAATGTTCAGCAAAGTAAGATCTACAAATAAGTCAACATGATCAAAATGGTCAGTTGACCTCTTAAGGAGTTATTGTTCTTTAAAGTATTTTTTACCAATTTTTGTAAATTTTGTAATCTTTACAAAAATCTTCTCCTCTGAAACTACTGGACTAAATTCAACCAAACTTAGCCACAATCATTATTAGGGTATTTAGTTTAAAAATGTGTGGTGACCCAGCCAACCAACCAAGATGGCTGCCATGGCTAAAAATAGAACATAGGGTAAAATGTAGATTTTGGCTTGTAACTCTGAAACCAAAGCATTTAAAGCAAATCTTACAGGGATTAACTTGTTTATCAAGTAAATATCTATCTGCCCTCAAATTTTCAGATGAATTGGACAACTGGTTGTTGGGTTGCTGCCCTGAATTGGTAATTTTAAGGAAATTTTGCCGTTTTTGGTTATTATCTTGAAAATTATTACAGATAGAGATAAACTGTAAACAGCAATAATGTTCAGCAAAGTAAGATCTTCAAATAAGTCAACATGACCAAAATGGTCAGTTGACCCTTAAGGAGTTATTGCCCTTTATAGTAAATTTTCAACAATTTTCATTAATTTGGTAAATTTTGGTAAGTTTATACAAAATGTTTTCCTTTTGTAATCTTCTTTTCTGAAACTGCAGTAGAAAATCAATATAGAAAACAATCTACTAATGAACTGGCAATAAAAATAATTGATAATTCTATAACATGAAAAAAACCACATTAATACCTGATGATGGTGTTTGTTTCTTTACAAAATTGAAAATGATGTCACAACTATAATCCCGAACAACAGGTCGAGTGTCAGATATGTTTCAGTACTTTGGCTTCATTTTCTACAGATTCAAGTGCAAATGATGCTTAAATTCCTACACTAATTTATACAGACTTCATCCCCTTTCACAGGTAATGCCTGCCTCATATTATATTTAAAACTTTAATAGAATATCAGAAATTTTGAGAGAAAATTAATCAACCATGCAAGATCTAAAACTTAATTAATATTGTTCAAATTATCAATTAACTATTAAAAAAATTCTCATTAAAAAATATAGTTCTTCATTTTATATTTTATCAGAAGTTTAGGGAAAAAATTGAATTTAATTGTGTCCCTTGTCCTCATTTCCTGGGATAAATCCAATACAAATTAAAGTATTGGTATTGAATTAATATTTAAGAAGTATTTCAAACCTTACCATTTTCTTCACAAGAATGAAGACCATATTTTCAGTGTCATGAGTATCAGTCTTCATATTTGTTGTACTTTGTTGTTTAAAAGTTGAATACAAAAAGATCAACAAAGCAATTCAAAACCACTTCAATTTTGCAACAACAAATGAGAGTTTTAACGACCTCAGCTGGCTATACAACCCTTGCACAATCAACTGAATTTTGCAGAAATCATTAATAGGAAAGATTGCCCTTAAATGATAATTTTTATTACCTTTTTGTTTTGGGGGAGGGGTGTTGCGCAACAACAAAACTTCACAACAAACTTTCTCATCACTTGCATTTTCGTTAGATAAATTTTACAAAATTCTCCCTGAAACTACTGTCAAATTAAACCAAACTTGGTTTAAATCACCACTAGGATATCCAGAGACCACTGTGAATGATGACCCTGCCTGCCAACATGGCACACATATCTGAAATAAAACATAGGTTTCAAACGCACTTTTTAGTCTTATATCTCTGAAACTAAACGACAGTACAACAGTTGCATTTATCATGCATCAATTGTAAATAAAAATATCAGGTGAGCGACACAGGGTCCTTGGAGCCTCTAGTTTATTACCATCATGACCATAGGAGAGAAGGATGCATACATGATTTTCTAAAATCTCCTCTATGGTGAATTACATATGAAGGGGTATATGTTGGATTCCCAGTTTTGCTTAGTTTTCTTTAGTGAGAGATTCCAAACAATGGTTTTTGCATATTAAAACAATATTATGAGAGGCTTTTTGTGCTTGAAGGGAAGATAAAGCATTCACAACCTCAGCCTTTCCGAGAGGATCATTGTACATCGCAGATTTTGAACGCATTTCTGGATGCATGAACGTACATATTAGAGACTTTGTACCCTCAGGGATGCCTGATCCTAAACTTCTGATTGCTCTTGTGCATCGTCCCTGTACAAATATAGTACCGAGAAACAGATTCTTACATAGTTACTCATGGATTATCGGACTTATCCAATCTTGATAGTAAAATTATCGAAGATTAAAGTCCAACCAAGATTTTAAAATTCGATAATTTAACTATCTTGATTGGATAAATCCAATAAGCCACTGGTGCCAATATAAGAATCTATATATATCAATTGATATTGAATGTTTACAGCATGTGATTTTCTCAAATAATATTAAATTTACAGCAAAATATCAATATTTAAACCAAGAATTGCGATACAATAATTATATAATAGTAATTTTATTAGTCAATTGTGTCATTTTTAAAATATGTTAATAGTGATTTGATACTGTGACACATCGTAGTGTCGATTTCAGTCGTTCTTCCTCGTAACTCTGAACAGATTCTGGTAAGGAGATCACCCATGTTCTTGAAATCTGTCTAGAATGAACATGCACGAGTATAAACTGAGATATATAAATGCCATTTGATAAAGCAGATGGTATAATAATGCTGAGAAATGGGAGTTGATAATTGGTACGTTTTGAATAATACAGCTAAGGTAATCTATTCCTGGGTACAAATCCTTAGTATTTCGAAAAATTTAAAGTTTTGTAAACTAAATATATAGTTGTGTGAAGTTTAGGTAACCAAAATAGAGATGGAGATTTTCTTCATCCTATTTTTATTACCATCCCTTTTCTCATCACTTCTCACCACGGTGACCTGCCAAACCAACCAAGATGGCCGCCATGGCTTAAAATAGAACATAGGGTAAAATGTATATTTTGGCTTATAACTCTGAAACCAAAGCATTTAGAGCAAATCTGACATGGGGTAAAATTGTTGATCAAGTCAAGATCTATCTGCTTATTATAGATAGAGATAAACTGTAAACAGCAATAATGTTCAGCAAAGTAAGATCTACAAATAAGTCAACATGATCAAAATGGTCAGTTGACCCCTTAAGGAGTTATTGTTCTTTAAAGTAATTTTTACAAATTTTTGTAAATTTTGTAATCTTTACAAAATCTTCTCCTCTGAAACTACTGGACCAAATTCAACCAAACTTAGCCACAATCATTATTAGGGTATTTAGTTTAAAAATGTGTGCGGTGACCCAGCCAACCAACCAAGATGGCTGCCATGGCTAAAAATAGAACATAGGGGTAAAATGTAGATTTTGGCTTGTAACTCTGAAACCAAAGCATTTAAAGCAAATCTTACAGGGATTAACTTGTTTATCAAGTAAATATCTATCTGCCCTCAAATTTTCAGATGAATTGGACAACTGGTTGTTGGGTTGCTGCCCCTGAATTGGTAATTTTTAAGGAAATTTTGCCGTTTTTGGTTATTATCTTGAAAATTATTACAGATAGAGATAAACTGTAAACAGCAATAATGTTCAGCAAAGTAAGATCTTCAAATAAGTCAACATGACCAAAATGGTCAGTTGACCCCTTAAGGAGTTATTGCCCTTTATAGTAAATTTTTAACAATTTTCATTAATTTGGTAAATTTTGGTAAGTTTTTACAAAATGTTTTCCTTTTGTAATCTTCTTTTCTGAAACTGCAGTAGAAAATCAATATAGAAAACAATCTACTAATGAACTGGCAATAAAAATAATTGATAATTCTATAACATGAAAAAAACCACATTAATACCTGATGATGGTGTTTGTTTCTTTACAAAATTGAAAATGATGTCACAACTATAATCCCGAACAATAGGTCGAGTGTCAGATATGTTTCAGTACTTTGGCTTCATTTTCTACAGATTCGAAGTGCAAATGATGCTTAAATTCCTACACTAATTTATACAGACTTCATCCCCTTTCACAGGTAATGCCTGCCTCATATTATATTTAAAACTTTAATAGAATATCAGAAATTTTGAGAGAAAATTAATCAACCATGCAAGATCTAAAACTTGATTAATATTGTTCAAATTATCAATTAACTATTAAAAAAAATTCTCATTAAAAAATATAGTTCTTCATTTTATATTTTATCAGAAGTTTAGGGAAAAAATTGAATTTAATTGTGTCCCTTGTCCTCACTTCCTGGGATAAATCCAATACAAATTAAAGTATTGGTATTGAATTAATATTTAAGAAGTATTTCAAACCTTACCATTTTCTTCACAAGAATGAAGACCATATTTTCAGTGTCATGAGTATCAGTCTTCATATTTGTTGTACTTTGTTGTTTAAAAGTTGAATACAAAAAGATCAACAAAGCAATTCAAAACCACTTGAATTTTGCAACAACAAATGAGAGTTTTAACGACCTCAGCTGGCTATACAACCCTTGCACAATCAACTGAATTTTGCAGAAATCATTAATAGGAAAGATTGCCCTTAAATGATAATTTTTATTACCTTTTTGTTTTGGGGAGGGGTGTTGCGCAACAACAAAACTTCACAACAAACTTTCTCATCACTGCATTTCTCGTTAGATAAATTTTACAAAATTCTCCCTGAAACTACTGTCAAATTAAACCAAACTTGGTTTAAATCACCACTAGGATATCCAGAGACCACTGTGAATGATGACCCTGCCTGCCAACATGGCACACATGGCTGAAATAAAACATAGGTTTCAAACGCACTTTTAGTCTTATATCTCTGAAACTAAACGACAGTACAACAGTTGCATTTATCATGCATCAATTGTAAATAAAAATATCAGGTGAGCAACACAGGGTCCTTGGAGCCTCTAGTTTATTACCATCATGACCATAGGAGAGAAGGATGCATACATGATTTTCTAAAATCTCCTCTATGGTGAATTACATATAAAGGGGTATATGTTGGATTCCCAGTTTTGCTTAGTTTTCTTTAGTGAGAGATTCCAAACAATGGTTTTGCATATTAAAACAATATTATGAGAGGCTTTTGTGCTTGAAGGAAGATAAAGCATTCACAACCTCAGCCTTTCCGAGAGGATCATTGTACATCGTAGATTTTGAATGCATTTCTGGATGTTAGAGACTTTGTACCTCAGGGATGCCTGATCCTAAACTTCTGATTGCTCTTGTGCATCGTCCCTGTACAAATATAGTACGAGAAACAGATTCTTACATAGTTACTCATGGATTATCAGACTTATCCAATCTTGATAGTAAAATTATCGAAGATTAAAGTCCAACCAAGATTTTAAAATTCGATAATTTAACTATCTTGACTGGATAAATCCAATAAGCCACTGATGCCAATATAAGAATCTATATATATCAATTGATATTGAATGTTTACAGCATGTGATTTTCTCAAATAATATTAAATTTACAGCAAAATATCAATATTTAAACCAAGAATTGCGATACAATAATTATATAATAGTAATTTTATTAGTCAATTGTGTCATTTTTAATGTCCATATCTATTGTACTTTCTAAAGAAAAATTTGGTATTTTACATTTAAATGTTGTTTGATCTTGCTTTTCCATTACATAGTTGCCTCTGAAAAAAAATGAAACAAGAATTTGCAGACAACAAATATTAACATAAAATCTATTATGGCACATTTCTCTTTCTGTTACATCTTACATACTGTGGCTCTTTTCACAAAAAATCTTATGACTAAAATCTATCGCAAGTTATACTGAAATGGTCATGAATTACAAGTACTGTATATTCAGAATTTATTGCTTGCATTTATTATTGCGATTTTTAAAGAAAGGACAAAAATGCGAGAATTATTATTGTGATTTCAGGACATATATACTTATACATTTATATGTATCAGATATCAGAATGTGAGTTCTTATTATTGCAATTATCACTCATTCGCATTATTCGCAATAATGAAAACCTCGCAATAATTTCTGAATTTACAGTATTTATTATCGTAAGAATTTTTGTAAAATTAGTCGCTGAATATTATTTTGTAGGATATTGCTTGATGATAGGACTGTCTGACAGATGATGTTTTAGTTATTTCAAAAGGTTTCCTAATAAAATAAAAATTATTAGTGAATATTGCCCTTTATAAATTGCACCTGCAAGCTCATTCTGTATTTAAACACAGCTTGACTCCAACATGAAACTTGACTATCGGCATTTATGTTGGAACCAAGAATTAAAAGCAGCTGGTATTATCCTTTATTTCCATTTTCATATCTTGACCTACATCTAGAAATTGACAATGGGGATGGGTTAAGATCTTAACTTTAGGATATAACAGATGATTTCAGCTTTCCCATTGTAAACTTTTTATTTCAATGTAGCAATATTCCAGAGCTTGCGGATACTATCGCAGATAATAGAGGGTTGCTGCTTACAATAAACTATTGTAAAATAAGTTATCTTATGGTAAAATTGAAGTCATCCTTACTAAAGTTTTACAAACGCCTTCACAATTTGGTTGACCGAGATGACCACGGATATGTTCAAACTGATTGTATAGTCTTTTTTAAATTACTTATGATTCTTTACGTGTACCTGACTTTTTTTTCTTAACAAATGTCACTGAGCATGAAAAACATAATTTAGATGGGAAGTTGCCATACTCTCCATGATGGACCAGTAATTTCACATAGCGATATATTTGTAGGTTAGTTACTACCTTACAACCCTACTCTGATGTATAACTGAATCACAGTCAGAAGAATGAAAGGTTTGTCTGAATTTTCGTCATTTCCTCTTAATGCTACATGCACAGTCTCAAGAATCATCAAAATCTAAAATTTTAACTATAATTAATACTGTAAATATTTTAACATTGTATCCTGTTTAAACAGAATATGTTGTTTCATGCAGACCTTTCGAGTCAGAAATAAAGATTACCTTATCTTATCTTAAATGCAACTTGAGGAAAGACGGCTTATATGAGACATGGAGGTTGTCAGACAGTAATGAAAGTATAAGACAAACCACTAATAATACCTACCTCATGTATCCACTAGAAGATTGTAAAGAAATATGACTGCTATATTGAAAGAATGGAAAATCAGGTGATAAAACTGGTTCCTGAAACAAAACAGAATTGATAACTTAATAAAGGGTGTTTACCTAATACAGGCCATTTACTTAATTGATTGATTGGTGTTTAAAGTCATATGAAACTTCAAATTTAAAAAAAAGTTGAACATGTTTTATATACTTGAATGGCTAAATTTTACTCTGAAAGAAGTGAACGTGAACTTTTTTTAAAAGAAAATCCTTTATATTATCAAAATCTTCATAAATGTACCGATATTGAATTATTGACTTCCCAGGCACTATATTTTCCCATATGCAGTGATAACTTTGGCCACCGTACAGCGCAAGTGCGAGGGGAAAACCGTGATGAAAGAATGTAAACACACATGCTCTTGAAGGTAAATAGAAATAACAGATTCTTAAAGAACGAATTTAATACAACAAATCATTTTAAAACAACTGTGAACACATGGAAAATATAAAAGCAAATGTCATGGCTCTTTCAATTCACTTATCTGTCACACTTTCCACGTGGTCTGTTTTTATTGTTTATCAATGTCACGATCCGGTAAACTTCGCAACAAACTAGAAAGTTAATTAGCTTGCGATCAACAACCACTGAGTGAAAATAATATGTTATAGATGTGTAATAAATATAAAAAATGTGCATGCAAGACTTAGTTTAGTATATATGCATGCATTGGTTCAATAATTTCTTTAACATTAAAAATTCAAGATACTCGTTTCATATGACTTTAACACCACTTTCAACACTATTGTGCTATTTTGTGGCTGTCAGTCTTTATTGGCGGAGGAAGCTAGAGTGCCCAGAGAGAACCAACGTTAACTTAATATGGGATTTAAACTTATTATGAGACATGTAAATATATGACTTTTTCTGTACTGATTTTTATTGTATGTTCCTTTTTTATATCCATGATTGAGTCTGGTTAAAAGCAAAGGGTTAAGCTTAAGAAAATAGTTTACTATGTTACATGTTCATATATCATATATCATTTATCATATATCATATGTTGTATATTGTATATCATATAATCATATATCATATATTGTATATTGTATATCATATCATATATCATATCATATATCATATCATATATCATATCATATATCATATATCTCAATTAGTCAGGAATCTCATCAGTGGTTGCCTTTATTCATATCTGGTCTCTCAGTCATAAAAACTTTACTCATTACTCGGAGTAAAAATTTGTACTCGAAACACTAAATACAGTATTTTTATTGGTTGATTTCTGAATCTAAGTACAAAAATTGTGCTCAAGAAAATTTTATGACTGAAAGGCCTGGACAGTTATTGTTATTTAAGGTGGATCATCGATATATATTCCCTCACATAGAATTTTCTTATACTTTGCCATAATGTAGATTTTTCAAAAAAATAATAAAAAGTATGGGTGACCCTGCTATTTTTTAATCTACAAGTCATACAAAATTGCCCAATATTACATTGATTATTCATGAAAAAACACTTTTTTGTGAATAAAAAAAATCTATGAAATAGAATTTTGAAATAAAATATGAGAAGATAGGTTTTTTAATATGCTATAAGAAAGAAAAAGACTTGGTAAATGCATGTATGCTTCAAATTACCTTTTTTGTCGTGGTAATTGCCTAAATGATTTTCCCTTTTTTATAGTCTCATTTGTCTCTTCCCAACAGAATCATTCTGAAGATTTTGTATTCAATCTGCAGTTTTAAAGCTACAAAATCAGTCTGTGCCAAAAAAAAAATGGACAAATAAAACTAGCTAAATCCTATCAGGCCAATAAGCTTGTTCCAAGTCACATCTACTCAACAGTTGTCATTGTTTCGTCCTACAATTATGTTTCTATGGTTTTAAATAATCTATAAATACACTTTAAATTGTACATATGTTTTTTACCCACAAGAACCAGCACACATATGTGGTCCAGCTCATTAACATACCTCCCCCACTACTCCTCTACCAATCTTTCTAATTGGAGCACCAGGCTTAGGATAAATTTTCCATGATCTATGTCTAAGTTGCACAGTCTCTGAGCCTAAATTTTCTAAACGTATAGTATACCTCCACTGAAATAAAAAAAAGACTTCAAAATTAAAGCTACCAGATATATATATAATATAGATATATAATGTGTCGGAATTTTATGTTTTGAATATTTTTTTTTTCATTCTTTCTGTTGAAACTATTGTAATAATTTATTTTCTATGTTTTCCTTTTGAGCAACTCTCACTGGTTCAACTATATACATAAAGTAAGAATGATTGTATAATTTGTGATTTGGTGATTTTTATATGATGCTCAAATACATGTCAGTCCCATAATATGTTAATGCCATTTTCATTTAATTACGGGGTAAAAAATTAAAACAACATTTTATTAATTTCATGCATCAAAAGCACTTTTCTGAATTTACCATCAGAAACGCTCAAATCCGAATATTTGAAAGCCAAGAAACAGCTGAAGAGCTATATGACCAAAAGGACCTAAAAAATAATAGTCAAATCCATCTAAGGTCAACTTTGTCGACTTTGCCTGAGGGAGTTGAAACCTTAGTTTCTTAACATCTACATGATAGTTGACATAATATCTAAATTTTCCATAGTTCACCTTAGATGAGTTTGTCTATTCTGATTTAGGTATCTTTGGTCATATAGCTCCACACGTTCTACATATTTATACATCCCTGGTTTTCAAATGTATAGGTTTGAGTGTTTCAGATGAAGGTAAATCCAGAAGAGTGCTTCAGACACACAAAATTTATAAAGTGTTATATTCATCATCATAAATCACAATTAAATTCAGTAAAGCAAATAATCAGCAGGTCAGTTGCTTATGCTGTATTTTATAAAACATATTACTTTAGTTTTAAGGACATATGGTTTTGAATAAATAAATATCATCCATTGTTTTTTATTTCAGGAAATTCAGGTATTAATGCATAAAGTGATCACTGAAAACTAATTGCACAAATTGATTTGTATATTGCCATATGTAAGCTGTTAACTATTATCATTGTTATTCCTCTAATTGGTAGATTTTGATTTAATATGCATATTAAACAAACCAACTTATTTTGCCAATATTTTTTTCCCCCATTTAACCCTATTTAGTTGACTCCCGAGTGATTTATATTTGAGATCTTCTAACTTTTTCATGTACTCATATAAGAGAATTACATTTTTGAAGTATTCTTGACTATTTATATTTGCATTATTTTACTACTCGCGAAATTTACTAACATAAATCTGTCTTGAATATAAGTTGGTTTATAGTAATCAAAACAATTGAATATATTCCATTGGTGTGGAATCATTATTTTTAGTTGAATATAGTCATGGATTTCATGAGTTTAGGTGAACCATGAATTTAAGTAATCAACCAAATACAATTTCCTATTGGTTTGTATGCGGACTTTCGTTATAATCATAAAATCAAGTTCATAAACGAGGGTAGGAATGCCCTTTACCGTCAGGCGTCAAACGGTCATTTTCGGCTACCGTTAGCGTCAAATTGGTTAAAATTTTACCATGATTCGTCAAAATATCCTTATCGTGAATCGTCAGAGGTCTCAAATAGTTATCGTTTCTGTTATTTTTGGGAAAAAATTAACATGATTCGTCAAAATCAGTAGATTTTTTTATCGTCTAAAAGAAAGTGTACATTTTATCGTCATGAACCAAAAATTACCGTTAACGTCATTTGGCAAGAATTTTTACCGTTATTCGTCATGAAGGTACCCCCATTACGACCCTCATAAACTAACTACTGTGAAACAATTTTTCCTCAATCCACCAAAAGTGGTACACACAAAAAATTAAGGTTTCTTTTTTAGCTTCATTTCTTTTTCTTTAAACAGAGTAAAAAACATTACTCCAGGTATATTGTGTAAAATAAAATGAAATCTTACCCAATAATTATTATCCTGAAAAATAAAAATATATAATTAGAACTACAAATACTATAAAATACTACAATTTTTTTTTGGTATAAGATTTGTAACCATTGATTTGAAAGCATTTTCTTCAATATGAGCAAGTTATAAGTTGCATAATAAAGAAATTCAAACAAATATCTCACGGATATTAAAAACTTGATGCCTGAAAATAGCGTGTCAACAATGAGGTTGTAAGTTTGAATCCTGCTAATGGCAAGGTGCATTTGACTGTATCTTAATTGACTATGATTGCTCATTTTCCTGCGTAAGGTATGAGGTTCTCTCTAGGTACTCCAGCTTTCTCCATCAAATAGAGGATAGTGATGGGAGCCATCACAGAGGGTTCCACTTGAGTAGACAAGCAAATTGTGTTGGGATAATTGATGTAAACATAGCTTATTTCCATTGAAGGCAGACGCTTTCTGATGCACCTCTTATTCATTGCCAAACTGCAAGGGGTTTATAAGTTAGAGAGCTGAAACAATGTTTGTACATATACACAGGGATGGCTGCGTTGAACTAAGTTTTTGACAACGACTTTCAATGTATGGTTTTCTTCCTTTCACTGACACACCTTTCAGTAATGATGAATACTCATGTCAAGTTTCATCACCCAACTTCAATGAGGTTTGAAAGTTTGGGAGCAAGGTTGGCAAAAGCGGTCAATACTAGTATTGACCATGCCGGCGATAAATACCGGTAAATACCGGAAATACTGGCAAATACTGGTCAATACTGGCAAATACTGGTCAATTGAAATTTTGATAGGACTTTACTATAAGACTAGTCCCTACCTCAGGTCAATTACTTGGTAAATGGATAGATATAGTCACAGGGCAGAAAGTCACTTATTTACTACATTGTAATAGGACAAAAAGTCACAATTAATTAGTTCATGAACATGGTTTAATGAAGATTTATCAAATGTAATCATACAACAGATATAGTCATTAACACCATGAAGTCAGTCACTTAAGAGAGACTATATAACATCTGGTTTTCTTAACAGTTGTTTTGAAAGATGCAATTAAAAAATTTTAAAAATGTTCTATATATATATATATATATATATATATATGTTGTATATTTATTAAAAATATTAAAACATTTCCTGCATTTAGAACATTTTATCATGCTGTTGAATAGTCAGAAATTAATTCATTGTTTAAAACAATCTTTAGAAATCACTTTTATGACTTTTTCCTGTTATGTCAACATTTATTAGGGGACAGTTGTTATAGTAATTTAACTTTTGACACCTGTTAGCCATATAATAGGTAATGCTCTAATAATCTATATTGCTAGTCACTTGTAATTATATTTACCTGTAAAATTCAAACCTTTTCAAGAAAAATATCTTGATTTATACATGTTAAAATAACTGAATAGATATAGCTGCTCAATTTTATATATATATAACCAAAAGTATGCAATATCATTACCCTAAGAACTAAATTAGTCATTTTGATGTTTTAATAATTAATAACATACCAATATCATTCATTTTAATAAACTGAATCATGCCAAAGGAATAAAGTTTTCCTCATCAACCAATTTTTACTAGAATTGATAGATAAGTCAGTCAAAAGAAGCATGAAAATTTCAATTGACCAGTATTTGCCAGTATTGACCACTTGAGAGTATTGTCCGGGCGGTAAATACCGTAAATACCACTGGTAAATACCGGGTGGTAAACACCGCCCAACCTTGTTTGGGAGAGGTAAAAATTTTGTACAAATCTACAGAGGTGACTATTTTGAAATAAGTTTTTGATCATGACCTTCACTGTAGGGATTTCTTCCTTGTATGCTACACATATTCTAGTAGTGGTGAATAATCAGGTCAAGTTTCATTACACAACTCAAAGGGGTTTGAAAGTTAGAGAGCAGACACAATGTGGACAGATGCATTCATGGTGCATAGACAAGCTGATTTCTATTGCCTTTTGCCGATTAATCAGTGGAGCCCTTAAAAAAACTGGAAGTCATGATAAAGACAAGAATGCTAAAAGTGGTGGCAAAAACCAACAATCAATCAATAAAAAAGAGTTATTGAAACATGAAATGAATATGCAAATGTATGCACAGAGGTTGCGTTACATCTATTTTGCATCAAATCAAAACTGATTTAATTATTTTTCTAAACTGTCATACAATATATGATCCATGATCCATTTATATTCTTAGTAACATTTATCACAGAAAAGACAATACAAAAAAACATACACCTATGTGACAAATGTTTTAACAGACATTTTCAATGGAGTTGTCTTACTTTTATCATGTAAAAACCTTAATATGTAACATATATAATACTAACATTAGGACACTACAAATTTGTATGTACCAGGATACTACTGGTTTTAAGCCCTTTAAATCACATTTTTACAATTCATTTTCTGTCAAATACACAGAACGACTTGATGTAACTGTTTGAACTTTATATATTACATCACCAACAATGCAAAAACAACTATACTCATTTTTCAACTAGTTTTGATTCAGGTTGTAGTAAAATGTTTAAATTGCAATTAAAATCAAGAATAACGATGCCGGTATGAAAGTATAAGCCATCCCAGTGGTGTTCATATTGTAAATGTCTTTTTGTTGTTTTTGTCAATGGGTTGCTGTCTCAATGACCAATACCCCACATCTCCTTTCACTTACAAATTTTTTGGGGTTATAAGCTGAAAATAAATTTGTGGTTGGTTCTCAAATTATGGCTAGCAACTTTGTAAACCATAATGTGCCAAGTTCAACATCAGATCACAGATTATGTACACCACAATCTTATAAGTAAAGCTTACTTTTATTCCCATAAAAGCTGGTATAACTGTCACTTTTATATTTTCTGAAATTTCTCTATACACATCATAAACTTTTAACCATGGATGTTTATACAAGTTTGGTTGTCCTTTGTAATGTGGACCTATTAATAAATAAAGCTATGTTATAATATCAGTTAAAAAGAGGTAAAGTAGTATAGGAGTAACTAGCTAGATTTACAAGAAGTTGCATGTGTTGTCATGCAAACATACCCCAACTCATACTAAAATTACTAGAAAACAGGCAGTAGGTCTCTGTTCTTAGTCTATATAATCTCATCAGATTCTGAAGCATTTTGTTTGATGTAAGGCACATGCTTTCCATAGTTTTTTTTGTTTGATGTAAAGCACATGCTTTCCATAGTTTTTTTGTTTGATGTAAGGCACATGCTTTCCATAGTTTTTTGTTTGGTGTAAGGCACATGCTTTCCATAGTTTTTTGTTTAATGTAAGGCACATGCTTTCCATAGTTGTTTTGTTTGATGTAAGGCACATGCTTTCCATAGTTTTTTTTTGTTTGATGTAAAGCACATGCTTTCCATACTTTTTTTTAGAAGTTTATTTTATCTCAGTTTACAAACATGGTTTAATTAACAAACATTTTACAAAACATTTTCATGCTGTTGGACTTAAAAAATACTGATTTTTCCTGATTAATTAACACAAATTAAACATTCTGGACACATTCTTTATATGACTACCCATGCCCATAGTCTGTAGTCCAGCAGTTGTGGTTTGTTGCTGTCTGCCTAAATTCAGTAAGAATCAGGCTGTTGGTTTTCTCTTATGAATTCTTTCACATAGTGATCCCTGAATCTTTTGGCAATATTTACAGTACAAAATTTACTGCACCAGATGCGTGTATAGACAAATAATGTCTCTTAATGCTCCAGGCCAAAATATTTAAAAATACAAAACCTAATACATGTACAAATTTTGAAAAGCTGATAAAACCAAAAAGGACTATAAAGCTGAAAGCCAATTTCTGACAAGGAATCAGAGCTATGCACAAGGGAGATACTAACATAATTTTAATATAATTAAATGTAATGTTTTTACAAACACAAAAAACATATCCCCTATGTCTTCTATACTTCATATGCCTACGATAATAATATTTGTTTATATCAAAATAAGTAGATGTGGTATGACAGCCAATGAGACAGCTATCCACCATAGACCAAATAATTGGATATAAGCAATTATATGTCACCATAGTGCCTTCAACAATTAGAATCAAAGTGCTTGTAAGCACTGAAGGGTAAAGATTGCTTTAATTTATCAGTGGGAAGTAAAATTAAACATTGCATTATATAAAGCATTGGTTGTAGTTGATCCAACTACAATTATGGACAATTGAAGATAACTCCAATTTTAAGATTACTTAAACAATGACATCATTGATATTTTAGAACAGATATTAGATTCCTGCACCTTGCACAAGTTATGAAATTTTCGTGCCAAGTATAACATCATTTTGTTACATGAATATGTGATCATATATTTCATTGATAAATTTCTGGAAGTGTTCCTGGATAGGATGTATAGAATTTTATGATCAATGCACTATATTTTGTGTACATCAAAAGTAGTGATAAACCTTGGAAGATATAGTACCATAGGGTTTTGATTGCATTTCATGCAATCTTTACCCAAAACCCATTCCGTATAGTCAGCTATAAAGGCCCAGACAAAAAAAGTGAAACAATCACGAGAAAACTTACAGCCTTATTCATAATAAAACAAGTTTAATTACTTTGGAAAGACGCATACTTGAGCAAATGATAAAGACACGGATGTTCTATTGGACAGTTATCTACTCCTGTGTACGGCAGGATGTCATCGTGAGCTATATAATCTAATCCTGTAATTATAATGGGGTTAGAAGTCACAATACTTGAACTTTTGTTTATACATGTTGTTTTATTTGATCTTTTGCAAAATATTCCAAAACCTAAATTTGATGTAAAGTCAAACCTGCTATAAAGGTGGACTCGTTTAAGAAAAAACCTGTTTTGTTAGGTAAACCTCTTCTTGTCCAGTTGTAGTAATACCTATGTATTTTGAACATTAATTCAAAAGTCGCCTCTCTTATAAGGTGTTTTTTCCTTAGTCTTGTAGGGGACCTTTTTATACAGGTTTTACTGTATAAACAAGAAGATGTATCCAGGGGACACCATGACCCTCTTGCACTGTCATACGTCCATGTTAAGTTAACCTTGAAATTGGAGTCAAAAATAATTTGGCATATGATTTCAAAAGTTCACCTGACAATGAAAATGTGTACTAGGTTTCAAGTTAATATGACTAAAACTTTATGGTTTACTACCTAAACTCAAAAGTTTGACCTGACATGGAATGAACAAAGAGATGGATAGATTAACAGACAGACAGAGGCACTGACTGGAAAACATTATGCCCTCTATAAGAGGAAGACATATTTATGTTGATGTTATGGCTCCTGAACTACCTGTTCAGTTTTGTTTGATGTAATATATTTTAATGACTGGAAATCATAAGGGTACAAACTTGTTAAAATGGTAAATGATAACAATGGGGTATTTAAAACCATATAGATATAGGAAGATGTGGTATGAGTGCCAATGAGACAACTCTCCATCCAAATAATAATTTATAAAAGTAAACCATTATAGGTCAATGTACGGCCTTCAACACGCCCAGTGGTGTTCATATTGTAAATGTCTTTTGTTGTTTTTGTCAATGGGTTGCTGTCTCAATGACCAATACCCACATCTCCTTTCACTTACAAAATTTTGGGGTTATAAGCTGAAAATAATTTTGTGGTTGGTTCTCAAATCATGGCTAGCAACTTTGTAAACCATAATGTGCCAAGTTCAACATCAGATCACAGATTATGTACACCACAATCTTATAAGTAAAGCTTACTTTTATTCCCATAAAAGCTGGTATAACTGTCACTTTTATATTTTCTGAAATTTCTCTATACACATCATAAACTTTTAACCATGGATGTTTATACAAGTTTGGTTGTCCTTTGTAATGTGGACCTATTAATAAATAAAACTATGTTATAATATCAGTTAAAAGAGGTAAAGTAGGAGTAACCAGCTAGATTTACAAGAAGTTGCATGTTTTGTCATGCAAACATACCCTAACTCATACTAAAATTACTAGAAAACAGGAAGTAGGTCTCTTTTCTTAGTCTATATAATCTCATCAGATTCTGAAGCATTTTGTTTGATGTAAGGCACATGCTTTCCATAGTTTTTTTTGTTTGATGTAAGGCACATGCTTTCCATAGTTTTTTGTTTGATGTAAGGCACATGCTTTCCATAGTTTTTTGTTTGGTGTAAGGCACATGCTTTCCATAGTTTTTTGTTTAATGTAAGGCACATGCTTTCCATAGTTGTTTTGTTTGATGTAAGGCACATGCATTCCATAGTTTTTTGTTTGATGTACAGCACATGCTTTCCATACTTTTTTAGAAGTTTATTTTATCTCAGTTTACAAACATGGTTTACATAACAAACATTTTATAAAACATTTCCATGCTGTTGGACTTCAAAATACTGATTTTACCTAATTAATTAACATAAAATAAACATTCTGGACACATTCTTTATATGACTACCCATGCCCATAGTCTGTAGTCCAGCAGTTGTGGTTTGCTGCTGTCTGCCTAAATTCAGTAAGAATCAGGCTGTTGGTTTTCTCTTATGAATTCTTTCACATAGTGATCCCTGAATCTTTTTGGCAATATTTACAGTACAAAATTTACTGCACCAGATGCGTGTATAGACAAATAATGTCTCTTAATGCTCTAGGCCAAAATATTTTAAAATACAAAACCTAATACATGTACAAATTTTGAAAAGCTGATAAAACCAAAAAAGACTATAAAGCTGAAAGCCAATTTCTGACAAGGAATCAGAGCTATGCACAAGGGAGATACTAACATAATTTTAATATAATTAAATGTAATGTTTTTACAAACACAAAAAACATATCCCCTATGTCTTCTATACTTCATATTCCTACAGTAATAAAATTGTTTATATAAAAATAAGGAGATGTGGTATGAAAGCCAATGAGACAGCTATCCACCATAGACCAAATAATTGGATATAAGCAATTATATGTCACCATAGTGCCTTCAACAATTAGAATCAAAGTGCTTGTAAGCACTGAAGGGTAAAGATTGCTTTAATTTATCAGTGGGAAGTAAAATTAAACATTGCATTATATAAAGCATTGGTTGTAGTTGATCCAACTACAATTATGGACAAAGGAAGATAACTCCAATTTTTAAGATTACTTAAACAATGACATCATTGATATTTTTAGAACAGATATTAGATTCCTGCACCTTGCACAACATGCACAAGTTATGAAATTTTCGTGCCAAGTATAACATCATTTTGTTACATGAATATATGATCATATATTTCATTGATAAATTTCTGGAAGTGTTCATGGATAGGATGTATAGAATTTTATGATCAATGCACTATATTTTGTGTACATCAAAAGTAGTGATAAACCTTGGAAGATATAGATATCAAGTCAGTACCATAGGGTTTTGATTGCATTTCATGCAATCTTTACCCAAAAACCCATACCGTATAGTCGGCTATAAAGGCCCCAACAAAAAAAATGTGAAACAATTCAAACAAGAAAACCAACAGCCTAATTTATAACAAAAGAAGTTTACTTACTTTGGAAAGAAGCATACTTGAGGAAATGATAAAGACATGGATGTTCTATTGGACAGTTATCTACTCCTGTGTACGGGAGAATATCATCGTGAGCAACATAATCTAATCCTGTAATTATAATGGGGTTAGAAGTCACAATATTTGAACTTTTGTTTATACATGTTGTTTTATTTGATCTTTAGCAAAAAATTCCAAAACCTAAATTTGATGTACAGTCAAACCTGCTATATATAAAGACTCGTTTAAGCAAAAACCTGTCTTGTAAGATAAACCTCTTCTTGTCCAGTTGTAGTAATACCTATGTATTTTGAACAATAATTCAAAAGTCGCCTCTCTTATAAGGTGTTTTTTCCTTAGTCTTGTAGGGGACCTATTTATACAGGTTTTACTCTATATACAAGAAGATGTATCCAGGGGACACCATGACCCTCTTGCACCATCATACGTCCATGTTAAGTTTACCATGAAATTGAGTCAAAATAATTTGGCATATGATTTAAAAAGTCCACCTGACAATGAAAATGTGTACTAGGTTTCAAGTTAATATGACTAAAACTTTATGGTTTACTACCTGAACTCAAAAGTTTGACCTGACATGGGATGAACAAAGGGATGGATAGATTAACGGACAGACAGAGGCACTGACTGAAAACATTATGCCCTCTATAAGAGGAAGACATATTTATGTTGATGTTATGGCTCCTGAACTACCTGTTCAGTTTTGTTTGATGTAATATATTTTAATGAATGGAAATCATAAGGGTACAAACTTGTTAAAATGGTAAATGATAACAATGGGGTATTTAAAACCATATAGATATAGGAAGATGTGGTATGAGTGCCAATGAGACAACTCTCCATCCAAATAATAATTTATAAAAGTAAACCATTATAGGTCAATGTACGGCCTTCAACACGGAGCCTTGGCTCACCACGAACAACAAGCTATAAAGGGCCCCAAAATTACTAGTGTCAAACCATTCAAACAGGAAAACCAACGGTCTAGTCTATATAAAAACGAGAAACGAGAAACACGTATAAATTACATAAACAAACGACAACTACTGTACATCAGATTCCTGACTTAGGACAGGTGCAAACATTTGCAGCGGATTAAACGTTTTAATGGTACCAAACCTTCTCCCTTTTTCTGAAACAATAGTATAACATCACAACATAGAAAACACACGATAAAATATCAATTGGAAGGCTTAACTCAATCAAAAACGTAAATTAACACACTATGAACGAATAAATTGATCTGTGATACCTGAAAGTAAATACATAGTTAATAAAATATTAGGGACAAACATTCAAGGCCAAAAGCAAACAAACAAGTCCAAACAAAGCCATGGTAAGACACCACCGAAATATTTAACCCTTAGAAAATAATCACTTTTGAAAAAACGGTTTTCCTAATATAATATACATATACATGTAACAGTGTAAATACAGTAAAGTCAAAGAAAACCATGTGACACAATAGTTAAATAGAAAAAAAAACAACTAGATTACCTTGTATAGCTGTTAGGCCTTTTGTGTTGTTGCTTGGTAAATAGGTCACTTTTTCTTCTTTCAACCATTTTCTCTGCAAAAAAATAGATTTTCATAGTTTTGAAACATATATTCAAATTTGGCTAAAAAGCACAATGTTTAGGATTTGATATGAAACACTTGCTACCTGATGACCTCCTGATGATTAAAGTTTTTTAAAAATGGTCATTGCACGTTTGTTTTACTTGTCATCTTACTTTTTGGTAACCAGATATAAAAATTTGTTGGAAATTGTATTCTGCATTTTGGTGTAGGTAATCAATTACGATTCTTTCTAGATTTTTCATACATTTAACATTGGCACCTTTTTCTTTCAAAACGATGAAAAAATGACAAGGATTTTATAAGATTTTCAAAGATGACATTTTAAACTGTACGTAATCAAATTATGGAAAGAAAAGTAGGGTTAGTTATTAATGACACTACATGGATAAAACCAGGGTGCGTCTAAACACTGCTAAGGAGTCCTTAGTGCACTAAGGACTTATGATATGCCACTAAGGACTAGATGGGGTGCTATTACCTTTAATGTCTTTTCATATTATGGTAGATATTGATATTTAATGCATAAATTTCAAATTTTATAGAAAATAATCATAAATAAATGAGTTATTCAACATTGTGTAGACACGTGCCTGTTTTTCTTTGATATGCCGAAAATCAATGAACCGTTAGACACGTGTCAAATTACATAACTGATTACACGGGACTCCTGCTATCTGTTGTGTTTAATCGACAAAATTGGAAATGTTGGATAGTAATAAATGAATTGTTTTCAGATTATATTTCAGTGATCAATTTTATTTGACTTCGCACTGAATAAGTTGTTAAAATTTTATTCATGTTTTTTTTTTTTTTTAGATTCTCAAGAGTAATTATTTCTTGCAATTTATCTAAATTTATTTTCATATATGAAGACGTTAAGCAATGTATTACTAGTCAAAACGAAATCAATAAGATAATAAATCTTTACTACATGCAACCACACTAATTTCATATATGAACTGTTTGGGCAGAGATTATCTTATGCGTTTGTTATGGTTCATTTTCAAAATTTTTATCATATGAAGAAAACGTTTGAGCAATATATTTCTGGACAAAAACGAATTCAATATGATAAAAAATATTTACTACGTAATACCAAACTTGTTTAATGCAAGCTACATGTAAACAGACGTATTTAAAACAATGAACAGTTTGTACAGAGTTTATATATCTTTTGCGTTTGCTATGGTTCATTTTCAAAATTTTATCATATGAAGAAAACGTTTGAGCAATATATTTCTGGACAAAACGAATTCAATATGATAAAAATATTTACTACGTAATACCAAACTTGTTTAATGCAAGCTACATGTAAACAGACGTATTTAAAACAATGAACAGTTTGGACAGAGTTTATATATCTTTTGCGTTTGCTATGGTTCATTTTCAAAATTTTTATCATATGAAGAAAACGTTTGAGCAATATATTTCTGGACAAAACAATTCAATATGATAATAAATTTTACTACGTGCAACCAATATAAGAAAGGAGATGTGGTATGATTGGCGATGAGACAACTCTTCACCAGAGACCAAATGACACAGAAATTAATAACTATAAGTCACCGTCGGCCTTCAACAATGAGTAAAGCATATACAACATAGTCATTATTTCATACAATATCTTAAACAGACAATTTGGTTAAAAAAATAGAAATCGGATTTCCTTCTGACATACTTGTTCTTCTTAAAGAAAAAGAACGTCACATGATTATTTTTTCAGTTCAATCGTTATTCGTACTAAGTATGAAGCAGTAATAGAAAGTGGAGAAGCAAACACTAGGTTTTGATATATTTTTTTCAGAATTTACTCATAAATTTTAATGAAACACACATCTTTGTCCGAATTAAAATTAAAGCAAAAAACTTATAAATATATCCATTCCTTTTATCTTGGTATCTCTAAATATTACTTCCATGCTCTTACATAAACATTTAACAAGTTGATCACACTCTTAACTTCTTAGTTGGCGCACATCAAAGTCGTGCACAAATG
Source organism: Mytilus coruscus (assembly GCA_017311375.1). Lineage (NCBI taxonomy): Eukaryota > Metazoa > Mollusca > Bivalvia > Mytilida > Mytilidae > Mytilus > Mytilus coruscus. Next base: position 79,711,273 of record CM029598.1, on the reverse strand, counting down.
GCAAATAACTTTGTCGAGAAAGAATAAATAAATAAAATTATTTGTCCTTTTAATCATTGCAAATAAAACAACATATTTAATTATAAATTATTAAGCATTAATCTTTTCGATAAACTAAAAGATTATGATTGTTTATTCAGTTGTTATGTTATATGGCACTTGTCAATTGGTTCACTGATTTTCGGCATATCAAAGAAAAACGGGCACGTGCTTAAACAATGCTTAATAACTCGTTTATTTGTGATTATTTTTCTATAAAATTTTAATTTATGCATCAAATATCAATCTCTAACTTAATATGGAAAAATAATACATGTAACAGCACCCCATCTAGTCCTTAGTGGCATAGTATACGTCCTTAGTGCACTAAGGACTCCTTAGCAGTGTTTAGACGCATCAGTAAAACCAGAGGATACCGAATATCTGACAAAAATTCAAAAACAAGAGAAGCGAACATCCTTAATTGCTGCAATGTTGTTGAAGGTTTTCAGGGCCATAGTATAGAGACCCAAAATAACTGTTCTATCGTCATTGAACATTCATTAAAGAGCCTAATAACACCTTTCTGGACATATACAATTTCAATTTTTAACATAATCTGACATAACTGATAAGTGATGAATGTTTCATATGTTGGTATTACTGTTAAAGTACTTTTATTTGTGGGTACCAATTTTCATGGTTTGAGCAAAAGTTACATGTTTATTGTTCTTAAATTTTTTTGAAAATTTAAAAATTGAGTGAAGAATTTGAATGAATATTGTGAAATTAATCATATGTTGTTTTATAATGATTTGTTGGATATTGCAAAATAAGGTGTTCATTTTCACTCACTTGTTTGTCTTTCATTTACTAACAATATTCATAAAATTTTTAATAAAAGAATTGTTTTAAGGAATTAAGCTAATTCAACTATGTTTACAAATTGTCTTCACTGAAGGAGATTGCAAAGTAAACATTTTAATTCTTGCACATATGTAATCAGAAGTGACGACATTAATTAACCCAAAATCTAATGCTCAACAGATTAACGATCATCAAAGGTGTTAATTGAATCATAAACATGTCACTTAAAGAAAACAGTTACATAAGAAAATGCTACAAATGTAACTTGTTTTGTATTTCAATTAAAAGTCGTACAGTTTAGGTTTTTAAAGATTAAATGGGTAAAATCCAGTCTGAAGTTGTACATTTTGTTTGTAGTGCTTTGACTGATATTTGATGTATTCTCTAGATTACATGTCCGTATCAATGTAGTCAAACCTACATGGAGATCTTTCCATCTTTGGAATTGGACAACAGATGTTATATTTCCTTGGACACTTAAATTTGTGGATACAGCCATCCACAAAAACCACGAAAATTGGTACCTCACAAATAAAAGTACTTTCACAGTAATTAGATATTGGACTTTCTTTACAGTTTTTCTCTCAAATTAAAATAATTACACTGCATGTATGTTTTATAAGAATCCTTAATTTTGATTGTCTGATAACAATTGCCTGCAATCCAATATCATATTTTATTTTTGTATTAGCTATGACTGTACATGCTATCCATGACAATGTTAAAATAATGTAGCGATAAACAAAATAAAATGCTCCATGAGGCGCAGCTTGATACGACCGCACAGGTCGAACCCTGAACAGTTGGGGCAAGTACGGACACAACATTCGCGCTTGATACAGCTCTGAATATGAATTGTGATTAAATATTTCACAAAGCATAGGTTTATTGCACAGAATGAGTGTGATCTAAGAACTTATAAATCAGGATTTGGACATTCACCTATTATGGTCCAATATTCAAAATATAAATACATAGATTCAACATAACAAAGAACACCAAGAATTCAATTTTGATGAAATCAAACAAAGTTTAATTTTGGACCCTTTTGACCTCAATGTGGACAAAGTTGATAACGGGCCCAAAATCAAAAATCTAAATACACGGTTAGATTCGGCATATCAAAGAACCCCAATAATTCAATTTTGATGAAATCAAACAAAGTTTAATTTTGGACCCTTTGGACCTCAATGTGGACCAATTTAAAAACGGGCCCAAAATCCAAAAACTTAATACACGGTTAGATTCAGCATATTAAAGAACCCCAAGAATTCAAGAATAAAACCCCATTGAAATTGGTCAAGAAATAAGCAATTCATACGAGTATCTTCTTTTGCACAATACTGTGCAATTGAATATTTCTTGCTATTGCGCAATACTGTACAATTGACAATTTCTTGCTATTGTGCAATATTGTGCTATTGGATATTTCTTGCTATTGCGCAATACTGTGCAATTGAAGATTTCTTGCTATTGCGCAATACTGTGCAATTGAAGATTTCTTGCTATTGTGCAATACTGTGAAATTGAAAATTTCTTGCTATTGCACAATACTTATTATATAATAATTTACACATCCTGTTTGGTGTGTATCTCCTACCATATCATTATTATTTGCTTTTAAATATAAATCAGAAATAACCAACTTAAAATGGAAAATTTCAAAAAAAAAAAAAAGGAAAAAAGAAAAAAGGAAAAAAAATCCCCCCAAATTTTTGAACCCCTTATGATTCATCACCCCAATCTCAATACTAGCCTTCCTTTGTGGTATGGTACCTTGCAGTACAATTTCAGAGAGATCCATACACTTGAACACAAGTTATTGTCTAGAAACTAGAAAATGTGTTTTTGGCCCCTTTTTGGCCATAAATTCCTAAACGTTTAGGGCAATTACCCCCAAACTCAAACCCAGCTTTCCCTTTGTGATATGGAACCTTGTAGTACAATTTCAGAAATATCCAAACACTTACACACAAGTTATTGTCATGAAACTAGAAAAATGCTTGTTTTTGCCCCTTTTTTGGCCCCTAATTCCTAAAATTTTGAGGCAATTACCCCCAAAATCAATTCCAGCCTTTCCTTTGTGATATGGAACCTTGTGGTACAATGTCAGAGAGATCCATACACTTACACACAAGTTATTGTCTGGAAGTTACAAAAATGCTTATTTTTGGCCCCTAATTCCTTAACTGTTGGTACCATAACCCCCAAAATCAATCCCAACCTTCCTTTTGTGGTATTGAACCTTATGGTAAAATTTCATAGAGATCCATTCACTTAAACTAAAGTTATAGTGCGAAAACTAATGTGTCTTCGGACGACGACGACGCCAACGTCATACCAATATACAAATTTTTGCGGTCGTATAAAACTAAATTTCATTGTTGTAGCATAAAATGAAATTATAAGTATTTAAAGCTTCTTTTATGATTTTATAGGGTTGTAATTGCAATAACTCAACAAAATACCAGACAACAAGATAAATCAAAGAGACAAGACTTTTATTGCTGTTCTTTAACTTGGCTGCTGCAGCAATAAACCAAAAACTACTGATGAAAGAAGCATAAACAGCTGTTACCCATGTATACTAGTCTTACTCACTTACACAGATCTTTTTTTTAAATATCTTGGTATAACACTGCAATCCGACTTAAAATTGACCCAGCATACAAACAACATCATTGGTAATGCTAATAAAAGCCTAGGCTTTCTAAAAGAAATCTAAAACATCCACCACAAACATTAAGTCTCAGGCGTACCTAGCACTTGTCCGATCAAAACTAGAATATGCTTGTTCGGTTTGGAACCCTCATACTGCTGAACAATGCAATAAACTTGAGATGGTTCAACGTCGGGCTGCTAGGTATGCCTGTAATCGTTATCACAACACCAGTAGCGTTACAGACATGCTCAATACTCTAAATTGGCCTACCTTACAACAACGCAGACTTAAAACTAGACTTATAATGTTCTATAAAATTGTTCACCATATTGTCGCTGTACCATCAGAATTACTCATACCAACAGACAATAGAACCCGACAAATTCATCCACAAACTTACAGACACCTACTTACATTTAAAGACTGTTACAAATATTCATTTTTCCGTTTACTATTACACAATGGAATGTACTACCTCCAAAGGTAGTACTTTCTCCAACTCTAAATATTTTTAGAGAACAGTTGACACCTACTGTTCTCTAAAATATAGAACAATAAACCTAGTAGTTATGTATATAGTTTTAACCACATGTCATGTTAGTATTTGTTTATTTTTGGCACTATTCTTTTGTAAATATTTATTTATTATTATCCTACGCATGCACAGCAGTTAGTAATCATCAAAATCTGATGGATAACTGGATACCATAAGAAGAAGAAGAAGATCTAGATATTCATGTACGATTATTTTTACCACAATTTCCAAAGAATTAGCTAGACTCAATAAATTCAGACCTGCCAACTATCCCGATTTTGGTGGTATCATCCCGATTTTCATGCCTCAACCCGAATCCCAATATCGGGATCGTAAAACAAGTCAAAATCCTGATTTTTACAAAATCTACCCGAAAAATTGTTGGTTACTGATTTTTAAATTTTTCTGACCAATTTTTATAAATTATAATTTTACCTGGCTATATTCATGACAAGTTTATGACCACAGCTTATCAACAGTCACAACAGGTGTCATAATTTGTTGTTACAGGTAATCTGCTTATCCCATGGGTCATAATGATTCTCAAAATTAATTAATTTGATAAATAGAATCGGTCAGGTGGCATTTCAATTTTAATCAATTTATCATACAATCACAATTTGCAATGTTTACCTGTATCATGACAAAAACGTAGTTAACTGAAAGACAAACACTGTAATGAACTCATTATGAAACATCGTTTATCTTGAAATCCGTGAAAATTTTTGAAATCAGACGTGTTTCTTTCAGTTTCTGATTTAAAATCGACGCCATATTGTATTCACTTTTACTGTGTATAAGCCTCCGCCTGTAGAGCACCTTTGAATACCAAGAAAGATAACTAAAATTTTATCCATTTTCTCACAAACTAACTAAGTCTAAGATCTGTTTCCATCCTCTTAACTTCAGGAAATTTAGGTTTATGTCTTTTGAGTCATGGTGCAAAGATAAAAAAAATCTTTGGAGGGGGAAAAGGGGGTCTTCAGTTTGTATCCTTTATTTTTTTAGGCCATTTTTCTCTATTCTGAAGTTATTTTGCCAAATAATAAGTACAAGAATCATGCAAATAAAAGAAAACAAGGCTTATTAGCTCATCATCAGTTTACCAAAAGTAAAAAAGAAAGATATATGAGACTATTTCAAGAGTAAATAAACAGATGCGCCACAAGGGCATGATACGCCCGTCGTCCTCTGTGTGAAGTTTTATGCAATAATCATAAATAGTTTCTGAGATACGGCATGACATGTGAAAACCCCCTTTTTACAAAACCTCAATAACTCTAAAATAAAATTTTGAATCATCACCAAAAGTATACAGATATTTAGATTAATATAACTAAGAAGTGTGTAAAGTTTTAAGCAATAATCATTAATCGTATTACGAGTAATCGAGATCTGGCGCGACATGTGAAAAAATATACCCCTGTTTTAGTTACAAAGTCCGTAACTCAAAAGTTTTCATAATCGTCCTGTCAAAATTTTTAAGGCGTATAAAACAGTGCACACAGAAACGCTGCAAAAATGTTGACCCTTAAAAATCTGGTCGTGCACTAAATCCCCCATGGGGATTTTCAATAGTTGGCAAGTCTGTCACTTTAATTTTCTAAATCTCTTATATATATATATATATATATATATACTAAAAAATATAAAGATTGTAACAATTTTTAAAAGAAGTGCTATTTTTGTACGGTTTATTAATACATGAAAAGGACATTAAGAAATACAACAAATTACTTGATGGTACTTAACATTCCTATATAGACAATTCAAGGGTGGACAACTACCCAATAACTTCAATTCCCCCTAGAAAACTATCTCCTGCCAGCTCATCTCATGTATCAGCACTTGCCAAATACATTTCTTAAAATCAATCTAAAACAAATCTATCATTACCCATTATACTTACAGCAAACTCAAGATCTCTATCATCTATCAAAGCTTGATAAAAAATTTCTTTCTTCCTAAAAAATTTTAATTAGTAAAAATTTTCAAAATCATACTTTGATATATACAATATTAAAAGTAAAACACAAAAATTGTTTTTTTGTTGTTAAATTGTTGATATGTATTTAAGATTCATAATTTTGGTTTTTATTTCCAACATGTCAAAGATTTTTTTTTTTAAATCAAGGGGTAGATATAAGAAGATGTGGTATGAGTGACAATGAGACAACTCTCCATCCAAGTCACAATTTGTAAAAGTAAACCACTATAGGTCAATGTACGGCCTTCAACACGGAGCCTTGGCTCACACCGAACAGCAAGCTATAAAGGGCCCCAAAAATGACTAGTGTAAAACCATTCAAATAGGAAAACCAAGAGGAGTAGACTTTGTATGTAATTATTTCTTTGCCAAATATTGAATGACAGACATTGTGACAAGGTATAAATTGTATGCATGGTGTTAGAAAGAGAATATTCTTATGGGTACTTGAGCAATTTTAAAGTCTCTCTGACTGCACACTTAATATTTCTTAACAGCTTTTCAACAGAGAAAATAACCAGTGCTGAAAAGTTGACAGAAAATAGGTAAAGTCTTGTACGGTTTTAGTTATAAATCTACAAAAAAATTACTGCTTCTGTATATATACAAACTTGCTAGCAAATTTTTTCTCTGGATCCATTTCATAAACATTTGCAACCCATGGGTACAAAATAACTCCTCTGTAATCAAACAGTTGGTGGAGAAATGTCTGAAATAAAAAGATATAACTACACTGTGAGTTCATTATTAATTGTTGGATTTAAATGTTCAACAAATTACAAATTTTCAATAAGGTTGTACGCAAACTTTGGCAAACCCATGAAATCAAATATTGTAATAGACCTCAGAAGGATTCTTTCAGACTGTAAGAATTGCAAAGATAAATAACCTTGACTGTTGACAAAGAGATATATGTCTCAAATGTGTGTAATTTGGATAATATAATTAATGAATATGTTGAAATTTATTTGAAGTCAATAGACCATGGCCGAGGGGCAGGGCCTAATAATCTCCATGGAAATGATCTAATTACCATATGTATGATAAGTGGTTTACCTTAAACTGACATTATCTTTAACTTTAACAATTATTGAAACTGCAGACAACACGACACCTAAGGGCTGTTTGAATGTTTATCGCGGGGATGGGAGGCACTAATAAATCTACTAAATATAGGTGGTTGCATTTTCCTTAGAATTTTGTAAAATTGTGGTCAGAGTCTCAATAAAATGTCTCCCTTTCCCCCCAACCCCCCTGCATTACATTCTTTTTTTTTTTGGAGGAGGAGGAGGAAAGGTTAAAATAACTAGAGGCTCTTTGAGCCTGCGTCGCTCACCTTGGCCTATGTGCATATTAAACAAAGGACACTTTACAACATTATAGACAAGAATAGAATGCATGACAAAATTCTCTGTTTTGATGATTTTATATTGCTCGTCATTTAGTCTGTTTAGTTTCTCTCTATCTTCTTTAGTTTTTGCTCATAACACAAAAGAGGGTAAAAAAAATCCTCATTTAAGGGCAATCACTCAAATAAAGAGTGACAGTTTACTAACTATATCGGCAAAATATGACTTGTTAGTAGATCTGGCCTTGCTGATTATTTTTGTGATTTAAAGTGTCTATTTATCTATTATAATTTTTATCATGTGAGACAAAACGCGAAAAAAATGCTAAAAATCGTCATTTAAGGGCAATAACTCTAATGAGGAGTCGTCTGACAATTTCCATCATTTGTCTTAATTGTAGATCTTGTCTTGCTGATCATTTTTGCCTATTGAAGTTTCTATCTATCTATTATAATTTTAAAGATATAAGGCAATAAAATGCTTCGCTGAGCGCAGCTGGATACGACCGCAGAGGTCCAACCCTGAACATTTGGGGCAAAAATGGACACAATATTCACGCTTGATACAGGTCTAAATTTGGATTGTAATTAAATATTTGACACATAATAGGTTTCTGACACAGAATAACTGTAGTCAAAGAACTTAGAATTGGGAATACGATTTGAATTTATATTCAGTTTTTTGCTTTTGTGCAACAATACACTATGCTGTTGCATATTGACCCCCCCCCCCCCCCAAAAAAAAAATCTTTTTTTAATTTCTGAAATCTGAAATGAGAAAAGATTGCCCCCACCCCAATTTCTTTCTTACCCCCAAATTTTTTTCAATGACATACATAATCATGGCTAAAATTAATATTCCTTTAATAATAACTTCTAAAATTGACAGCTAATCACCTCAAGACAATACAACATTTCTTTATAGATTATTTAAAAGAAGTGTATGGGAGCATGGGGAGGTAAATCCAAATATACACAACATTGTACTTTAAATGTGTTTGGATTACCTCCCTTACACTGCTTTCAAATTGTTCATTAACCAGGAAACCCTTGTTTTTCCCCCTTTTCTGCCCCTAATTCCTAAATGGTTTGAGCCATAACCCTCCAAAGTCAATCCTAACCATCCCTTTGTGGTATGGAAACTTGTGGTATAATTTCAGAGAGATTCATACACCGTTCCACAAGTTATTGTCTGGAAAGTAGCAAAATGCTTATTTGGGCCCTTTTTTGGCCCCTAATTCCTAAACTGTTAGGACCATAACCCCCAAAATCAATCCCAACCTTCCTTATGTTGTTATAAACATTGGGCCAGGTGAGCATAAAAGGATAAAATTTTATAAACTACAATGTAAGTTGTAACTAGTAGAAGGTGGTTTGCAATGAAACATTTTACAAAATGGAGTAAAGATGACATTTGTGTTCCTCCTTATATCTACAGCTATCTAGTATACAGAAAAGAATCTTGCAAACATTTTTCTTAAAATTTTGATGCATCAACATGATCAATCTTGAATCATTGCAACAGTCATTGTGATAAACTTTTCCAGCGACAGGCTGGATTTACAGTTACACTCGTTTTGGAGAAATTTTCTTAGATTCTTTTGGCTGTAAGTAGTAATTCCTACAGACCCTATAGTAATTTCACAAGCCTTGGCTGGTGGGCTTGTTGCTATGCATGGAGACGTCAGAATCCGTTGTTTTTTCCCAAATGGGTGCAAATTGGGGGTAATTAATCCAATTTTGGTATTTTGACGTTAGGTGTCATATGCTTCAAATTGTACATGGAAGTGTGCGTCAATAAATAAAACATACTCTAATTGGCAATATCATTGAGTTGCTAATGACCATGGAAATCACTTGTTTTATAAGTATTATACCTCTATTTTCATCCAAAAAATCACTTGCTTAAGTGTAATTTTTTTAAGTACCCCCCACTATTTTCAACACCCCCGAACAGTAAAATTTTGGTCGCTAACAGGAAAATTTTATCACATAATCTGTAAGCTGGAACCTTGAATTTTACAGGAAAAATACTCCCACTGCTGGGAAAAATCTGTTAAGAAAGTATTAGGTTATTATGCAAAGCCTTCATTATGCATTTTTTCAACAAATTTAGAATTAACAGATGAATGATTGCATCAAAGACATAAACCTTGCTACTTAAAAGAAGAAAAGGTTCATTTTTTTTCTATTTTACTAATAATTAGATATAATTTAAACCTTTATGTTTAAAATTTTGGTAAAACTACAAAATCACAGAATTTCTACTTTGCTACTTATTTCAGTAATTCCCCTGACTGCTAATAGCAGTAAATATATGATGTTTTAATAACAATATATAATGAAATTTTATGTAAGCAGCTAAAATTAATATATATTTTATTAGGATAAAAATTCGTAAGGGTTCCGCGGAACCCAGTGTCTCGCTTACTTTTGCTGTTAATCGCAGGCTCAACAAAAATGAGGAAAAAATAATAACAATATTCCTTTCTATACAATCTTTTGATTGATAGAAGCTTCTGTCCAAGTTTGGTGAAAATCCAGGATAGTTTATGAATCTAATAAATGTTTTAAATCTTTAACTGCAGACTGTATGTAATATTAACTTGAAGAAAAACTAAGTCCATTTATAAGTAAAATACGGATAAACAGGTACAAAATTTTACCAAAATTTCCTTCTAGATACTAGCTTTTGATCATAAACAAGCTTCTGACCAAGTTTGGTACAAATCCAGGATAGTTTAAGAAAGTTATTAAAATTTTAAAAACTTTAACCACAGAGTGAATGTAATGTTAACTGGCAGAAAAACTAAGTCCATTTATAAGTAAAATACGGAAAAACAGGATATTTTTTTTTTAACAAAATTTACTTCTGGATAATATCTTATGATCATAAACAAGCTTCTGTCCAAGTTTGGTAGAAATCCAGGATAGTTTAAGAAAGTTATTAAAATTTCAAAAAACTTTAACCACAGAGTGAATATTTGTGGACGCCGCCGCCGCCTACGACGGAATGTAGGATCGCTATGCCTTGCTTTTTCGACAAAAGTCGAAGGCTCGACAAAAATGGAAATAACGAGAATGTCAACAGAAAGTTTGTGCCTTTGTGTCAAACATATTTTGTGCTAATTAGAACACTGCTTTGTTTACAAAGAGAAATAAGGACGTCATATTAGAATTGATATTAACTCCCCTTGACACTGCATCGTTTACATTAACTCCCCTTGACACTGCATCATATGCATTATCTCCCCTTGACACTGCATCATATGCATTATCTCCCCTTGACACTGCATCCTATGCATTATCTCCCCTTGACACTGCATCCTATGCATTATCTCCACTTGACACTGCATCCTATGCATTATCTCCACTTGACACTGCATCCTATGCATTATCTCCCCTTGACACTGCATCCTATGCTGATTAAAGATCTCTTACCTGCCCTGTGCTGTAACTTTTGTCTGCACTTTGTTTCTCACATGGTTTTCCAACTTCCACAACACTAAAAGAAAAGATGAAAACTAAATATTCAAACCTGCCAACTTTTCAAAATCTCCATGGGGGATTTTAAGCGCAAGAGGACCTAATGCTCCTCTTATATTGTCATAAGTGTTTTAAATCTACTACTATATCTTTTGAATGAGTATGTATGTGCTTAAATACCCTGTTAACTCATTTGAACCCCTGTTTTGAGGTGTTTATTTAATAAAATAAAGAATTTAAAAGTTCATGTCAACACCTCTCATGGGGGAAATCCCCCATAAATCCTGTAAGTTGACAGGTTTGAATATATAGTTATCACAAGGATTTGTATAGTGAGACTCTCACTATAAAAATCCTTGGTTATCATTGGATAAAATTAGCAGAGGAAAAAATACATTTGTACCCTAAATCTTCATACCTACCCTAAAATATGGACATGTTTGGTTAAGCACTATTGTGTCTAGCCAAATTTTATCTAGAACCTTACTCTATATAGCATGATATAGTTTAAGTAAAATATTTTTAAAATGTAACAATGACACGAGAACAGTACAGATTCACAAAACACAGCAGACAAAAAAGATACCAAAAGCTCACTGTATGAACCTCAATGTGAAGTGAACGTTCCTTTTTCCCTCATGAGCTGCAGACAACTCTAGAATGTTCCAGCAACATAAGAGAGTAATCATTTCAAATGGTTTAACTTAAAATGGACAAGCTTAACATGCATCAGGCTAAATTAGTTTTCTTTGATCCAAATTCTCCTTCTATCATATATAGATATAAGAAGATGTGGTATGAGTGCCAATGAGACAACTCTCCATCCAAGTCATAACTTTGTGTGGTCAGAGGTAAAATGAAGAAAAAAAATATTCCAGAGCACTGTAAAGGGCACTGCAAACTGATTGTCTCCAATGAACCAAGAAAACACCTCAACACAAATAACATGAGGACACCCAAAAGATGTATCCATAAAACAGTCAGAGATATAACTCTATAGGGTTATTACAGAAAATAACTTATGTGTGTTATTACATATACTTTCATGAGTTGTCTACTCTTTATTCCTTAATTTTTCTAAATCTGTAATAACATATGTTTGTTATTTGTAAAATTATTTCATTTATAGTGGGCTCTAGGGAACTCTTGAGACTTTGCGCAGAAACTAAATGCATAGCCTTGATAACTAATTTTTTAATGAAATTAATTCATTTTTGATTAACCATGGTAAATCAATGAGACGAGGCTATTAAGGGATAAACTTAGCTGTGATAACAAGGCTAGGTTATTAAAGGAATGTAACTTATTATATGAGACACTTGGGAATTACTGAGAAACTTGCGCAGAACCTCATTACATGCTCTGGTCATTATTTCTTACAATAAATTAAAATACATTGTAATTAAGCATGATGTATGTCTGAGCAAATGCTTCGAAGTGATATAGAGAAGCTGTTATAACACCCTTTAGTTATTACAGGCATATTTTTTCTGTAATAACATATAGGTGTACTATGCAAAATTGGCAAACTATGAACTGTTATATCTGTCAATAGTTTATTATACATATAGACAAAAGTAATATCAGTAGAACTTTTATACATTTTAACTAAACTAATGATGTATATTGTCCCTTTGAAACATGTAACATACATATGTTATCACAGTTCTTTGATTTTTAGTCAACAAATGTATGTTATTTTTCTGTAATAACCCTATAGAGTTATATCCTGACTGTAAAATGAATGCTTGCAGTTACTGAAAGCAAGCTTTTGGTACCAAAAAAAAAGGTTTACCATGGCAACATTTGGAATGAGACAATATGAGGATTGATATTTTTTTAATTTAAGACAAGATTTAAAGATATAATAACAAATTGAATCATACCCTTTATAGCGTAAAGGATGGTTTTAAATTATGTGCACTGGATTGAATGTTGCCATATAAGGCAATAAGGTAAATGAACTTTTACCAAATTTTGCAGTTAAGTTTTTGTGATATACAATGGATACTTTGTTGAAAAAAACAACAAACACAAGAGCAGCTCCATGTTTACGCCTATTCTATTACAGTACAATGTGATTGAGCTACATGTAACTTTATGCAAAAGAAATTTGAGTCAAACACCTAATAAACGTGATAAAATATGATTATGATTACATGGGGAAGTTCAAAACTTCTTAGGCCCATTTTAGTTGCAAAGTTAAGTCTGCAAGTGATGGTGGTCACTTTGTTTACTTGTTTATAATATTCATCTGGGGAAATTGGTTAAAGTAAGTATTATTTATAGTATGGTAACTATTTCTCCTGAGGACGGCCATGTAAATATTCTTGTCCGGTAACTTTCTGTTTCTTGCACATGTCTGCTCGGGCTCGTTGTCCATAGCAACTATAAATATGACGTCATCCACCGGGATCAGGGCAGTCTACCGCTTAGAAGTTGAAAGGAGCAGGGCTCATACTTTGGCTCTCAGATATGGAACATTTATTAAGACAACATGTAGACTAGCCGCCACTGAATTTATATATTTATCTTGTTTATTGTATGTAAACTTGTGTTCAGCCATATATGCCTTCTAAATAAACATCTTGTTTAATGTTAAACATTTATGTAATGTTTGTAAATATCCAAGAACTGGGTACCAGTGGGAAGACTACAAAGTCTGGAGGAAATCACACTCCTCTTTCATAAACGTATTTACACTTTTGGTATTTGGCTGAATTTTGTCTCCGAATGACCTTAGATCTGTCTCCAAATAACCTTCTGACGTCAAGCAACAATCACTTTTTAATTATGACGTCAAATTTTTTAAATTGTGATGTCAGATTTTACGGGAACTTGTGTGATTTTAAGTAATGGCAGACAAATTTGCATACAAGTGTAAATACGTCTATTGTGTACATGCATATGGCCCAACGCACTGATCACATGGCGCAATTCATGTGTACATGGTGTACAGATACAAAAATAAGACATGCAAGTCACAATTTTGAGCAGTATATATGTGCTTCAAACCAGGCACTCGTCTTGTCTGTGTGAAAAAAAAAAAATCTATACACACACATTACATATCTATCTGTCTATAACATGTATAAAGTATATTTTTTTTCAAAGACAAGTGACTGTGCATCCAACTATCAAGCTGTCAAATTGAACAGTTATAGGACTGTCAGACCAACAGGTTGTCATATTATAGGACTGTCAGATTATCATGATTATACTTCTTTATCCAGAATTACTGTTTTGCAGCTGCGGTGTACATGTATGTAGTCCCCAATTATGACATCTTGGAAGGCTGTTTTAAATTTCGCTTTGAGGTATTCTAGCATCAATAAGGGATCTATATAAAATCAAAATTGACAAATAACATCAACAAACGTCATGATTATTGGGACTACACTACACGTCTACAGTGAGCGTACGTAGATGTCTGAACATGATGTACATGTAGAAGGTTACACTTCCAAATTAATAAATTACTGGCGAAATAGAATTTTACTGGCATTGATCATACCTTGGCGCTGAGGACAGACACTTGTTTGATTTCTTTTGACATTGTTTAGTTCTTGAAAATAAAGAACCGAAAGTTCTTTTTATATTTAAACTGGCCATGGCATGTTGACAATTTTTTCTTCGTGACGTGAGTTATCTTCCTTGATAAAACCAATATCGGAAACACGTTGGAATTATTCCGCAAAATGAACATGATAGGTAAGTTGCTACCAAATATTAATGAGGGGATATAAAAAGAGGTGGATGACATGCTTTTGGGATGTTGGATAAAGGGGTATAAAAAGTGAGGATGAAGGATATAGGGGAAAGAAAAGTGGATATGGGATATACGTGTAATGGTGGTCACTTTGTTTACTTGTTAATTATACCATTTATTTGGAGAAATTAGTTAATGTTAGTATTATTTATAGTTCTGTAACTCTTTGTCCCGAGACCGGCCATGTAATTATTCTTGTCGGGACTTCCTGTTTCTTGCACGTTCCTAACATTCGGCCCGGACGGGCTTGTTGTCCCTAGGAACTATAAATATGACGTCACTCACCGGGTTCAGGGCAGTCTACAGTTTAGGATTTGAAATGAGCAGACGCTCATCTTTTGGCTCCCACTTTGGGAACTGTTACAATGACAAGTAGACTAGCCACCACTGTATATTTATTGTATTTAAACTTGTTTTCAACCATATATGTCTTTTAAATAACTTTAAAAACATCTTTATGTTTACGTGGTTTTATAGTTTGTCCAATATCCCAGAACTTGGGTAGACAACGGGAACTTACGAAGCCAGTGGAAACTTCACTCCCGTTACATTGGGGCTCGTCCGTCAGCTTTTCAGCCCATATAAATCTTGCAATAATATGAATCAGAATTTTATTTCTGAACAGAGTAATACAGATAGGGAAATGATTTGAGTTTTCTCAAAATAGACCACACACTACTCCAACGGTACACTTCAGGAAAACACTTCAGCTCAGAATTTTAATAATTCTCAGGTTCACGGTCAAGATATGTTTGCTCATGGTAACAATTGGGGTACATAGGGGCGACAAATCCTATAATCAATTAAGAGAGTACGGAAATAACACTGTTAGAACTAACAGAAAATTAAAGGAACCGGATGTGTTTGACGGGCAAAGGACCGAGTGGCCGGACTATATTTGTCACTTTGAGCAGGTAGCTCAATGGAATAATTGGTCGGAGAGCGAAAAGGCCGCACAGTTGGCAATGAGCTTACGCGGAATAGCTCAACGAGTACTCAGTGAATTGACGGCGGATGCGCTGTGTCATTATGAGACACTTAAAACATTGCTCATGCAACGGTTCTGTCCACCAGAAAGGGAAACCGCATATCGGTGCGAATTTAGAAATAGGAAACGTAATCGAGACGAGACAGCTGCCGACTACGGGTACGCTCTAAAACGGCTAGGTAGTCGTGCATTTCCTACAATTCCCGTGATGATGCGCGAGAGCCTCATTGTTGAACAATACATTTCCGGACTTGGAAGCGCTGAACTCAAGCGCCATGTGCAGTTTGCACACCCGACAACACTAGACCGAGCTATTTCACTAGCTGTAGAGTTTGAAGCTTTCGAGGGCGCACAAATTTATCCCCGAAAACCAAAGGACTTGGAGGAATTGCCAGTTTTGGCTCTTACAAATTCGAAACGTGAAGTAGAAAATAGGTTTCAGGAAAACTCTAAAATTGAGAAACTAGAGGACTCAATCAGAGACGTGCAATTGTCTCTTAAGCAAGTCATTGATAAAATAGATAAGACTCCGAACCGACCGAATAATTCAGGCCGTCCTGCACATAGAAATTTTAGACAGAAGAAGGTAGTTAATTGCTATCACTGTCAAAAAGAGGGCCATTATATACGGGATTGTCCAGATCTGCAAACGGGAGGATCCGTTTCTACGCCATCAGTCGGAAGCCAATCACAAGAACAATCCGCATTCAATAATGGACAAGCCGCTGATCATTTAAACTATCCGGGGCTGCACTCGACGCCGACAGTACAGCCCACTCAAATTTGAATTGTATTGATTATTTAGGCAAAAGGCCATCTAGCTTGAGGCTAGCCGCCATTACGCAACATTGTTGGTTTGCTAAAGTTTTTATTGATAAATTTTGTATTGATATGCTTGTAGATACTGGTTCTGCGGTAACATTAATTTCTAAAAATGTATATGAAAAATTGGGTAAAATTAAGCCGAAACTTACAGAAGTTTCTACAATTTTAACTACCGCGGACGGAGAACCTATGAAAGTTATGGGTGCTAGCGACCTTCTGTTACAATTGAATAATCATGGATTTATTCATTCTGCTATTGTTGCAGATTTAGGAATATAGCAGGAATTTTAGGATTGGATTTCCTATCCAAATATGAAGTCACTATTAGCGCAAGTCAAGGAACTTTAACGTTTCCAAATTTTACGGTTAAACTTTTGATTGATTCGGACGTTCAGGCTACATGTGCACGAGTACAGCTTGCCGACACGGTACAGGTTCCGGGAGGGCCGAGATGTTTGTCCGGGGAAAATTGACGCGGACCTTACAGGAAATGTAGACAGCATTTTGGAGCCTATCGATGGGTTCCAGGAGAAAACACGTTTTAATACCTAAGTCCGTCGTTCAAACATCCGACACGGAAGTCGTGTTTTCGATTTTGAATCCGACACCTCATGCCGTAATATTAAAAGAAATTTAACGGTCATCTCATTACAACCAATCAAGGAGATAATGGAAGACAATTTCCAACAACCGACGTCGTCGACTGAGAAGTCGGTTAAAATTCCAGATCATTTACAGGCACTCGCCGAGAACGTATCCGACAACTTGACCTTCCCACAAAGGTCCGACATAGGAAAAGTTATATCTGAATATGCCGACGTTGGACCCGACGGAAAATTAGGAAGGACAGACTTGGTTGAACACTCTATTCTTACAGAAACCGACAGACCTGTAAAAGTACCACCTTGACGACTGCCGATAAGCCAACGTGAGGTAGCAGCGGCCGAGATAGACAAAATGTTGAAAAAATGACATTATCGAACCCAGTCAGTCACCGTATTCGGCACCGATAGTTTTGGTTAAGAAGTCGGACTCGACGACGCGCTTCTGTGTCGATTATCGTCGCTTAAATTCCGTGAGTTTAAAAGATAGCTACCCGTTGCCGAGAATCGACGATTCACTAGACTCTCTGTCGGGAGCGAAATTTTCTGTACTTTGGACCTCGCGCAGGATTTTTCAAGTAAAATGCGTGAAGAAGATAAGCCAAAAACAGCGTTTGCCACATACAAGGGCTTGTACCAGTTCAAGGTAATGCCGTTCGGGCTCGCCAATAGTCCTAAAACGTTCGAGCGGTTGATGGAGTTAGCTTTGACAGGACTACAATGGGAACGGTGTCTTGTCTACATAGACGATGTTATTGTCTTCGGGAAAACGTTTGAGGGCACCATAGACAATCTTAAACTTGTATTTGACCGATTTCGCAAAGCAAACCTTAAACTGAAACCGTCTAAATGTAAATTTTTTCAGGACGAAGTGAAATATTTGGGACACGTGGTGTCGGCCGACGGAATAAAGTGCGATCCCGAGAAAATAAATTCTGTTAAAAATTGGCCAGTTCCGGAATCTGTTTCCGATGTACGTAGCTTCCTAGGAATAGCTTCCTATTACAGGAAATTCATTGACAAATTTTCGACTATTGCGTTCCCACTTACACAACTTACGCGCAAAGATAAAAGATTCATTTGGACTGATGAATGCCAGGAATCGTTCGTGACGCTTAAAAATGCTCTGATTTCAACAAAGGTACTTGCTTATCCCACGCGCACCGATAAATTTATAATTGATACAGACGCTAGTAATTTCGGTATGGGCGCCGTTCTCTCTCAAGTTCAAAACGGTGAGGAAAGAGTAATTGCATACGGGAGTAAGACCTTTCTAGGTCTCAAAGGGATACTGTACGACTTATCGAGAACTTCTGGCCGTGGTAACTTTTGTTAAACAGTTCCGCTATTATTTATCGGGTCGACACTTTTGCTTCGCACAGATCATTCTAGTCTTACGTGGTTGAAAATTTCAAAGAACCCGAAGGAATGGTAGCGAGATGGTTAGCCTTGCTCGATACGTACGACTTCAAAATTGAACACCGGAAGGGTACTTTACATGGGAATGCCGATGCCTTATCACGAAGGCCTAGGCGCCGTTGTAAACGCGATGAATGCCTACAATGTCAAAACGGATCAGAATGCGAAGTTAACGTTAACGCCATAACCAGATCACATCTTACTCAATCGGATGCTAGTACTTCGAAAACTGTTACGCCGCCGGAGTCAAACTTGAATGATCGATCAAAAGACTACAAAGGAGATAATTGTCTACAGACTAGGGCAACCAATTCGAATTGGTTAGGACAATGGAGTTCGGATGAACTTGTTACAGAACAAAAGAATGATGCTGCTATAAGTCACATAACGCAATTGCTTGAAACGCACACACAAAAACCAGAGGTTAAAAGTACCAATCAGGAATTTAAATTGTTAATGAGACAATGGCAATCGCTTAAGGTCAGCAATGGCCTACTTTACAGAATTTACGAAAACGAGGATACAGGTCCGCATTTTCAGCTAGTCACACCACATGCCATGAGACGCGAAATCATGCACCAGTTGCATAACGTCCGGACAGCAGGACACTTAGGACGCGAGAAAACTTTGAACAGGATAAAGGCCAGATTCTACTGGCCAGGAATGACCGACGACGTCTCCCGATGGTGCCAATCTTGCATGTCGTGTCAGAAAAGGAAACCTGGTCCAGGTCTGGGCAAATCACCTATGCAACACTGTACTGTGTATGGACCCATGGAGTGCATAGCAATCGACATTTTAGGTCCGTTACCAACAACAGACGACGGAAATCGGTATATCATGGTCGTCGGGGACTACTTTTCCAAATGGAGCGAGGCGTATGCCTTACGACAACACACCGCCCAGACAGTCGCAGACAAACTAGTTACGGAATTTATTTGTCGCTTCGGTACCCCGACACGGATTCATACCGACCAAGGACCAGAATTTGAATCCCACCTTTTCGCAAGAATGTGTAAGCTACTCGATATAGAAAAATCAAGAACGACGCCATACCACCCTCAGTCGGACGGAATGGTGGAACGCTACAACCGCACTTTGGCAATGATGCTAGCAATGTTTGTCTCGGAAAACAAGGATGATTGGGATGACCATCTTCCTTACTTGTGTATGGCTTATAGAGCATGTATACATGACAGCACAAAATGTAGTCCAAATCTCTTAATGCTAGGAAGAGAGATTTCACTTCCAATCGACGTAATGACCGGAAACTCTATATGTACACCCGAACTGAATTGTCCAAATATATATATCGAATGGGTACGAGAATCAATGCAGCGATCATTTGACTTTGCTCATGGAAATTTGCAAAGCAGTTTTGCCGACAAAAGCGGTATTATGACACCAAACTTAAAAGTCGAGATTACAAGGTTGACAGTTTAGTATTTCGATGGTACCCACCGGAAGCTAACCAAAAGCTAGGACTCGGATGGATCGGACCGTATAAAGTGATACGCAAGATATCAGATATAACATACGAAATCGAACGGTGCGCCGACAATAAACGAAAAATTGTCCACGTAGACCACTTAAAACCGGTCGTTTTACAGACAGAATTAAATGAAACCGACGCTCAGGAAATGAACATTACAGGGTTATATGAATCTACGGATGATATTGAACTTTCTAATCACAAAATCGACGATGCAGATGACCACAGCTATCAAAAAGGAATTGAGACGGTGGAGATGAATTCTCCAAAATTTAGTAGGACCGGGAGGCTTATTAAGCCACCAGTTTTGTTTTCTCCATATTAAAAGTATTAAGGATTATATAGCGTTTTACGCTTAAAAAGGGGGGAGGTTATTAAGTTTGATAAACATTTAGGAACGCAATTACCGACCTAGTGAGGTCTGCAACTGGACAATGTACTATATTTATGTAAAAAGAGGCTGTAACTCGTTATGCGATGCAATTTAGGTACACTCGTTAGGATAGGTATTATGGTTATGTATGTATTTACATTATTTTTATTGGAAACCATGGGCAAACACGCTTTCGGTTGTGTATATTACTAACATTGAACCTAGATACCTAGTTTTGTTCCGTAGCCATGTACTTTTGGGGTACTGACAAGACTATATATAACGGTCTTAAGGATGGTTTTTACGGACTATTATAAGCATGTTGTTGCTTTAAATAATTGCTGTTAAGTGTACTGGATGAAACATCTTAATGCGAGTAACAGATAATTTCAATGCTTTATATTTTGTTTGCTTTCAGCTGATAATGTCTACAGAAGAACCACTGAATATAATGGCGGAGGACGAAATTTTCGATAAGGAAAAATTGATAGAATTCTATTATTCTACCGACATGCGTTGTCCAATTGCAGATTGCGACTTTGGGGGAAGATTTTTGACAAAAACCAAGTACTCTAGGCATTGGGAGGAGAGGCACATATCATCTGTGCAGAAGTATGAATGTCCTATTCAATATTGCCGCGGTGTTCTTAGGAGAAGGTCTGATATGAAATCTCACATTAAATTTGTTCATGGAGAAAAGAATGATACCAGGATTGAGGAGATCACACTAAAGTCTAGAAAGATAGTTGAGCACAGTAAGAACTTCATCAACCCTGGATTCTTCGTATTTAAGGGAGGACGCAAAGAGTGTAGACTCTTCAAAACCCACCACATCTACCACTTCTAACATCTCCACTGCAACCACATCTACCACAGTAACCGCTCCAGTAAACACAGTAACTTCAAATGTTCCAGCCACTGCATCTCAAGTCAATGTGACATCATCTGTTGTTCCATCTCCTATGGTAATTTCTAAAGTACTAACCTCAGCCTATAACCTAGATGATGATATCCAATTCAACGTTCACATTCCTGCATGTCTGCCAGTCACATCTCATGATATTTCCACTACTGCACCTAAACCTTCATCGTCTCCACTTATTTCCACCAAAACCAGAGTAAGTATCGAGGACTATCGAAATAGACCTGCCAAGGAAAGCCATCTACCCATCTTTGAACCTCTCATCACTTCGGTGGACAACTGTTCTCAAACCTGTGGCATGGATGTAAAGGAAGTTTATCTTCCCCCTATACCAGACACAATTGAGGAGATACAGGAGCACATTCGCACCTTGTGCGACCTCATGGATAAGATAGGAAGACAGAGGGAGACAGCTAAGGGTAAGCTCGAAGTACTCAGGAAGGAAGGACCGTCCCTACAGAAGGAGAAAGAAATGAGAAGGAAGCTAGAATCGGAAAATAGGGAACTTAAGAGACAACTATCTGAAGTTAAATGGAGGGAAAACTTGTTCCCGGCCGAGATGGAATCATAGTCGTCAATTTTAATTCAGCTTTGCAATTTCTAAACTTTTAAAATTAGAACATTAACTATTCATTTCGTCAAAAATTTGTGTAAATTCCATCACCGTACATTGATAATTCTGCATCCTGTTCTTCGTCATGTTCGTGCCGTGTGGCTTATATTAATGATGAACTGTTTATTTCAAATGTGACAATAATTACTGTATTTGATTATACTTACCGGTTATACTTAGGACGTTGGATAATGGTGAACTGTGTATGAAGAGATAGAACATTGAATTTTCTTTTATTGATGAACATTAATTACTAGTTTTAAATTGTTATTATTGTTGAGTGCATGTTTTTAAATTATATTTTGTACTTTCTTTGGAACTAATGTGCATTGGCTGTTGCCCATTAGGTCTTAAGAAAGGGGGAGTGTAGTGGTTGACGTTTTAACCATTATATTGTACTTCCGGTCGGGACACTTTCTTTGGTCCCGAGCCCGGTCGGGTCTTTTAGTGGGTACACTAACAGCTGCGCGTAGTCCCGAGGGAGCCCGGATTTAATACGTCATACTGACGGCTGCTAAAAAAACAACCTTGGGAAACAATAATATTTATGGTAAGAACGTCGACCACGGAATTGTATTTAAAGTGTATGGACAATATTGATGTAATCAATAGGTTAATAAACCATCAGAACTTCTAAACAATTAATTATTATATGACTAATATCTCAGAACCAGGGAAAATAGGAAACAAGACGGAAACGCTTGGAATTATATAGTTTTATATACGAACTAAACATCACAACTTTCACTCCCGTTACATACATGTAGAGGGTTTAAAGTGGGATTTGAAAAATAAAAGGAAAAAAGTGGTAAATGGGGGAAAAAAATACAAAAAAGCGGGATTTGGGAAATGAGCGCACCCCCGTGTCCCCTCCTTAGACTACTATAACTGTGTTATAAGTCTCAGCCCCCTCATAAAACAGATCCAATCAATGTTCGAATAATTTTTAATTTTACCTACTGTGCCCAAGTCAAGTTATAAATTTGAGAAGACTGGGCTGTCTTTGACAACTACATGTATATTTATCTTTTATGAACTAGTCCGAGATTACTCTGACGTCCAATGGCTGTTTTGCCAGACAAGCCCACGGCCCCAGCTTGTCTGGCAAAACAGCCGTTGGACGTCAGAGTAATCTCGGACTATTATGAACAACACAAAAAAATCATGTGATATTACAACCGTCTTGATTTAGAGCAAAACATGCAATACTGATAAATGATTAGAAAAACTGGGCATTGTAAATTGTACTGCTAGCCTATTCCTCATTGAAAAATTAGATTTAAATCGACCTGTTTTCAACATGCACTGACGACAGTTCAACCAGCATTCGACATGATTTCAACATGCACTGATCACATTTAGACAAAAACTCAACGTCTTCAACATATTTTCAACGTTTATTCAAGGTTGAATCAAGATTGTTGACACTTGTGTCTGCTGGGTTAATACTGTAAATCACACCATCCTATTGTCAAAACTAAAATTATACAAATGGGATAACCACTCTGTACAATGGTTTTATAAAAAAAACTCTCCGAAATTGCAAAAAAAGTTAACTTAGGGGAACCTCTGAATCTGAATGATATCATGATAGACCTGTAAGAGTTTGGAGTTTCACAGGGACCAGTCGAGTGGCGGATCCGGGGTGGGGGTGGGGGGTCTGGAGGTTGGAATCCCCCTTTTTTGTTTGACGAATAATGCTTTTGAATGGGGACCTATGGTTAAACCCCCCCCCTTTATCCTGGTTTGAACCTCCCCTTTTAAAAATGGCTGGATCCGCCCCTTCAGTCGTTATCATTCGTTGACTATACCAACTGATCTATATATATAGAGAATGATGATGATGCAACTTTCATTTGTCATCACAATCCATTGTAAATTTAAACATATGTTTGAATAAAGACTTCGAACATGTTATTGAATGAGTTACTGTACAGAAAATGATTAACAACAAGAAATCAGAATGTTTGGATGTGTGACCGGAGAGAAACTTAAAAACTGCAATGAATGTTTATGGGTTTATTCCCAAGATATACACTGTAAATTTTGCGGACGCCTGACGCGTCCGGACGCGTTCCAATTTTGAACACAATATGTTCGGTTTATAACACCAGTCCGTCCAGCGTTCCACAATCGACGTCAGCGTTAAAATATAGAACATATTGTGTTCAGACTCTTAACACACATGTTCAAGAACACTGTTCTGAATTTGAACACATGAGTGTTCTAATACTGTAACGGGGAATGAACTAATATTTCATAGCTCTAGACTCAATCATATAGATAATATAGAAATTGAAAAATGTTTAAGATCGTTTCAGAATGTATATTGATAAAAATTAATCATGGTCATATCAAATTGATTAAATTTATGAAATGGTAGTAAGCGGAGTATACCTGTTAAAAAGGTCGGTTGTACAATTATTTACCATTAAAAACGTTCGCTACTCTGTTTCAAAATAACAAGCTATTTACAAGACTGTTGTAAATTGATAGCATATACATAAACGAATTAAAAAAGCTAAAAATAATTAACGGTCCGTGTGCTTGTTTTCCAGATATAAGCTATTGAAAATTTGGCGGGCAATGATTCTCTCTAGATTTTTCTTACATTTAACATTGGCACCTTTTTTCTTTCAAAAACTATGAAAAAATAACAAGGATTTGATAAGATTTTCAAATACGGCTTTTTAAAACTATATGTAATAAAATCATGAAAAGAAAAGTAGGGATTAGCGGGCAAAATTTTAAATGGCACTAAATGGATTAAACCAGAGGAATCCGAATATCTACAAAAATTCAGAAACAAGAGGAGCGAACATCCTTAAAGAGTATGGTTGTCGTTGCATTTGGTTGCTGGTGTATCATACTTGCTTTTCGTTTATTGTTTCGTATATATACCAGACCGTTAGTTTTCTCGATTGAATTGTTTTACATTTTTAATTTCGGGGCCTTTTATAGCTTGCTATACGGTATGGGTTTTGCTCATTGTTGAAGACCGCACGAAAACCCTTTATTAAGTCATTTGGTCTCTGGTGTAGAGTTGTCTCATTGGCAAGAATACCACATCTTATTATTTTTATATTGTGTTGACAAGCATGACTACATTATGAATGTATATTAGTCTCACAAAATCACAAGTAAAAAAATGCAGTGATATGAGTAATGATTTAGAATTTTGAACGCTCTCCGAAGCAGATTTTAAATCAAGGATATATAGAAAAACTGGAAACTTGTGAATTTAGCGCTAGATGCCGCAACACATGGACCTTAAATAATGGCCAAATCAATCTAAGAAAAACTTTTCCTGAGAAACGGGGGTAAAATTTCAAACCTAAAAAAATGTCAATCTTAATGCCAACTCACACAAATACTCGACAGCCTCGGTATGGGAAAAATAGCCTTTTAAACATTGAAGATGTCAACGCAAATGCCTAGTATCTATAATGGGGCAAACGATTTTAACAGCTTCTTAAAATTGTAGTCTATACTAGTTTGCACATCCGGCTATACAAAATGTTCCATTTTTTTATAGCAAACAGCAGTTCAATTATTGATGACTAATGGTTTAGATTTTAGACGACTACTTTCAATCAATTGTCAGCTTTGATTTATAATGCTGTTAACAAGTTCCTTTGTCTAATTTTAGATTCTCGTACGTATCTGCGTTGCCACCTTCAATGTTTTTACAATACTGAGACTATACGGTTTACTTAAGTAGAGAGAATCATTTAATAGAGAGAATCATTTCCCGCCAAATTTTCAATAGCTTATATCTGGAAAACAAGCACACGGACCCTTAATCATTTTTAGCTTTTTTAATTCGTTTATTTGCTATCAATTTATAACAGTCTTGTAAAAAGCTTGTTATTTTGAAACAGAGTAGCGAACGTCCTTAATGGTAACGCTGTCTAACGTTTGGAATAGAAAGGGTGAACAATATCCAACATAAAAAGAGAACCGCCGCAAACTTACGTAAACCGTATAGTCTCAGTATTGTAAAAACATTGAAGGTGGCAACGCAGATACCGAGAATCTAAAATTAGACAAAGGAACTTGTTAACAGCATTATAAATCAAAGCTGACAATTGATTGAAAGTAGTCGTCTATATATAGCGTACATTTTCCGGCTATAAAATAATATATAATTAGGATATTCTAGTATCTTTTATTAATTCTTACTTCACAAGGCCAGTGTAATGTATTTATTTTGTTATTAGAAGCTATCGTGACTAACGTATATCGTGATGATATAATAAAAACCTTTTACTTCACAGTCGTATACTCTTAAAAGACTGAACTTGATATGTCACTTGTGTACACTACGTTTACAAACGCAGCCATTGAAAGTTCATTACTTTCCAGATCATTATAAGTACTCCAAGAGAAAACATGGTTCAATTACTTATTAATGATCATAATGGTATTGAGCTCGATTCCGTATTGAACATATATTAATAATTACATTACATGTATGGGACCAGTTTCACAAAGCTGTCTTAGGACTCAGACATGTCGTAGGATGGTCTTACGACATATCTTAGTCCTAAGTGGGTTTCACAAAGTGATCATAACTTAGGACATCTCTTAAAGTTGGTCTTACAGTTAGGACTACACGAGAGTGTGGTATGATGGTCTTAGGATATAAAAAGAGTCTGAAGCTCTTATTCTGTGAAATACGGACTCCTTACATTGACTGTTCATGTTCTCACTAACTTGACCACACGGTACATTACATTGACTGTTCATGTTCTCAGTTACTTGACCACACGGTACATTACAATGACTATTCATTTTCTCACTTACTTGACCACATGGTACATTGCATTGACTGTTCATGTTCTTACGTACTTGACCATACGGTACATAACATTGACTGTTCATGTTACTTGACCACACGGTACATAACATTGGCTGTTCATGTTCTCACTTACTTGGCCAAACGATACATTACATTGACTGTTCGTGTTCTCACTTACTTGAACACACGCTATATTACATTGACTGTTCATGCTTACTTTACCGCACGGTTCATAACATTGACTGTTCATGTTCTCACTTACTTGACACACGGTACATTACATTGACTGTTCATTTTCTCCCTTACTTGAACACACGGTACATTACATTGACTATTCATGTTCTCATTTACTTTGCCGCACGGTACATTGAATAAACTGTTCATGTTCTAACTTACTTGAACACATAGTAGATTACATTGACTGTTCATGTTCTCATTTACTCGGCCGCACGGTACATTGCATTGACTGTTCATGTTCATGCTTACTTGACCACACGGTACATAACATTGATTGTTCATTTTCTCACTTACTTGACCGCATGGTGCATTACATTGACAGTTACTGTTCATTTTCTCAATTACTTGAACACGCGGTAAATTACATTGACTGTTCACGTTCTCACTTACTTGAAAACACGGTATGTTGTATTGACTGTTAATTTTTCACTTACTTGGCCACACGGTGCATTGCATTGACTGTTCATGTTCTCACTTACTTGACCACACGGTACATTACATTGACTGTTCATGTTCTCATTTACTTTGCCGCACGGTACATTGAATAAACTGTTCATCTTCTAACTTACTTGAACACATAGTAGATAAAATTGACTGTTCATGTTCTCATTTACTCGGCCGCACGGTACATTGCATTGACTGTTCATGTTCATGCTTACTTGACCCCACGGTACATAGCATTGACTGTTCATGCTCTCACTTACTTGAACACACGGTTCATTACATTGACTGTTCATGAATCTACTTACTTGACCATATTGTACATTATATTGACTGTTCATTTTCTAACGTACTTGACCACATGGTAGATTACATTGATTGTTCATTTCACCTACTTGACCACACGGTGCATTACATTGACTGTTCATGTTCTCACTTACTTGACCACACGGTACATATCATTGACTGTTCATTTCACCTACTTGACCACACGGTACATAACATTGACTGTTCATTTCACCTACTTGACCACACGGTATATTACATTGACTGTTCATTTTCTCACTTACTTGAACACACGGAATATTACATTGATTGTTCATTTTCTCTTACTTGAACACATGGTATATTACATTGACTTCATTTTTTCACTCACTTGAACACACGGCACAATACATTGACTGTTCATGTTCTCACTTACTTGACCACACAGTATATTACATTGACTGTTCATGTTCTCACTTACTTGGTCACACGGTACCTTACATTGACTGTTCATTTTTTCACTTACTTGAACACAAGTAACATTACATTGACTGTTCATTTTTTGCACTTACTTGAACATACGGTACATTACATTGACTGTTCATGTTCTCACTTCACCACACGGTACATTGCATTGACTGTTCATGTTCATGCTTACTTGACCACACGGTACATAACATTGACTGTTCATGCTCTCACTTACTTGAACACACGGTTCATTACATTGACTGTTCATGAATCTACTTACTTGACCACATTGTACATTATATTGACTGTTAATTTTCTAACGTACTTGACCACACGGTACATAACAATGACTATTCATTTCACCTACTTGACCACATGGTGCATTACATTGACTGTTCATTTTCTCACTTACTTGAACACACGGTATATTACATTGATTGTTCATTTTCTCACTTACTTGAACACATGGTATATTACATTGAC
The DNA here is from genome assembly GCA_017311375.1 of Mytilus coruscus. Classification (NCBI taxonomy): domain Eukaryota; kingdom Metazoa; phylum Mollusca; class Bivalvia; order Mytilida; family Mytilidae; genus Mytilus; species Mytilus coruscus. The sequence continues at coordinate 79,682,712 of CM029598.1, read as the reverse complement.
TGTTCATGTTCTCATTTATTCGGCCGCTCGATACATTGCATTGACTGTTCATGTTCATGCTTATTTGTACACACGGTACAATACATTGACTGTTCATGTTCTCACTTACTTGACCACACAGTACATTACATCGACTGTTCATGTTTTCACTTACTTGGTCACACGGTACATTACATTGACTGTTCATTTTTTCACTTACTTGAACACACAGTACATTACATAAACTGTGCATGTTCTCACTTACTTGACCACACAGTACATTACATTGACAGTTCATGTTCTCACTTACTTGACCACACGGTACATTACATTGACAGTTCATGTTCTCACTTACTTGAACACACGGTAGATTACATTGACTGTTCATTTGCTCACTTACTTGGCCACACGGTGCATTACATTGACAAAAGGAGTAAGAAAAAACCCAATAATTTTGGATAGGTTTAAATATTCATAACCTTGTATTCCCATTATATAATATTTGTCTTACTAATATAAAAGCACGACTAAAATATTACCAATACAGAAGTCAATCAATAATAGTTGAAAGATTGTTTGAACATGATGAACGATGAATTTTGTAATTAAACAGCTGATATTTCTAGTTGAAAAGTTAATTCAAAGCCCCATCAATGTAATAATTTTATCGTTTTTCGTTAGAAGTAACTTTAGTTAATAAATAACTGACAGTCATTGTTTACATATTTCTACTAAATTGCTTCGGCTTTGATTTATGAACACGTGCGATTTATTTTTTGCTGTTTATCTTTTAGAAGTAATATAAATACCTATTTCGCACCTGAGATTTCTCCCTCTCTTATCGCTTGCCAGATCGAAAAAAGATTCAAATTACGATACACTGCGAGATTAGTATACGATACATTATAAGAAGATTGAAATACTAGTAAAAAGAGCTACGCCATGATCGCATGATACGCCAAAACGATTTCATTTCACACAAATGAGCCTCACAAAATCAAGTGATAATCTCCTGACCAATATAGAAAGATTAAATTGTATTACCAATACATAGCAAAGCAAATATTGGATGTAACAATAATGTTGATGAACTCAGATTACAAAGTTTTGAAGATTTATGTCCCTTTTTTGCATTTATGTTTTGTGAAGCGTTTTATTTCGTTTAATTAAAGAAAACACTACTATAATAGTTTACGAAGTTCTGTAGATGCAAATTTTATGTCTCAGTGTTTTCTAATACTTTCATAAAGGGTTTTGTAGTTAAGAGACCATATTCACAAAGCATCCTTAAAACCCCGCATCCGTTAAAATTGCGAAATGGTTTCGAAATTAAAAATTTCGTATTTACAAAAGCAGCGGACATTTTGTATCCGTTAATTTTGCGGAATTAGGGACATGCACAAACTTCAATTTATCATTCCTCGATCCAAAGGAGGGGGTATACTGGTTTAAGTCTGTCTGTTCATCAGTTCTTGTTTCCGTCCATCCGTCACATACAATTTTGTCGTTCTTTTCTCATGAACTGCCAATCAGAGCTTCCTGAGATTTGGTAGCAAGATTTATGTGACCATGCCATATCATGTGCTGCGTTTTCACCTTCATTCTCTATCAATTTCATTTTAACCGAATACTCATAATTATATATATGCTTCATGTAATCGTGAATTTACATGAATGAGACGGGTTCTAAAAAGATATTGCGGAAACGTCCGTAAATTTAGGTACCATTACGGACGCTATATGTGAATACTTTGCGAATTTGATGAGGAAACCATCCGTTAACCCGGTATCTACAAACTTTTCGCAACTGTTAATTTTACTGAACCTTTGTGAATAAAGTCGCTCAGCGTTATGTCTTAACAATGTTCCAAACCAAAATTTTAAACTTTTGAAACAATGTTTCGTACTATATAATGTCGCAGAGCAAAGATAGTTTAGTCTATTTTACAAAAATAACAAACACAATTATAAATAACTCACAATACTAACATCAGGAGGGTGTAGTTTATTTTTAAATGATTATCTTATAAATAGAAAAATAAAAATATAGTTAGCTTTGTCTCCAAATAAAACTAAAAATGGATCAGGTCATCATTTAGTTCTTCTATATACATCTGAAATGTATGTACCGAATGTGTAGGGCAATTACCCCCTTTTTAGGGATGGGCTGACCTTTGTTTGATCTCATGTTTGTTTCTTTGTCTGTATATTATCTTTTTTGTCTGTTTTTGTTTTAGTTAGTCTTTTTTTCAATATGTCATTTGTAAATGCAACACATTTAATGCATGTTGCTCATCGTGTTAAATGGAATAGAAACGATCATTTAGCAAGCATGAAAATGTTAAACGCAATTCCCTTTAGATTTCTTTATAAATTAACCAAGCCAAAATTTCAAATCAACCAATCGAACACGTTTATATACATTTTTGCAGCTGACAATGTTCTCGTGGTAATTTGCTACAAGGAAATATAAATCATTACTACGGTAGTTTATGCGTGTAATACAACCTTCTGAAATTGATGTCTGAAATTGATTTAATAATTACAGAAGATTTGTTTATCTTCTATAGCTATTTGCCGTTCCCTATCCGGATCGATTTAGTCGTGGATGGAAGCTGTATTATAGAGAACGTATTCCCTAAAGTAAGTAACACAAATTAGTTTGTATTCAGTTTTCGTATCGTACCGTTGATGTTTTTATTTAATCGAGTATCGGTCTTCGGACTTGTTTACAAATTTTCATTTTATTTCAAAATTAAAAGCTATGCATGAAATATAACTATAGGTGTGCAAAAGAACACAAAACACAAAGTTTTTAACGTGATTTTTTCATTATACATTCTTGTGAATAAAATGTGATGTGGAGTCTTTATAGAGACGAGCCAGCATCCCATCAACGAAAATAAAACCAGAATTGATAACTACATTTCACGCTGGTTTTGTATATAACATATAGTACATGTAGTTGTAAAATTATTTTAACTACCTTGTAAGCAGCAATAACACAAATGAATTAGTAATGTTAAAGTAGAAATACAATCAATTGTTTACTTATATCTTCACAATATATGTATATATTCCTGACAACTAACTAGTATGTGTTTGACTTATCTGAATCATATAGTTAAAAGTAGATAGTGCACTAGGGCCAGTGAATTATAAACATTAATAACACTAGAACACACCCGCTACATCACGGGCCCGTGACTGAATTAAAGTATCTATGCCTTATTTTTAGCCTAGATTTTTAGTATTCGTATTGTCATTTGATAAAGTCATGCTGGTTATAAGGTGTACAGTTTTCTCTGCTTTCAAAATCTTTCTGTTTGTACCCGTCCTGGTTTTCTCACTACAATATAGTAGTGGTACTCCGTATTGTGGAGGGAAGAATACAGAAGAACTACAACCGGAAACTATATGTGACATATTCTATTGGTATCGGTATCGGATTCGACCCTGAACTTATTAACTATTGGAAATGTTAATTATGTGCAAAAACAAAATGGTCTGGAATGGTGTAATTTTTAATAAACACCATTGTCCTATATTAGTTATATAAAAGTTGAATTCTTCGATTCGTTTTTACGCCATGCCGGCTAACAAATTGGACCTCGTTATTTTAGTATTATAGATTTTTATGACAAAAGAATTCATACAATCATGTTTATCTTTATATATGTTGTGTACCGATGATTGTATGATTTCACATTAAACGTTAAATTTATAGCCTGACTTGAAGGCCAGTAAATTAAGGAACATTTTGCGATAATTTCATTTGCATTCTTAGCCCATTGTGAATACAATTTGATGTGGAGTATATAGAGACGAGCCAGCTTCCATCAACGCAAATAAAACCAGAAATAATAACTACATTTCACGCTGGTTTTGTATATTACATATAGTACAGTCATGTAGTTGTAAAAATACTTTAGCTTCGCTCACCCCATATGGAATTTACTGACCCAATATATGTCGTATTAGGTCACTAGCACACCGTATAACTAATAACTTAGACATACTACGTCTTAAATTTAGCCCAACACTCATAGGGTCTTTGCATCGGAAATAAACACTATTATTCTAAAACCAGTTGTTGGCATGATACGGGTTATGTTCTTCTCATATATTTTATGATTGTATGATACTAAACCCCTAACAGGAGGGATATATGATGAAGACATAATCTTTCAATCAGTTCAATTGTGGTCTGGAGCTGGCATGTCAGTAACTGCTAGTAGTCCTTTGTTAATGTTTGTATCATTGTCATTTTGCTTAGTTTCTTTCGTTACCTATTCTGACATTGGACTCGGACTTCTTTTAAACTGAGTTTTACTGTGCGTATGGCTATGTGTTTCTTTATTCTACATTGGCTAGAGGTATAGGGGGAGGGTTGAGATCTCACAAAACATGTTTAACCCCGCCGCATTTTTGCGCCTGTCCCAAGTCAGGAGCCTCTGGCCTTTGACTTGCTAGTCTTGTGTGTTTTTTTAATTTTAGTTCATTTATATGTTTTGGAGTTTAGTGTGACGTCCATTTTCACTGAACTAGTACACAATTTTATTTAGGGGCCAGCTGAGGACCACCTCCGGGTGCGGGATTTTCTCGCTGCGTTGGAGACCCATTGGTGGCCTTCGGCTGTTGTCTGCTCTTTGGTCGGGTTGTTGTCTCTTTGACATATTCCCCATTTCCATTCTCAATTTTATTTTAGATCTGCTTATTTGCGTTAACAAATTTTTTCTTCCCTCAGCGGGATTTGAACCCCTGCATCTGAGACATCGTGGCAACAACGCCTGTAATATGTCCTTCGCCCTAGACCATTCAACCAACTAGGCTATACTAACGTCTCAGTGGTCCCTATAGATGGATGAAAGCGCTAGTCTAAAACACTAAAGGATATTTTCACTCACTTACTATCATTCGTTTTATAAATATATTGTTAAACAATAATTGTAATTAATAGAAAACAAAAAAAGAACGGATTTAGAAAAAAAAGGGGGAGGGCTAAAAATAAATTGTCCTGTTCCCAACAAAATATGATATTGTTGGGATTTTCAGACGGAGTATATATCAAAAGTGGTGTTAGCCAGAAATATATTCTTGTGTTTCACATGTCTCATGTCTAAATTTATAATGCATTCGAATTAGACGCTCATCAAAGAAAACAAATGCTTAATAAAACTAATTGGCTATTGCATAACAGGGTTATTTCATTGAAAAATAAATTGTCCTGTTCCCAACAAAATATGATATTGTTGGGATTTTCAGACGGAGTATATATCAAAAGTGGTGTTAGCCACAAATATATTCTTGTGTTTCACATGTCTCATGTCTAAATTTATAATGCATTCGAATTAGACGCTCATCAAAGAAAACAAATGCTTAATAAAACTAATTGGCTATTGCATCACAGGGTTATTTCATTGAAATGTAAGAAGGTCTGGATGTGGTTTACAAAATAGAGAATAATGGGCCAAACAAAAAAAAAGCATAAAAGCATAAAAACATACAGAGAAAGATAGGTCAAAAATGAAAAATAGAGAATTGTATGGTACTGAAATAAAACGAATAGAGAATAATGATCGAAATAAATAAAGAATAGAGAAAAATGGTCTAAAAAGTTAAAGAATAAAGACGAAATAAATAAAGAATAGAGAAAAATGGTGTAAAAAGTTAAAGAATAAAGACGAAATAAATAAAGAATAGAGAAAAATGGTATAAAAATTAAAGACTAAAGAAAGGAAGAACCCCAGTCTAGACCCTCATTTATGTAATCGTATTGCTATAATATCTATTTTATGAGATAATTCTGCAGTTTGTTCGCCGACGTTAGCTTTCCCTAATCCGTAACATAGACTAAATACCATAAATTTCTTTTTATGATTAATAATTATAAGTAATTAGGCAATGAAGTTTTCTATGAGTCATGGAATTGTACACTTTAAGTGAGATAATATATAATGACATAGAATAATTGTATGCTATTTACAATTAGAAATCTTTTCTTGCTGTTTTTCATTTCTCCATTTATTTGCAAGACTAGTCATTTTGATATCCCAAACGATATTATAATTCATAAGTTTGTTCAGAAAGTATGCGGTGTATCAATTCATTATAAAAATTATTCAATCCCAAGGTTTGACTGGTATATATAAATATATTATCCCATGATTTCTCTCGTCCGTAGCCTTAAACCCTTGCTAAAGTAAGTGATACCTCGTGTAGGAGGGAGTGACATACTCTGTGCTCGTTAAAACTCCTTGTAATCATTGACGTATCTGAGAGGTCAGTAGGTCACCTGCTGTAAAGAAAATTTCGGCCTTTTCCAACATACTCTCAATTTCTCGTTGCAGTCTAAATTTCCTGCCCTTCATTGTGGTTGAGCAACATGGCAGAACCTAACTTTCGTATAAATTGTTAATATTATTGTCAAAGTCTTAAATACGCATGAAATATTTGCCCTGAACGGTCTGGAAGCAACAATCAACCACTTAGCCACTATAAGTACAACAGAAAATAAAATGCATAGGAACAGGGCCTTTGATGATATTCTTCATCTCAAAGACTGCATTTAAATTTTGAGTAGTGTGTAGTGAAAAGGAATTCCACTTGAAGCCTCATGTCACCATTTACATTGTATAGATATATTACCATTGTTGTGCATTCGTTTTTTTTTTTTGTCTTTTTTATTTCAACATTTATGTAAATTCGTGAAAGGAAAATGAGAATTAGTGGCTTTGCAGTGGAAGTCTTTTGTGTGTTGTTGCATTTATTTTACATTTTACTACACATAAATCAATGTGCGCAAAGTGCGAATCGAGAAAAGATTAATGGACGTTCTATCGAGAGTTTGTATTCTCGGAAGCATTGTGCAGAAAAACAGATGATAATGTCGACATGTGGACATTCCTGGTAAAAGTCAATTCGGAATCGTGCCTCAAGCGCAGCAAATCCGATGGGCAGTTTATCAATCGAAACAGAAACTCTTGATAGGTAATGGTAATAAATGAACGGAGAACTATTATAATCAAAATATCTAAAAAAAATATATATATAAAGTATCCGAAATGAGTTAAAATTTACATAACATGGGAAGATCGTTGTTTTGTAAATTTGTAAAATAAAATCCCTAACAATCTTTGAAAAAAAGTTGGCAATGCGACAAATGAATGCAGTTCCGTGTTTGTATTTTGTTGTTTTATATCATATTTGTTGTTCGTTTATTGTTTTATGCACAAATCAAGCTTTTGATGGCTTTTAACGTCACGGGTTTTACTCATTGTTGCTCATTGCCAATTAGACAATTATCCAACAGAGATCATATGACGTAGAAGTTAGCAACTATAGGTCACTGTACGGCCTTAAACAATGAGCAAGATATAAACGGCCACGAAATCAATGTCCACCAGTTAAATGCTCAATTATGAATTTTATGGTTATATATTATTCATCTCCTAAACATGATTTGAACCTTAATACTAAACAATATATATAGCAAATATCACTTATTATCGAGGTTTCTCGATCATGTGTTATTTCTGATTCTGACCTCAATACATTGACTTAAAGGTTGCATTCGATTAGAGTAGTTGTAACATGTATAATTTTTTTCTATTCAGATAGAACATTCCTTGTTTAAAAGTGTCGAAATCTTCAAACGAAAAATTGTTTTCTTCCGAACGTTCACAACAGCGTCATGTTTTCTCAGTTTACACTTTCGCACATTTCATAAAGTATTCCATTAGTTTTTGATTTTATAGTGATGCAAAGAAGTCATGATTGAAGAAATGTCTTTAGTAGTATCACAATTATCCGTCCCCTCAAAAAACTAAGTTAAAATAGAATATCGATACAAAAATATTTAATCTACCGATATATGACTTAAGTATTGCCATCAATTTACCGAAATACATCTAAGATATGACAACCAATTTAACAAGAATCGTCTTAAATATTACATTCAATCTTCCGAAATACGTTGAAAAAATTGCAATCAATCTATAAAATGCGTCTAAATATTGCTATCGAATTACCGAAATACGTCTAAAATCTGGTAACAAATTAACCGAAATACATCTACAAAATGTAAAATATGACAAACAAATTGGATGATCTACCGAAATACGTCTAAAATATGACAACCAATCTACCGATAATCGTCTTATATATTGCTTTCAATCTTCCGAAATATGTTGAAAATATTGCAATCTATATACCGAAATACGTCTTAAATATTGCTATCAATTTACCGAAATACATTTCAAATTTGGCAACTAATCTACCAAAATACATCTAAAATATGACACACAATTTACCGAATTATGTCCAAAATATTCCAATGAATCCATCGGTATTTATTCAACTGACAGACGTCTAAAATATTTCAATTTATATACCGACATGCATCTTAAATATTGCAACGAATCTACCGAAATACGTCTGAAATACTGCACAAATCAACAACAAAAAATATTGTACTCAATTTACCGAAATACTTCTAAATTTGACCATCAGTCTACCGAAATACGTCGAAAATATTGATACCAATCCTACAAAATATTTTTAAAGATATCCACATATTCATGCCTCGGAATCATGCATCTTGGCTTCAGATATGTCTTGTTTGAAAAAAAAAAAACGGTATGAGCTTTCAACCTAATTATGCAGCTTCAGGAAGATTAATTCTTTTCTGACAAGTGTTATATCATACAGAAAATTGCAATAAAAACGTTTTGACTATTGAATAATGAACATGCATACAACAAAAGCTTGCTGTTCACAAAATGAAACCATTTAATAGCATTACGTTGCACTTTCATATGACATTTTGAAATCTATCCTTTTCACGTATAATTGACTTATTGTATTAAATGCGTTACAGCCAATACAGGTAATTTGGTTTCTGAGAGTACGTGAGGGTCTGGATGAGGGTCCTTCATTTCTGTATTCTTTAATTTTTTAGGAGTTTTCTCTATTCGTTATACATTTTGTCCATTATTCTCTATTCTTTATATTTTAGCACCTGATTATTCTCTATTCTTTATATTTTTGGGTTCATTTTTCTTCTTCATATTTTTAGCCTACTATTTTCTATTCTGGAAAACCCCACCCACACCCTCATAAGTCATTGTCGAGGCTATAAATACTGTATGGATATTGTGTCAACCATCAATTACTTTTCATTCTATTTCCTCTTGACTCAAGATCATATAAAGTAGGAAATTTAAATATTTTAGTGAAATGAAAATTAAATGGTACCAATATAGCATGTTGGAAATTTAAAGTTAATATACAAATGCAGTTTAGATGAGAAAAATGATTTAAAACAAAAAGAGCAAGTACGAAATATGGTACACATGCAGAGGGTGTTGCCTTCTTATGATTAATCAGTACTTATTTCTTTAATATTTTTCCGAATCTTGGTCATCCCCATGACTTCTCCCGTTCCGGCAGCAAAACCATTGCTGACGGAGAGGGGTGTCGGGTTGGCTGTGCGGGGTGTATACATACGCAGCCACGTCCCGTTATAATTGGGACGGACGAGTGCCACGCTCTCTGCACGATAAAGAACAATTGCAACAACTCGCAAGGGTCCGTAGCAGACCTGTTGCAATCCACAATTTCCGTCCCTATCGAATAATCACTTTCCAATTGTAGTTAAAACTTCCTGCCCTTCAACCCGGTTGAATCCCTACCTTGCACGACCTACCTATTGTATTTATTTTTAATTTGTTCTCGATCTTTGAATGAATTTTTTTCCCATAGGACTTTAATTAATCGAAAACAATCAAACAATCTGAGTCTTGGTTTCTCTGTGTCGAGCATTTATAATTCTCTTAAGTAAAACCAACATGAGGATGTGTTTTGCCTGTTTTGTTTTTTCAAAACCTAATATGTAGGATGACTTGTCCTGAAATCGACAAGATACGATGATTATGCCTTTTTCTATCATTTTCAGATTGTTAGAATCCAACCACAAATATGACTTTTGGAAAATATACAAAAAAAAATGTAGTTGTCGAATATACTTATACATTTTAGCAAAATATAATATATAAATATAATAAATAACAATAAATAATTTTAATAACGAAAAGAAAACAAAATACAAAAAAAAATTTTGATTATACCCGTCCGTTACCACCTCAGGATGATTTCCATATAACCTTTTTAATATGATAAGCAGGTTTTTGAAACAGGTGTTTTTCTAGTGAAATGAACTTGCTTTTTTGTTTTCCTTTTGATTTTATAGATAGTGAATTTTGAAGATATTAATGAGTGGAGAACATATTAAACACACTTCCAACATGTACTTTCATAAAACATTACGTTTGTGATCATGAACATGTCACAATCATAACACGATATTTACAGATACAAGAGTTCTGTATAATCTATGATTAAGCAGCGTTATCTGGAAAGATATATGTGATGTATATACATTTATAAAGGATTACTATCATTCAAGTCGCAGGTTTTGTCAATGAAGCCGTAGAAAAGATAGGGTTTGACAAAAGGTGATTATTCTCAACGCCCAATCTGATTAGAATACCGGGCTGATATGCATAAAACTACTTAAGTTAAGATGTGTTCCGAACGGACGGATTTATCTACATGTCCTACGATAAATTAGTACTACGATTGGATATCTTAACTTGATTGGTTTTATGCATATCAGCCCAGATCATGTGTTTACGCTTTCGTTTACAATTTTAAGCGAGGACGCAGGATCTGTATTTTAGCAGACTGTTCCACGCCATTTTTGTAGGATGGAGTATTTTGTATCAATGGAATTAGTATCTCTCAGGATTTATAACTATAAACGATTACGCAGCATCATATAACCTCATTTCAACTTTGCACACCATCGCTTTTAACGTTATCAAAATTGTCCATCGACGTCACAAGACAAACTCGAGTAAATGCGAGTATCCTCAGATCTGTACTATTTATTTTATACGACCGCATAAAATTTTTTGGGATCGTATAATGGTATGATGTCGTCGTCGTCGTCTGCGTCGTCGTCCGAAGACACATTTGGTTTCCGAACAATAACTTTAGTTTAAGTAAATGAATCTCTATGAATTTTTCAAGAAGGTTTAATACTACAAAAGGAAGGTTGGGATTGATTTTGGGGATGATGGTCGCAACCGTTTAGGAATTAGGGGCCCAAAGGGGCCCAAAAGAAGCATTTTCTAGTTTCAGGATAATAACTTGTGTACAAGTATCTTGATTGCTCTAAAATTGTACTACAATGTTTAATACCACAAGTAGAAGGTTGGGATTCGTTTTGGGGGTTATGGTGCCAACAGTTTAGGAATTAAGGGCCAAAAAGGGGCAAAAAAAACAAGCACTTTTAAAGTTTCCGGACAAAAACTTGTGTGTAAGTGTATGGATCTCTCTGACATTGTACCACAGGGTTTCATATCACAAAGGGAAGGCTGGGATTGAGTTTGGGGGTAATTGCCCCAAACATGCAGGAATGAGGGGCCAAAAAGTGCCAAAAACAAGCATTTTTCTAGTTTCCAGACAATAACTTGTGTTTAAGTGTATGGATCTCTCTGAAATTGTACTACAAGGTTCCATACTACAAAGGAAAGGCTGGGATTGAGTTTGGGGTAATTGCTCCAAGGGGGAATTCAAAAAGTTTGGGGGAGGGAATATTTTTCCAATTTTTTTAAGGGGTTCATATTTTTTTTTCAAAATTTTTCAAATTTCAAATTTTTGAAAAGTTTCAAGAAGAAATCTGCATTTGCATAGTATTTAACAATAGATTTGTAAGATCTTTGACCACATTTATTTTGTGTCAAAAACCTATATTATGTCAAAAATTTGATCACAATCCAAATTCAGACAGTATCAAGCTTGAATATTGTGTCCAAATTTACCCCAACTGTTCAGGGTTCGACCTCTGCGGTCGTATCAGGCTGCGATCAGCGAAACATTTTATTTGTTGTTGCCAGGGATGTACAAATACCCTACCTCATCCGGTCTGTGTTTTTGTTAGATGTTTTTCTGCTGTACTGTTGTCTATAACTGCTTACATCCACTTCATTTGAACTTTGGTGGAGAGTTGTCTCATTGACAATCATATACCACATCTCCTTATTTTTATATCGTAAAAACTTTGTAACAATATAAACCCTTATAGGATTTAAAACGAACATATCAGATGTTCCAACCTCTCATTTAAAAATGCTAAAGTGGGATAGTTCGGGAAAATCAGTGAAAAATAGTTTAAAGTATTTCTTATAAGACCATGTACAGATGATCATCTAAAACAATCCTGATTAATTTATGATCTCCTTACAAATTAAGGTATTTACTCTTCCCATCCTGAAGCTTGACTACTACCTTTAATGAAAAATAAAAACTTCAAAGAATAAGGAAAATACTGCAGTGCCAGATCTAGACCAACATGATTCTTAAAAAGAAATCACCGATAATAACTGCTAGAGCTAACATGGCTGTCTCAATAAACTAAAAATTTTGACAGAAAATCAATAACATCTTAAAAATCATAAAAAGAGAGGTACTGTTACAAACCATTGATCAATTATTTTAAGGAAGTTTTAGGTCGATAGTAACTGTTGTCACGGATTCATACAAGTTGGCTATGCTGGAACTTAGTGAGTGGCATGTAGCTATGGCAGCGACTAAACTACCTTTTTTTAGCATTTAGTATGTACTGTTCTATTTCCATGTATTCTATGGACAGTAGAAAGTCTTTATACGTAGCGTAGCAGAAACAAATTTGACACTGTTTCGAAGATTTGTAAATTTCGGCAGACAGTTTTAACGGTGCTCAATATGAAATATGCGAAATCTGTCGAAATGCGTTAGCTGTTCAAAGTATTGCACATACTGGGAGGGTCTGAACGAGGTTGTCTTCATTTCTGTAATTTTATGTCATTTTTCTATTCTTTATGTTTTGTCTTGTTTCTGTATTATGTAAACCCCATCTAGACTCTTTATTTAAGCATACACATTTTTGAGTTTTACGATTTTTCATGGATAATTCAAAAGTGTATTATACCTAATAATTATGTATACTGGCTCATAACATTTAAAACTTCTACTAATAAAACCAGGATTATTTTCATTAAAATTCATCATTGTTTGAAACTGAAAACCATATTATTGGAGACTGAATGCCGTCCATGAATTTCTATACCATAGCGTTCAACTATTTTTAACTGCGGATCATTAAAGCATAGTTTCATTTGCAATTAAACTTTAATCGAAGAAATCCTCCTCCTAGATGAAAATCAAATTACTTTACTTAGAAATCGCGATTTTTGATTTGCTAAGATCCATTAAAACATAAAATTTGATTTTAGTAAGAGCAATTACTATATAGAAAGCAATTATTACAATTAGTCATAACGTCAGTTTTCATTTAAAGTTATCCGCTAATCGCTGCATCTGTGTATTGCAATATACGCACGATAGATATTGATTAATTTCAGCTTGTGGTAAGATAAGTGATAATGGCACTGTACGAAAAATATATTAATAATACGCCTAGATCATTGTTTAAGCGCTGGTGTCTACAAGGCTTTCAATGCAGCTTCACTTTTAAGATAGTTGAGCTGTACCGACAATCAAGAACCTATAGGTTTAATCAAAGCTTTTGTAATAGTTAGCTTATACAAAATCCGTCCGAATTGAACTTCGAACTATCTTACAGAAACTACGAGTACTGTTATAGTTCGGTTGATCTTGTCTCTTGCTATTTCTGTAGAAGCGGTCTTTATAATTCCGATACCACGAATCTCTTTTGATTAATTCTTAGATTGTTACAGCGTATTACAGACTAAGTGAAGTTTTTATTACATCGCTCATAAAAACTTTCATCTCCGACACACAAAATTTTATACTCTTTTGCAATTTTATGTATAGCAATGCATACATGTATATAGATATGATAAGTGCATTTGTACTTTGATAGTGTATTTACAAACCAGCTTAATACAGATGTTTATAATAGACAGTAAGGACAAAGTTCCTTCATCATCAAATGGATACTTCTGGAACCGTGACAAGTCGACACTGAACTGTTTCAGCCAGTCTGCAATCTTAAATAAAATGGACACATGTAATCAAGTGGATACATATAAATATACATATCTGTCATCGACTGTGAAACAGATATTCCATAACGCGGTCAACAACCTCGTGATGGTTTAACATAGCCACCAAACTTTAAATAATTCAGTGAGAGGGCATCATCTATTAAGCGAAATGTGAAGTTAAAGGATAATGCTAGCTTCTCTTCATTCTTCCTTAGAAGCACCTGTATGAAGTCTGCCTCATATGAATAAAGTAACAAATTGACAAGAAGAGGAGCCCAGTTGTTTCCATGGGAATGCCGATTTTTTGTTGAAAAACACGTCCTCCGAACATAACAGATTTGTTGTCAATAAAGAAGTCAAGCATCTTGATAATTTCAGTGTCAGAGAATTTTTTGTTTGAATCGGTGTTATTTTTACAACGTACGATTTATCCCTCCCTTAAACAAGATACTTGAATGTACATGTATCTAGTACGTTGGTTGGCCATTCTTTTTTATGAAACAAAACAGGACCAATTATTTCAATTTCCTATTAGTTTGGAATGGGGAATACTTGTCTTAAGGTAGAAAAGTCAAATTTTTAAATACTCTTGCAAGGGTATAAAGACCTAGAATACTACAGATAGTTTGTACATTACACTAAACATGGCTTTGAATTTTTTATCATGTGGTTAATTGCTGTTTCATCGACGTGTATCACAGCTCCCCATTTATTCATACCCCATTACTATGTATTAAATTTGAATGATTAAGCACTGCTCTCTAGTGTTGCTCTTTAATGATGATACATTTGTATAATTTAATAGATGTACAACAATTTATGAAATTTACAAAACATGTAGTATTTCAAACCTTAAATCATTGGAAATCTATATTTCAATGAGAGGACAGCTAAAACACTTCTCGTGAAATGTTGTTCGTTATTCATTTTTAATGCCGGTCGTTCGTTATTACAACGTGTAATTTTCTCTCAGACATTTGACTCATATAACTAATGTCCATGCACGTAAAGACTTCTTTAAAATTCTTAGCTAATCGATGGAACAAAAAGAGGGAAGTGTGCATTTGAAAGTTTTTTGTAATAGATTTTACAAACCCCGAAACAGGGGCGAACTCGCTACGTTTCCCGAAGTGCTGCATTAAATGATTGCATCCGGTAACATTTCAGCTGTATCGCAATTGTAGACAAATAAGGTTCAATAATAACATAACAAATATTTTTTCCAAATTAAATGAAAGAACAAAATCTGCCTGCAATAGAAACAGAAGAAGAAAAAATTTTTTTTTTTAATTTTGGCTTTGTATTGAATGAAAAGAATCATACAAAAGACCAATTGACTGATTGTGAAACAAAAGTTTCTTATGGACAAAAATGAAATTATTTTACCCAGTATTTTTCAGTTCAGTCTGTATTTTGTTAACGGGGAGTGGTTTATTTCATGTCAAATGAAAATGGTAAAATCATTTTTGATATGGTATAGCGACACATTAGTTATCAATGTTTCACATCTAGAAATTCACAGCAGAGAGATGTATGAAAGTTTCCGAAAAATACTGTAATTTTACATTTTTTTTACAATAAGACAACCTGGTCGGAGAAGAAAGCGCAATTGAGAAGTATTTCACTTTTTTTTGTAGATTTTCCTTATTTAGCTATTGAAACAATAAATTCCTGGTCGACAAAACCAGCTATTTACTTGTTCTAACAGTAAATGAACACGATCATCACGTAGATTTATTCAGTGAAGGCTTTGTTTATGCAGTAATTTAATATAGAGTTGGGAATACTGAGTTTAAAAATAACACTCATATTTGATCATTAAATCACCATGTGTCATGTATGTTTCGGAGTGATCAGAATAATGTGAACCTTGTGAACTAGCACGATAAAATCCGGATCAGTTTGTCGGTCTTGTACCAAGCAGGGTTAATATTCATGATCGGCCGGATATGTATCTAATATTTGGCACTGGACGTTAATTACTTACACATTCACCTTCTACATTGCCCGGAATCGTTTGACATACTGTCTATTTATTTCGGATACCTGTCAGACAAAACATTAACTTGCAAATAGAGAAAGATCCAAGTTTTACATATTCGCGACAATTTATATTTGCGTAGAAATTTTTGAAATCTCGCACGTGTGAATAAGTGATCACATGCATGTACAAAGCAAGGCTACGTGTACTCATGTTTAGGATTAAGAAATTTCAATGGTATTCTTTATATTTGTATAATGAGAAAATACTTGCCCTGAGTTATCATTCGCCGTTTCAAAATCTAATGCATTCTGGGTAATATTTTCAAAAAAGATTACACTCAATCATGTGATTGGCTACCAAGGAACTAAATAATGTGAATTTTAACCAATGACATGACGTTATTTCATTTGGATTTCAAACACTGAAAACACTACACATAGTTCTTTAGATTCTGAAACGGCGAATAAGATGAATGTTTAGTTGATTTATTGAATGTGATTTGCATCGTCAACTTGTTTGATTATTTTATATGCATTTATAGCACTTTTTCTTATCCGACACAATTTATTAATATAAAAATCTTTACGTTTTTTTTATCTTTGCAGAATAAAAAACTGTTCTACAATGGTCTGATAGGCAGCTGGTGTGACATGATCTGAATAAATATTTCAAATAACCTAATTAAAGGATGAAAAATGTATAATGTCGGAATGATTTAGATACAAGGTAATAGAACCAACAGTTGATTTTTATGAACAACACACGTATTTGATCATCTGCTGTTTTTAACATGAAATATGTATGATTGGACAGAAAATCAATGGCGCCGGAAATGTTATCGTTAAAACAGCATAGGAATTTACTTAGGATTACACAAGACACTAGTTTAAGTCATGACGAATTTGAAAGATTGAAAGATGATAGGATTTAATCATTTCAGCAGAAGACACGCGCTGAATCTTAAGTACCGTCTATTCCCGTGTGGACTCGGGAATTCCGTCTACTTCGATATGAAAGACTGAATTAAAAACATATAAATTGATCTGCTTGATTGAAATATGGAAACTTTAAAGAAAGGATTTTTCAAAATGTTAAAAAAAAATTAAGAATGTTAATCAATTTTTCTTTAACTTTCAATCTATTAGTTTTAAAAGAGAAACCATTATAAAGCGGAAAATACCGTTCTGTGTACTTAATTGCGATCACATCGAGCCAAGTTGGATATAATCAATGTTTTAAGTAGTCGAGAAGCTCTTATCGTCAAAAATGTAATTAATATACACAGAGTACAATATTTAATGAAAACAGATATTGTTTGTTTTAAATACTAAGCAAGATGTACGAACAAAGAATAATAAAACAGAACGACTTATTTACAGAAACTTTGATCTTGTTTATAGTTTTACAAATTATTGATTAGCGGTATAAGCACTTAATTTTGCACGAGGAAGAATACACGCGCTTACTTGTGCCAGACAAGTAAGTTATAACTATAAAATTAGTTCCACATGCCAACGTACTTTATGTGCCGTAATAGACAATAATTATCAATAAAGGTGACAGATAAATCATAGTGCTTTAATCTCCGATTGACCAGCATGGATGATATACATAAAACGTCGAGCGAAAAGGTACATGTTCTCAGCGTATCGTCTGCGCCGAGCCATCACGTGCACCATGCGGTTATGACCCACGTGGGAGGTATTGAATACGACAAGACTAGAAGACGAAGTACGATCCATTCGTACACTCTATCTAACTACCACGCTCTTTCTCATGATCCGCAAACCATGAGAGCCGTTCACGAAATGACTCGGGCGAAAGCTTACAAAAATGTAATAGCACTTGGATTGGCATTCATGTTTGTTTTTACAGCATTTGTTTCAATTCAGGGATTACAAAGTACGATAAACTGGGAAGGAGGTGTAGGAGTTACTTCCCTTAGCAGCATATATGTAACTACTATCATATCATGTTTATTGGCGCCATGGATAATCCAGAAACTTACGACCAAATGGACAATGATTATTGCCTTTGTGCTTTGTACGGGTTATTTTGCGGGAAACTTCCATCCGGAGCACTATATGCTTGTACCTTTGGGTGCATTACTCGGACTTCTAGGAGGTCCGTTATGGAGTGCCCAAGCAACATCTATCACTTCGATATCGTTAGCTTATTCTGAACATATTCATGCCGAGGAACAAGAAATTGTAGTGAATAAAATGATGGGAATATTCTGTGGCTTATTTAGAACAAGTAATATATGGGGGAACTTAATAACAACGCTAGTTTTAGGCAAAAACGAAACCATTCACGTACCCAAGTATCATAATTATTCAACAAACTCTACGTGCGGTGCTGGATACTGTCTCACAGTTGAGGATGAACTAAATCATGGAATTTACTTTTCACAGAACGCAATGAGAACCATCAGTTCGAAAACGAAAATAATGTTATTAAGTATATACCTCGGGTGTGGCATGATGGGGATCGTTATTCTCATATCTTTATTTGATCAACATAAAAGTTCAAAGTTGAAGTGTAGAGATGATGTCTTGTCATCAAAAGAAACGTTCCTGGCAACAATAAAGATGTTCAAAGACACAAAATGTTTGCTCTTATTGGTGATTGTTGTATTCATCGGCCTAGAACAAGGGTTCATGTTCAGCGACTTTACAAAGGTATGATTGGTTTTTATGTTTATGTTTCTGTATCTAATTGCTTTAGATTTGACCTGCATAAAATAATAATATAATGAAAGTTCCAACTATGTACTGGCTTCCGAAGCTGCACAAAACTCCATACAAATATAGATTTATTTCGTCTTCAAGCCATTGTTCCACTACTAAACTATCTATTCTACTTACTGGTACACTTGGTACAATAAAAAACCTGGTAATAAATTGTTCAAATAAGGCTTTTGAAAATAGTGGAATTAATTACTTTTGGAGTGTCAAAAATTCGTTGGAAGTACTTAATAAATTCTATGCTTATATTGGTGATTTCGAATCTGTTCAGAGTTTTGATTTTCTACCCTATATACCACTTTGCCTCATAATCTTATTAAAAATCACACACCTGATTAAATGGGCATTTAAAAGTCGGAATGCGAATATATATGTTCAAACTCTTTTAGATCATTTTTTAGTAACAACAAACAAAAAAACTATGTCAAGTGGACCTGCTTTGATACTATAACTGCTCTTGAATGTTTACTAGATAACATTTTTGTTCGCTATGGAGATTCCGTATATCGTCAAGTTATCGGAATTCCATAGGGACTAACTGTGCACCACTATTGCGGACCTGTTTCTGTATTGTTATTAGTTACAGTTTATGACTAAAATCAGCAAAGACTCATCGAAACAACATCTGATTCAAAATTTAATAACACTTTTAGATATTTAGATGATATATTGGCTCTCAATAATGACGACTTCAGTATCTACACTAAAGAGATTTATCCTGTCGAACTGACTTTAAATAAAGCTAATACTAACAATGAACACTGCCCTTTCCTGGATCTTGATATCTATATCTTTAACGGGAAGCTTAATACCAAAATTTATGATAAAAGAGATGATTTTTCATTCCCTAGTGTTAATTATCCATTTTTAGATGGTGACGTTCCTTGTCACCATCTTATGGTATTATATATCTCAACTTGTTCGATTCGCTCGTGTTTGTAACAACGTATTTGATTTCAACGAAAGAAATCTCTGTATTACTGAAACATTATTACACCAGGGTTTTGATATCACAAACTAGTCAAAACATTTACTAAATTTTATTATCGATACAAGGACATCATTCGTAAATATAAATAAATATGTAGACATCTTATACGTTCAGGTATTTCACATCCAATATTTTATGGTAATATTCTTTACATAGCACAAAAATGTCGGCATTCACCTCAAAAGCTAACCAAACCTTTAAACAAACTTATTCGGAAAGGATATAGTTACGATACTGTTGTCAGGTCATTAAGGATTGCATATTTTGGTATTAATATTGATTCACTCATAGGGTCTTTGCATCGGAAGTAAACGCTGTTATTCTAAAACCAGTTGTTGGCATGATACGGGTTATGTTCTTCTCATATATTTTATGATTGTATGATGCTAAACCCTAACGGGAGGAATTGTACTTGATTTTCATATGATGAAGACATAATCTTTCAATCAGCTTAATTGAGGTCTGGAGCTGGCATGTCAGTAACTGCTAGTAGTCCTTTGTTAATGTATGTATCATTGTCATTTTGCTTAGTTTCTTTTGTTACCTATTCTGACATCGGACTCGGACTTCTTTTAAACTGAGTTTAACTGTGCGTATTGCTATGTGTTTCTTTATTCTACATTGGCTAGAGGTATAGGGGAGGTTGAGATCTCACAAAACATGTTTAAACCCGCCGCATTTTGCGCCTGTCCCAAGTCAGGAGCCTCTGGCCTTTGTTAGTCTTGTATGTTTTTAATTTTAGTTCATTCATATGTTTTGGAGTTTAGTAGTGTGACGTCCATTTTCACTGAACTAGTACACAATTTTATTTAGGGGCCAGCTGAGGACCACCTCCGGGTGCGGGATTTTCTCGCTGCGTTGGAGACCCATTGGTGGCCTTCGGCTGTTGTCTGCTCTTTGGTCGGGTTGTTGTCTCTTTGACATATTCCCCATTTCCATTCTCAATTTTATTGTAAAAATAACAAACCCAATGATTGGTTTGAACGGTTGTATTAAAGACCAAGAATAAAAAAAAATCGAAGCGTAAAATCCTGCAAGAATGGCATCTGAAAGTTATCAGTTATCAATATTATTAATACAGTGGTTAATTTTCGCATAGTTTAAATTCACTATAGCTTAACCTATTCGCGATATCTTAAGTATCGCGAAATTTTAAATTTTGTATGTTGTACCTTATCTTTTATTCCCAAATCAGAGAAAACATACTCGCAAAAATGTCTCACTTTTAGTGTTAAAACATTCTGTACGTGTCTGAGAATTTTATCTTTTCCTTTAAAATATGGTACCAAAAGGAGAAGGTATTTGATGAGAGCGATTATCTTACCCCTGAAATACCAAAAAAAATAAATAGTAAAATTCTTCAAACTTTTGAAAATTATGTTAATTATTTTGATATATCATTGATAAGATAACGAAAATACGGTGATAGTATGAGCAGAAATTTTACTTTCTTACGCGATAAACATGTAGAAACTGGCATATTTTAACTAAAATTGTCATTTTACTTATCCTTTAAAGTAATGGCTTACCCTTAAAAGATACTTTACCCTTGTAAACATACTAGTATAAGACATCTTGTAGCAAACGATCTTTTTGGTTTTAGATATCCTGTAGCAAAATGTCTTTTTTGACTAAAGCATTTGCTCATATCTAAACATGCTAAATGTTAATAAAACGATATCTTTAAACCCTATTGTGACAGTTTATGCAGTTTTGCCTTCAATTCAAGCCGTTTAAAACCATAAAGCAAATATCAAAGACGCAATTAGAAACTACAAAACTGATATCTAACTAACAAATGTCTGGTAAACATCTTTCAAATAGATATACGTGTATTATACTTTTTGACTTTCGCTTTAAACTGTCAAAAGTGGAATAAGCATTCTTTCTTCTTTGCATTGAATAGCATCATTGAGATATTCAGGCAGTTAATTGCAAACGGGATAGCATACATTTTTTACCAGGTTTTCCGAAGATAAATCAGGTTATTAATTTGGTGAAGTTCGGCAGGCGGTCGCCAACAGTTGCCGTAAAATATTTTATGAGCCGTTCAACTAATGCTTTTCAAATTTTATGTGTTGATACTGATGACAAAATGGAAGTCAAGTTCGATATTGACGATTTTTACTTTTACCGTTCAGGAGTTATGGTCCTTGAACTATTGGAAAATGGCACATAATGTCGTTTCCGTGCAATAACTTATAAACCACTCAACCAATGTTTTTAAAATTTTAATATAGTGTTACTGATGACAAAATGAGGGTCAGGCTCGATATTGATGATATTCACTTTTGCCGTCCTGGAATTATCATAATGGTTCTTAATCAATTGGAAAATGGCACTTTCTGTCGTTTCCATACAATTACTTAATTATACAGTCCTACAACTATGCCCAAGAATTTGCATCAAAATGATGTTGGATGGAAAATCAGCTTATCACCAACGCCACTTAGAAAACACAAAATTTTCAAATAAATTTGTCACTCCAATTATAAGTTTGTTAGTTGATGAATACCACATGTTTAGTGTTCTTGATAATTGGTGGTAATTGTTGCATGAATGAATTAATAGTAAATACAAATGTGAATATTTAGTTAATTACAAAGGTAAACATGTAAAACAAATTAAAAATTATAGGCAGACAAATTAAAATTTCAATTTTTTTTAATGTGTACAGGGAAATATAACATCACAAACTTTCCTTCATCCTTTTTAATATTTAATTTCCATGATTAGTTATAAAAATGTTAAAATAATCAAAATTTCAATTAATTTCATTGTTCCTGTCCTGGAATGGTAATATCAGAAACTGGACACATTGTGTATTATCATCTCTACTGTTATTACAAACTCAGTTTTTTGTTTTAAACATCTGTTTGTTAAGTAATATTATCTGTCCCTTTATCAGCATCAGATGACAGATTTACAGCTTTGAATAACCATTTTATAATTGAGAGAAGATATGAAATTTTCACTCTGAAGGGTTTGGATGTATGACTGTATATGAACCGTTCAACCAATGCTCTTGAAGTTTTAATATGGTATTACTGGTGACAAAACGGTGGTCAAATTCGATTTGCGTTTTTCATTTTTGTCATTCAGGAGTTATAGTTCATGATAGATTGGAAATATGAATAAATAGAGCAGGTCGAAAATACCTGAAAGTGCCTTTCAAAATACAACATAGAAAACCCGGTTTGCTGTCAATTTGACAGCTCATTCCTTGTCCTTTAATTTAAATGAACTTATTCAGATTTTCAGGCAGAATAAGACAAAGGGAATTATATAAGGACACAGTTAATGTTGTACTTTTTTGTATTGTAAAATGTCGTTTCCTGGTATCCCGCTTTTTTTTTTTTTGAGGGAACGGTAATAATAAAAACTTTTAACGACACATATATAAAAATAATGAAATGTGGTATGATTGCCAATGAGACAACTATCCACCAAAGTTCAAATGAAGTGGATGTAAGCAATTATAGGCAACCATACGGCCTTCAACAATAAGAAAAACCAATATCGTATAGTCATCTATAAAAGGCCCCGACATGAAAAATATGAAATAGTTCAATTGAGAAAACTAACGGCCTTATTTATAACAAAACAATTAACAGTTCATTTGAGTCCTAAACGGATAAGGAATGTCGACTTAAACAAATATCAAATACGACGATTGAATTGGGAAATTATCGGTAAAGCGTCAGTGTTAAGGATGTGCGCTCCTCTGCTTCAAAATAACATTTTTTTGAAAGACTATTACAAATTGATAGTATATGAATAACGGAACTTTAAAAACAGAAAAAAAATGAAAGGTCCGTGTCCCTGTTTTCGAGATATAATCAATTGTAAACTTGTCGGGAAATGATTCTCTCTCGATTCGTTGTTTATACATTGAACATTGGCACCTTTTTTTCTTTCAAAAGCTATGAAAAATAACAAGAAGTTTATAAGATTTTCACAAATGGATTTTATATTTATGTGTTATAAAACTATGAGAAGAAAAATAGGGTTTAGCAGGCAAAAATGTTATTGGTACTACTAAAACTAGAGGATTCCGAATATCTGACAAAAAGTCAAAAACAAGAGTGGCGAACATCATTGAATTACAGTATAATGTTCAATATACTTAAGTTATATCGTCGGAAATAATCAAATGCATGTGTTCTCTCTAGGAAGCAGACGATCCCGAGAACAGCACGACGAGCCTAGCATGTCTTCTCGATTCTTAAGCTCAATGACATACATATAAATTCAAAAATTTCTGACAATGTACATACATCTTTTAACCATGTTAACACAATTGTATATGCTTGTTACACTTGCAAATGTTTATATTTCAATGATTCCATGATTTAAGTAGAGATATAACCATAAAATATGACACCCATTGTAATCACCAATTTCAAAGGAAAATAATTATGTACTAGTAATTAGGGAGCTAAATAAAAAGGCAGGACCGAATAGAGGGAAAAATAAAAAGGCAGGACAAACTTTTTCATCCTAGCCCCCATAAAAATCAAATGGTAGCTCCCTTATACATAACATAATCCTTATTGCCGTATAAACAAATGAAACATGTTTGTGACAAAAATATATATATATATATATATATATATATCAATGCAATATAAATTGAACATAAATTATTAATCATTAATGCAGTCAAGATATATATATATATATACTTTTCACTGTTTTGGTCTCTTGGAAAATGTTGTCTGTGCTGTATTTAGACCCCTCTACCAAGAATTTTGTTTTGCATGTACACGTATAAAAATTGCGGCTTTTATCCAATGCAATCATAGGTTTGAACGTTGTTTTTTAATTAAGACTTATATATATAGTTCTAATGACTGTTTCAAAAACATAGCCGATTAGTTTCACATGCTCTATAGATACATGTATAGGGTTTAATATTTTAATGATTTTTTGGTCTTTGGAAGTGAAATGAATTCGTCTTCCCATTTTAATTTTTAAACAGATCCAATCTTATTTTATTATTTATACTACACTCCAAGAGGAAATGTTCCTCGTTTTCAAGAACATTGCATAGTTTGTAAAGTCTATCTTCTCGAGGGATTTTTAAATATCTACCCTTTATACAAGAGCTTTTAACATAAATGCAATGCTGGATTCTCTTTTCCGACCGTGATCTCAAATTTGCAGTTTAATGCCGTATCCAGTATTGAAAAAAGGTTCTTAGATTTCCAAATACAGTATGTCTAAAAATGAAATGGTCACTGAACATTTGGAGAAAACAATAAATAGGTACTGCAGTGAAACCGATGTCGATCGATATTCTTTACAGAAAAACAGCCAAATAGCTCAAACATTGTTTACACATAGAATAATTTCACACAGTTAGACAAATATACCATTAGTGTAAACATATTTCATTTATTTATTAAATTCAAGTTAAATAATATACACAATTTGGCATAAACATATATTACTACAATTGAATAATTAATAGGATGTGGAAACAGCTGTTAACTTATTACATATTAATCCGTTTCCTATAACGTTTCATAATAATCCATTGTTTTACGTAGATTGTCTTAAAATTATGAAATATACTTTTTAAATGCACAATTTAAGACATGAAATAGCTCCCAAAAATGGATAAATAGAAAAGAATTGTTCCCGAATAACGTCAGCTGCATGGCTACTTGTATTCATTTCAAATCAAAACTATATACATGTCATGATTGATAAAACGGAATGGGGGAAATGACATTTTATGATAAACATAGAAAATAGAAAGTCCCCAATAAAAGATAAGTATATCAACGTCATAGGTCAAGCTTTAAGCTACCCCGAATAAAGGAGGTTGTGCCTCCTTGCCGAATCTAGACACGTCAATCTAGACAATTCAATTATGAACGAATAAATGTATACAACAACTGATTTGCCTTCAATTGCTTGGCATTGAAGGATTAAAATAAAATGTAAAATCGAAAGTAAAAAAAAAACAAAACAAAACAAAACATATACATAAATCAAGAAGTTGATGATTCATTACATGATATGATAATATAGCAATGTCATTAACAGGTGTGTATTGAATGTAATCAACCGATTTTTTGCGGTCAGTGTTATATTGATTTTATTAGATCACATGTTCATGTTTTGTATTATATTCAGTTATCAAATTGATATTTTTTTCAAGGCTGTTTTCTTTGCTCGGTGATTTTTATGAATCTCAATGCAGAAGTTAATAAGTACTAAACCATTGGTTATGGCATTTTTAAATTAAATTTCATAAAATAATTATAGCAACGCCCTCCGGTAAAGATGCATGACTTATTTTAGGATTTTGAATTAGTTAGTTTTAGATGTCCTCATTAGTATAACATGCATAATAAGCGCATCTATTTTATAGTTTTCTGGCTTTTAAAGTTAATATGTATGTCTTCCGATGGAGTAAAACACATATAACACTAAACTGGACGCCTGTTGTATTCACTTATTTTTGTTTTAATATTCTACGTTTTATTTACTTCTACTCACGCGCAATGTTTTTCCATGTGTAACCTAACAAAATCTGACAATTTTTCACAACCTGTAGCTTGCAAAAACGCTGCGTGACCCATACTTTTTGAAAAACGTAATATAAACTGCCATTTTGTCAAATATTAAAAAAAAGTATATAGTAATTAATTTTCTTTCTTTCTTTCTTTCTTTTTATTGGAATTTAATCGTGAATGCTGATGCAACTTTATTCAGTTGATGATTTCCTATATTACTGCACTAGGGTATAAATGTCTATACTTGTAAATATGTAAATAATAAAAATTATTAATGAGGGTTGTAAAAAATCTTACATCAAAAGAACATGGAAACATAAAACAAACAGCTATAAGATTTGCGATAACGATAACCAGCTATTTACCATGTGTTTTAATCGTGGCAGAATTATAGTGAAAAAGATTATAATTTACAGAATACATTCGTTGTATCACATGTTACCCATATGTTTCTTCAAAAAATTATTCGACCGCCTTTTTCGAAAATTATCGATCCTTGACTCTTTGCCATTTTTGTCGAGCCTGCGAAATCTATTTCACGAAAGCGAGATACAGTGATACTAGATTCCGTCGTCGGCTACGGCGGCGTCAACATTTAGGTTCAGTCTGTGGTTAAAGTTTTTTAGACATCAATAACTTTGTCAAAACTACATGGAATTTTATGAAATTTGGACAGAAGCTTGTTTATGACCAAAATACAATATCCAGAGTGAAATTTAAAAATGTTTCTTTTCATTTTCCGTGTTTTACTGATAAATGGACTTCGTGTTTTTACAGTTAACAAGAAGATACAGCCTGGGGTTCAAGTTTGTTATACATAGATTACTTTGACAAACCTTCATAGTACTTTATGAAACTTTGGCAGAAGCTTTTTAATGATTTAGAGATAATGTCTGATGCAAACCTTTGAAAATATTTTTTTTTTTTTTTTTTCATTTTTAGTGTTTTTATAATAGATGGACGTAGTTTTTTACAGTTAACATTTACAGACAGTCTGGGATTAAAAATGTTTGATATGATAAATTTGCAAACCTTCTTCGAATGTTATGAAACTTGGACAGAAGCTAATCTTCAAGACCAAGAGATAGCATCTAAAGAAAAGTTTGATTTTTTTTAAAATTCTGTATTTTACTGATAGATGGACTCACTTTATCAACATTACACTTTTACACTGACAGCAGCAATTGCAGGCGAGACACAGGGTTCCGCAGATCCCCTTACGAATTTTCTGCAATAGTGAAAGGAGTAGGTTCGCGAAGGGCTATAATTGGCCCTAAGAGTTTGAATGTTTTTTTTTTAAATCTGGCCTAAATACTATAAATTTCACATGAAATAGTTGTGATACAACTATTAAAAAAATAATTTCTTTTTGCACTTTTTATTAGAAATAACGAAGTTATGACCCCTTGGTATTTATTTTTAACGAAAATATGGTCAATATTTTCAATAATCTATCTAACAGTTTTAGGATAATTGACTTTGGCCACCATCTCTGTTCAAGAAAATGTTTGTTCCTAGAGATTTATTGTCACCCCTTAGCACCATTTGGATCCGATACAAAACATTTTGGATTGTAGGTTGTTAAGTCTGTGTTTTTCTAAAGCTTTGGGGTCTGAAAAAGGACGAAAGATATAGTATTTTGACAAAATGTCTAAAATGTGATGACTTTAGAGCTTATATATGTACTATAAAGAAGAGTCTGTTTAACCCGGCATTAAGAAAGGCTTTTGGAATAGATCAATTTAAGAACCAAATTGTGGCCTTTTTAATATTTTATGATATATATAGAGTTGAAATTCAAGGCCATATTTTGCCAAAATTGAACTTTGATCTTGGTCGTTGAGTATTATCATACCGCAATCGTTATTTTAAAATTCACAGTTCGTATGTAGTGTTCCTAAAACACCAATACGGCAAATACTGTGTCCTGGTACCCCTGAGTCAATGAAGCACAATGTTAATTCAAACCTTACGTTTCCTTATTTTCTTAACACTAATATAATTGCACATAGATGAATACATATATAACTATACTGTTAACCAACTTTCTTTCACGAGCAATTTATTTTCACGACTTTCGTGAGTAGAAAAATAACGCGAGTAGAATTTATCGCGAATATATAAATCTTTTAAGACTCTTCTCTTTATTTATAAATACATCACGATAATAAGAAAATCGTGAAAATCAATTGTCGCGAAGTTGGCTAGAAAGAACTAAGTGTGTGATCAAAGTATCATCGAAAAGTGCGAAATATAACATCCTCGAAAAAAGTTCGGTACACAGTATACTACAACAAACTTATCGAAAACATGAAATATAAATGCAATACAAGAATATTATCGGCGAATATGAAATTAAACGTACCCGCTGAAAATATGGCGAGAAAAGATCGTCAAAACTCGCGTTTTTATTTATTGATCTTAAAAAAATAAACTTATATTTGCAGACAATATATGCATCTATAATATCACACATTACGCGACGCCCTCACTTCACTCCTGTTCATTATGTATTATCACTCTATCTAGCCAATTTACTTGAACCAAATCAAATCTTATTTCAAATAAAGTAGAATCTGAAAGAAAAAAAAATAAGAACTGGGACTTGAAAAAAAAACCGTTACAAAATGTATACTTGTGTTTAGACTCCCCTGTCCCAAGTTATAGGACTTTTCAAAAGGAACCTAATTCATATACACGGATAGGTGATTTTTTGTTTTAAATGAGTTAAAAAGAGTTTATATTTACTATGGTGGCCGGTAAGTGCCATTTCGCGTTTTCGCCTTTCATATTCTATAGGACGAAAACGTAAAGTCGAAAACGCGAAATGGTTTCACTTCTTGTTTTTGCGTATTAGACTTCGCGTTTTCGTATTTTCACCTTTTTGTCCTGTAGAATATGAAAGGCGAAAACGCGAAATGGCCGTAATCGGCCACCACAGTTTACCCATTTTAACTGAATGTTAAATAATTAAATCATTAATACTTATGCTAGTCCTTTGTAGATGCCAGTTTTTTAGATCTAATATTTATATGATTTCCCTTTTTGTGACCTCACAAATTCTTGATAGTCATAAAATTAATCAACATGATTAATTGAATATCCTTATCGGAATCATCTTGAAGGATTGTCTTGATTGGGTTTGCAGAATGGAGAATAATCGGCAAAAAGTGCAGAATAAAGGGGAAAATATAAGAATAAAGAATAGAGACAAAAAGACAAAAAATAAAGAATAGAGAACAATGGGGTGCTACAATATAAAGAAAAGAGAATAATGGGCAAAACGAATAAAGAATAGAGAAAAACGGTACAAAATTTAAAGAAAAAATAAATGAGAGACCCCAATCTAGACCCTCATAAAGAATTGAAATGAAATCACCAATCATTGTTAATCGTCAAATTAGACCCAACACGATTAATTGATTTGATTACACTTCTCGTACCATCGTACGTAATGTATATAGGTATTTCAAACGAAATTCATTTTTCAATGTTCAACGTGAAATAAGAGCAACTAAAAGAGAAAACGATTAATTTGAACTCGGTTACATAATATTTAAATCATGACAATTATTCGAAAATTATTACTTTTGGATTTAATTAGGTGAAAGCGTTTGTAGCAAGGTATTCATATTCAATTTTATATATATTCAATAATGATGCATGTTTCTGCGATTTTCCCAATATGACCCATGCATGAAGTGTAATCGTTGTTGTTTCAAACATATGTATACTTATCAACAAAAGAAACGATACAAAGCAATGTATTTTCCTTATATAATGAAATTGGATACACTGTACCAAGGTAAATAATTGCTCAGTTGGTCTAATATTTACAGAGTGTTATTTTCTTATCAAAACCATTGATTTAAGGCAGATACGCGAATTTTTTTGTTGCAATTTTTGTAATTTCAAAAATCGTATTTTCACCCAGAAAATTCAAATATCAATATTAGAACTTAAAACTTTAAACTTAAACATGGTCTGCTTAAAAGTTTGAATGCCTTTGCAGATATAAGTACACTTAATTCTCATCTTCGAAATAAGTACCGACTTTTGTCATCATTTTCCGTATAAAAATAAATTTGACCCCTGTGTTCAATAACACGGTATTTTCTCACTTTCCAATTTGGTCAGATTCTTTTAATCATATGCATTTGCTTTGCAAATGAATATTTTTCATTAGATAATTTAATAGTTTTTCTTATTTATTATATTTTATGATAAATTGGAGTTCAAACTTGTGTATCGTTACTTTTGTTGACTAGTATATATATATATATATAAATATATATCACCAAAGTCAGCTGAAAGTCGCCTCTGGATGCGTGATTTTCTCGCTGTGTTGAAGACCCATTGGTGGCCTTGTGCTGTATCTGCTCTTTGGTCGGGTTGTTGTCTCTTTGACACATTCCCCGTTTCCATTCTCAATTTAATTCATATATTCTTTGCAATCACGTCGACTAGTTTGAAATACGGGGGTATTTACTGTTCAAAACAGATTTGTTAAATAGACTTCATTCGATTTATTGGAAATGTGTATTTCAGTTATAACTACTCATGGTCATAAATAATGTGAAATTGTTTTCTGGACAAGATCTGGATTCTAATTTTTCATATAAATTATCATCTCGGTGAAGTCAGTTAATACATTGAGTCGATTTAAGGTGGAATGGGAGTCTTCCGCCATCTTTGGATTGTAAAATATCAGAACACAATTGGTCTAGATTTTCAATCAAATCAGCAAATTTCAAAGCAGGAATGCATTTTACTAATTTCATGTAAATGAACAAATTTATATGATTTTATCTTCTAATTACTAATACTTTTACAAAGATAGAATATTTTAGCTTGGTTTCATATTTTTTTTATTTTACAGAAATTAAGGGGAGGTTCCTGAGAAATTGTACAATTTATAAAGAAATGTACGTGGATTTTTTTTCTGTTTTTTTTTCTGTTTTTTTTTCTGTTATAACAGGAAAAACGTACGGTGACCTGGAAGCATTTTATAAAAGCCATCTCCTTATATTTTATTTCAAAATTCTATCATTTCGTTTACTTGATATTTTCATAATGATGCTTTTTGTCTGTAAAATCTATAGAAAATGCTTCTTTTTTTTCACAACTTTTAGCGCATACAACCCCTTTTGATCGTTATTTTTTTTTAAATCTCATGTTATTCACGATATAATAATATATAAATATTTAGAATAAAATCGTCCAAAATTTTTTTCGGCTGTTTATCTTCAGTTATCCGGAATTACGCCCCCCTTCCTGGATCCGCCTCTGATGATGGTTTCACATTTTAACTTTGGAGGATATACCTTTTATACGTGATCGTGTCATACATGTAATAGTGGGTCTGGGTGGGGTTAATAGAGAATAATCGACACACAATAAAGAAAAGAGAAAAAATGGAAATAGGGAATAGGGAATAATAGGGGTGTTAACATATAAAGAAATGACAATAAAATGAATAATGGGCAGAATGATTCAGAAAAATTACTTTTAAATTTAAATAATACAGAAATGTAGACCCCACATCTAGACCCTCATATTAGAAATCCAAAACGGTCAAATAATTGTTCTCATTTACTTCGGTGTATAGAATTGGAGAAGAAATCCGTATTTAATATTCAGACTAATTGCCTATATAAATGGAAGCATCATATACATACATATAGATAACTTCGTCTAATGAGATCACACCTCTTTAATTTACATATACATCATGTACATTGCTAATGAGATCACACCTCTTTAATTTACATATACATCATGTACATTGCTAATGAGATCACACCTCTTTAATTTACATATACATCATGTACATTGCTAATGAGATCACACCTCTTTAATTTACATATACATCATGTACATTGCTAATGAGATCACACCTCTTTAATTTACATATACATCATGTACATCGCCATTCAGTCAGATAAAGTACCGTTCAGCTACTTCTAAATAGTATAACACAGCTACGTCCAATAATTGGGTTAGAATGCTGATAAGTTCCAGTAAAACCCCAGACAATCTCACAAGATACCAAACACGCAATGAAGTATTAAGCAGAATAGGGGAACTTTCACGAATTTAATGAATTTATTCCTCATGATCAAAAGACGAATGATTCATTGTTGGTTGTTTGATGCCAGTGGTAAAGACAAACGACACCCACTATGTTTGTAAGGAATTGATATATTCAAAATGGTAAAATTCCTAATGAAATAGTCACGTTTCACGTTTTCGTAAATTTCTGTTTTATTTTAGTGAGCTTAATTTAAAAACTAGGTACAAGTAGAATTTTCAGTGTGCACAAATGCTTGTTTACATCTAAACGTTACTGGTTAGTTCCCAAAGACCTTAACATGTTCGTTCTGTACAGAACAAAGTGTTTCTTCCTCATCGTATGATAATTTCAGACTTCCTGTTTTGTTTTACGATTTTTGTCTCGCCTGCGACGAAAGTCGCGGAAAGCGAGACATAGGGATTGCTTTACCGGCGACGGCGACGGCTGCGGCGGTTGCATCAACAATTGTTAAGTTTTCTGCTTACGTTAGTTTGATAGGAACTACTTGTGATATATCATTGATTTTTAATATAAAGCTGTACATATCAGTTTGACGACTATTTCGAGGCCCTGGCCCCTATGACATGGTCCAGTGACTTTGAATTAATTAGCAATTTCCAATGTTAAGTTTTCTGCTTAAGTCAATTTGATAAGAACTGCTTGTGACAGATCAATGATATTTTGTATAAAGTTGCATTACTATCAGTACATCTCAGTTTAACGATCATTTCTAGGTCCTGCCCACAAGATCATGGTCCAGCGACTTTGAATTTATTAGCAAAGTTCGTGGCCATCAGATTGTCTTTTTCTGAATTTTATGCGGACAGGCGAGACATATCTCTGTGTCAACAGTTTATTCTGAACAGTATGTTAATACGAATATAAGGATATATAGGTTTAAACTGCAACTAGTCGTGTTTATTTCCTAAATATAGTAACAAAGCTATATTTTGTGCAATGTCAATTTCATCATGGATCACTTTTTCCGCAATTAGGGGTTCATTTAGGGATGAAAATAAGTTTGAAATTTGTGTTACAATTTAAGGGCATACGATACAGTAGAGATCCCTCGTTGATTTTTCTTGAAATTTTGAAAGAAGGTCAATTTCAATGTGTTCTTTTGAAATATGCAAAGACAAATATACCTTCATGACTTACTTTTGAGATATTTTGGTTCGTAATTTGCATATTTGAAGGAAAAACCCTGAAATTTCATAATTAAGGACTTTACGGAAAGTAGCAATACTTTTGAACGAACAGTCATATTTTAACCGGGTCTTTGTAGAATGCTCCCTTGGTCAATGGCATTTACATGCTGTAACAAATTTAAGGTAAAACTCAATATTTATATCATGAATTTATATTAATATAAGTGAAATAAAAAAGCTGACAATATTTTTGCGTCTACAACGAAGTGCAGAAAAAAATCTATCGTTGATTTTTTCCTAAAATTTTGGCGGAGCGTTCTTGAAACAGTAATTGATTGATTGCAAAAAATTTTTTCAATAAAAGCAATAAACCTTGATTTTTTAAAGGAAACGTCCCGTTTGCCAATATGGCGCTAGATTCCTTTGAAATAAGTTTTAATCACAACAACTTGCAATCATTCCCGCCGTACACGACGGTGTCTTCCTCGAATGCCAACATTTTATATGTTACCTATTCCTTGAACGCCAACAAAAATATTTCAATAGATGTTCATATAATAACAATAGGTGTTTTATAACTATTTAAATGTTTTTATAAGTATTAAACTGTTAAAATAATTAGTGAACTTGATAAAATTGAAACATTTTATCACTTTTGATAAGAAAAATAGTAGATTTTGGGGTTAAAATTATTATGAATTTTAAAGAAATAAAGAAAATTAAAATATTTTAATTACTTTTTATTAAAAAAAGATATGTTGGGAATGGAAATTTTAATACAATAAGACATGTAAGAAATTTTTGTTAAATACAATTATTACAAACTAAAAATGTGTATGGATAAGCTGATATGAAGCACTTTTTCAAGTTATAACAGTCTTGATATGTGCTGAGAGTGATTTTATTCAGAAAGACGGACGGACCTTTGACCTAGAAAGTTGTACATACATTATGACACACCCTCTAGTGTTGGTTAATATGCAAGTATAAACTTTGAAATCATAACCGTTCTCAAGATATAGAGTGGACACGATCTTTATCATAGGACATGGGGTTGTCAACTGAAACCAAAGTTTTGACCTGGACCTTTGACCTGGGAAGTTGTACATACATTATGACGCACCCTCTAGTGTTGGTTGATATACATGTCAAGTATAAACTTTGAAATCATAACGGTTCTCTATATATACAGCAGATACAATTTGTTACGGACGGACAGACAGACAGACTGATTACCATAGGGCGGGGCCCTAATAACACATAGTAATCTTACACGAGATACAAAGTTTCAAGAAATTCCATCAAGTAATATGGGAGGATATTACAGCACACACAACTATAGAAATATTGAAAAGCAACATCAAAGTCCAAAGAGTCTAATGTAGAATTTGTGCAAACTGGAATTTCTGAAAATATGCACATGTTAACTTTGTGATGCAACACTTTTCAAAGTTTCATTTTAAGAGAATCCATATTTGTGCAGTAACAGCAAAAAATGATTTTCAACAACTTGACAAATATGAACTAGATTTAGCTACCTGTAATTTACCTATCTGTTTAATTAGTATGATTGTTTTGATAAGCATGCACTTTTGTTGTGATAACTACTTACACCTATTCCTTGAACGCCAACATAATTTTACAGGTAAATTGTCGGTAGATCAAAGGATGTTGGCATTCAAGGAATAAACCGTTTCGTTATTACCTATATCCGTTTCACTCACTAAATGGGCTCAAGCGTTTTTTCAGACACAAGTACCGTATGAAATAAAATCCCTATAGGATTAAAGTTAATGTCCCAACTTCCCCTATTTGCGCTCTTAATAGCTATTTTCGCGTAGTTTATATCTGACACGAACCGTTGGTCTAATCATATATGTGTCTGGTCTAATTATGTAAATTATTTGATTTTTATTGCATACGACTATTACACCTCTCCATATTGATGAAACTAATTGTTCAGTCCCGAGTAGATACCATTTTCCTTCCACTCAACTTTTTATGTGATGACACTTTTCTATTCATCAAATTTCTTGGCGCCTACACAATATAAAGTGTTTCGAATGTAATCAGCAATACTTGCAGACGACAAGTCATTGAACACGAAGTCAGAGTAATAAAATTGCGGTAAATGATTACTTGGGATTTGATTGGTTGAAATCGTTTGCTGATCTTAATGTAGCATTCTGTATGTCTGGTTAAATTATAAGATCTTAATCTTTTTCTTGCAGTTAATAGTAGGATGTTTCTACTATGTTCTACAGGAAATTTAATAAGCCGAACCGTAATTGTCTCTACCAGTTGTTGATGCTACTAATGTTATTGCTTGTAATTTAGAGCTATGGAATTATTATCGAATAGTTCTCCTAGGCTGAGATTGCAAATTTATTCTCATTTTCAAAATTTGGTTTTAAGCAACACAGAAGAAATGCGCATATCAAATTGATTTCGGAATCTACAGTTTTGTAATTCTACCACTAGGTCAACAATAATGCTTGCAAATTTTAAGTCCACGGTGATATTAAAGTCCCAGAGGCTAGTGTTATTTTACTGTTATGGCATTTTAAATGTCAATGTCAAAGCCTAACATTTTATTGATATAAATGTGTTGTTGTACTCATGTGATATCCTTGATATTGATGCCTTTTATAATTTCAGTCGGCAAAACTTTGTGAAATGAAATTAAATGAATGTCATTCTCCCGAGGATAACTTTGACTCGCAATTTCTCAGAATTTGATACGGTTGTATATCTTGATATTCTTATACTATTGGATTCTGAATTATTTAATACGTCCTGGTTTCCAAAGTTTAGTTTTAAGCACTATCAGTGACAGATACATATTACAATTGAACATATTGTATTTAATTTAATTGTATTTCGATTTTCCCTAATTTGAATTATTTATTTAGTTCATATAATCTCTGTATTCAGTATTGATTTCCATTAGAACTTCGGTGGTTCCTCCGCGCACTCTGGCTTCCTCATAAATAAAAAAACCTGGCCGTCATGATAATACATAATAGTGCTGAAAGTGGCGTTAAACGCCAAAAGTAAAATCTATCAATCTATGAGTGAGACTCGGTATTGAACTCAGTAATAAGATGAGGCTTCAAGACAGCCAAGACAGCAGCGTTTTATTGATATTCTTCAACTAAATGCTCTGTCGTCACATAATCATGTATGTGGTACAAAAGCGAACATTCAAGAATGTCCAGCGGTCACATAAGTGGATATCTTGATTTGTTTTGAGAATTTACGATAAACCATGAATGTCTGTGCATAAATATATAAATAACACATAGCTGAGAGGGTGATAGAGCAGATTGTTATCCTGAGAAAACAATGTCAACTGAGGCGAAGCCAAGGTTTGACAATGTCTTTTAGAGGGCTATCGCCCTCTCGCTATGTGTTATTTAATTTATTATACTGAATGTTCTGTTTTTACTGTCTATTAAATTTCAAATTCAAAGTAATAAACTATGTCGTCTTGTACATAACAACCATCTGTATTTAATAAAGCGCACACTTGATCAAGCGTCTCCGTGAAGGGTAATAGAGTATTTGCCATAGGATAGAGTAAATTGTCTCCCTCGTATTAACCAATCAAAATCTGGTATTTTGACATGAAATATAATAAAGTAAATTGTCTCCCTCGTATTAACCATTCAAAATCTGGTATTTTGACATGAAATATAATAAAGTAAATTGTCTCCCTCGTATTAACCAATCAAAATCTGGCATTTTGACATGAAGTATAATAATAGCATATGACGCTTATCCATAACAACGAGTCTCGCACCTTTTGCAGTTCACGCGATAACGGTACCTCAGTTTCTGTTTGTTACCTCGATTGGTCTCTTCCTAATCGGTTAATGAGATTTTAAATTAATGTCGTCTTATATCGTGACTTGAGTAATATATTCAAGCGTAAAACTCTTTCGTGACTGCATTAAAGAACATGTGAATTTGTATTTTATTTTCAAACTGTCAGTTTTTAGATCACAGATGTAATTATAATTAAATAACTGCAGATCTCCTTACTGAGCAAATATCATACCGTTAAGTAAGCCATAAAACATGGAGTAACAGTTGTAAAGGTCACGATCCAGGTTTCAACAGATTAAATTGTGGATGATTGTAAACACAGCTTTAAATCTTTCTTATTGCCACTAAGTTTGCATAGTTCTTTTTACTACGCGTTGTCAACGGATGTCATTTAAGTAATGTTTAAACAACCAACCATGTTATATTTCAATGGACAATTCTTTATTGATTTGATTAACAATGATCATTGTCGAAGATATTAAAATCATTGTAAATGAAGAGTTCTTTTCTAAAGAGGTGGGGCTTGGATAATTGTAGTAAAGTACACAATAACTTTTGATCCCATGTCCGCACCTCAGCTAAAGACAGTATAATTTTATAATTTTGTAATGTGTCGTATAATTTCAAGAAGAATCTTATTTCTTTTAAATGTCTTCTGTTAACGCACATGTTATCCTTTAGACTGACATCACCGTTTGCAGTCGGGTTATCATACGTCTAGACTGATATCAACGTTACGTGGCCAGTCGGATTATCAGCCGTCTAGACTGACACCTAAGTTACGTTGTCAGTCGGGTTATCATACGTCTAGACTGATATCAACGTGACGTTGTCAGTCGGGTTATCAGCCGTCTAGACTGACACCTAAGTTACGTTGTCAGTCGGTATATCATACGTCTAGACTAACACCAGCCAACGTTACGTTATCAATCAGGTTATCATACGTCTAGTCTGAAACCAATCAACGTTAAGTTGTCAGTCGGGTTATCATACGTCTAGACTCACACCAACGTTACGTTGTCAGTCGGGTTATCATACGTCTAGACTCACACCAACGTTACGCTGTCAGTCGGGTTATCATACGTCTAGACTCACACCAACGTTACGCTGTCAGTCGGATTATCATACGTCTAGACTAACACCAACGTTACGCTGTCAGTCGGGTTATCATAGGTCTAGACTAACACCAACGTTACGTTGTCAGTCTGGTTATCATACGTCTAGACTAACACCAACGTTACGTTGTCAGTCGGGTTATCATACGTCTAGACTAACACCAAAGTCACGTTGTCAGTCGGGTTATCATACGTCTAGACTAACACCAACGTTGCGTTGTCAGTCGGGTTATACGTCTAGACTAACACCAACGTTACGTTGTCAGTCGGGTTATCATACGTCTAGACTAACACCAACGTTACGTTGTCAGTCCGGTTATCATACGTCTAGTCTGACACCAATCAGCGTTACGCTGTAAGTCGGGTTATGATACGTCTAGTATGACATCAAACAACGTCACGTGGTAAGTTGGGTTATCATACGCCTAGACCAATACCTACGTTAGTTGTCAATCGGGTTATCATACGCCTAGACCAATACCTACGTTAGTTGTCAATCGGGTTATCATATGCCTAGACTAACACTAACGTTTCGCTTTCAGTCGTGTTATCATACGTTTAAACTAACACCAACGTTACGCTGTCTGCCGGGATATCATACGTCTAGACTAACACGAACGTTACGTTGTCAGTCGGGATATCATACGTCTAGACTTACACCAACGTTACGCTGTCAGTCGGATTATCATACGTCTAAACCAACACCAACGTTACGTTGTCAGTCTGGTTATCATATGTCTAGTCTGACACCAACCAACGTTACGTTGTCAGTCAGATTATGTTACGTCTAGACTGACACCAACGTTATGTTTTCAGTCTAGTTATCATACGTCTTGACTAACACCAACGTTACGTTGTCAGTCGGGTTATCATGCATCGAGACTTACACCAACGTTACGCTGTCAGTATAGTTATCATACGTCAATCTCATTGTCAGGAATTTTACTAACGTTATTGGTTGATATTGAGACTCGTAATGTTACCGAGACTGATATAGAAAAAGTGAATGATTATTTATTTCCAATAAAGTGATAGTAGGCGTGTCTTGTACTTTTCCCGCAAGGTTTAGTTAGAACAGAAAAATAAAAGAAGATGGAAATTATAGAGAAATAATTTTGCTCCTTATATTGAAAAAAAAAATAATGCAAGTCTTCATTCTTCGTGAGCAATGTATAACGATCAGGAATACTGAAAGCATGAATTTGCTGATCGATTTTACAATGTCTGTGCCTTTCGTAACGAGAGACTTGTTTTAGCGGTCTTAGATATTAAGATATACGAATAACCATCCGATCCATACATTTACCACCCAATATATGCACAACAGGAGACGCTTACCCTGTGAACTCGCTCAATTTTTAGTAAATGGGATTTAAAGAAAACAAATTTATTTGGTTTCAATATTCAAAAGACTTAAACATCAGTACGTTTCTATTTCCTTGCGCATACGGCATACGTTAATGTTATTGATGAATGAACGAATCATATATATCAAAATTTTCCATTGTGGCATCAGTTCACATGTCGTATTTGACATGTTTGACCACAACTAACATACGTATCTAATGAACAATAAGTTTCAACAGACTTATCGAAAAGATACTTGAAACACACCTACAGTTTTGTAAAGGACATCTTGCCAGTTTTTCATTCTAGGATGAGATTGTTGTTCAAACATAACTATTGATTGAAAGATATCAAAACAAGGCAAATCGTGACCGAGTTTGGACTTCGAACTTTCGAACATGTTAATTACTGATATCTGACAGATTAAGGCCGGTGCCTTTTTTTTTTAGCTTACTGTACGATATGATTTTTGCTCATTGTTGAAGTCCATACAAACACCAATAATTGCTTACATCTACGTCTTTTGGTCCCTGGTGTATAGATTTCGCATTGGCAATCATACTACATCTTGTTATCTTTACAAATGTATAATGTTTTTAGAAAATTTGACAGATTTGTAATACTTTGTGATATTTGTGAATTTAAGGGACTAAAAAGATGTAGTATCATATTTCTTCTACGTACCAAAGATTCTATACATTAATACAACATATAACTGACAATAACAGACTGCGATAAAAAAAAGTAGTAAAGGGTTCCATACAAAACCTTGTCGCCTTTTTGCAACAATTGCATGATATCATAGTTCTTTCTTTAAAATTTGGACGTCAAAAGCGAAAAGGTCTGACGCATCAAAGATAAGATAATCTATATGTATGGCATCAATATGTCACACGTTGTAGAAACTCAAATAACGGCCATGTCTATTATTGCTAACTGAATATTTGTTTTAAGAGTGGAAAATGGAGAAAAAACAGCTGTCATCTTGTCGTTCAATGTCTTTTGTAATCAATATCTCTAATTGGCAGTAACTGGTTGCATGTCGTTTGTTGCTGTATTTTGTTTTTCGTTTATTGTTTTGTACATAAATCAGGCCGTTAGTTTTCTCGTTTGAATTATTTAGGCTTTTCATTTGAGTGCCTGATATAACTTGCTATGCGGTATGGATTTTGCTCATTGCTGAAGGCCTTACGGTGACACATAGCTGCTAACTTCTACGTCATTTGGTCTCTGATGACGAGTTGTCCCATTGGCAATCATGCCATATCTTCTTATTTTTATACAAGTTTCAACCGTTTATTCATTACATTGAACAAATGTTAAATTTAATATACAAACGTAAAACTGCGGGTGCCCGAATAAAAAATGTCTAACGACCATGAACACGCACTGGTAATGATAGTTGTCATTGTTCCCCTAGCCACGTGACCTGGAATGCATGACAATGCATTATGGTATAAACTGTTTATTTGATTCATTAAATACTTTAGGAAATGTTGATAACGTCTATTACATCAATCGATAGTTATTTACTATTCACACATGCCAAGCTATTTTTTAACACATAGAGTAATTATCTTATTGACGGGGTTAGCCACCGCGGTATCTGTTAACCCATAGACTAATTATCTTATTGGCATATCACACAATGATGGAGATGGTCAAACATAAAAAAGATAAACATATTTACTGAACAAAGGTCAATAACGTCCAATGTTGAAGATCAAATTTAGCTGACATTTTAAAGTAAAAGGAGTTAGCAAAAGTTAAACAGAAACGAAACGAAAAGCTATAAAGAAACAATGAAAGGAATTACTACTAGCACAAAATCCAACATTGCAATGTCTAAAAATCATCTTAAACTTATAATCTTTATAGCTTACTATGCGGTATGGGTTTTGCTCATTGTTGAAGGCCGTACGATGACGTATACTTGTTAGCTTCTACGTCATCTGGTCTCTGGTGGAGAGTTGTCACATTGGCAATCATACCACATCGTCTTTACTTTATATTGACCGCGGATAAACTTTAATCTTGAAAATGACATTTAGTTCTACATAAAAATCATTGTATATCATAATAGAAGAAACATTGATATATAATAACTAAAATATGTGTTTTAAAATTGCAAATATATTTGCTCTTTTATTTATTTCAGGCATACATATCTTGCACATTGGGAGTAACAAGCATTGGACCTGTTATGATATGTTTTGGTGCAGTCAGCTCTGTTAGCTGTATTTTGATTGGTTGCATAGCCAGTCGCCATATTAAAAGATTTGCTTTCATCAGCGCAGGCGCAACGTTTAATATTGGTCTACTGATAGTATTATGGTTATGGAAACCGTCTACCTTAGATATTCCAAATTTTTTCGTGGTAGCAGCATGCTTAGGATTATGTGATGCTATCTGGCAAACACAAACATACAGTAAGTTAATGCTACCAAAAATTGTATTAAGAATGTTCGCTGCACGTGTTTTTGACTTTATGTCAGATATTCGGAATCCTCTGGTTTTGTCCATGTGGTGCTATTAAAATATTGCGCGCTAACCCTTTCTTTTCTTTTTTTTTATTCAATAACATATAGTTTAAAAAGCCATTTTTGAAAATCTCATCAAATCAATGTTATTTTTTCATAGTTTTTGAAAGTAAAAAAGGTGTCACTGTTAAATGTATGAAAAATCTAGAGAAATCATTTTCCGCTAAATTTTCAATGGCTTATATATCAAATACAAGGATGTGGACCTATATTTTTTTTCTGCTTTTTTAATTCCATTATTTATATACTATCAATTGATAACAGTCTTTGAAAAGCTTGTTATTTTATAACAGAGTAGCGAATCCTTTAGCAGATTGTGGTAGACATGATTGAATTGGTCAGTAATCCAAAAACAGACATTGACACAGTTATTGTTTCTCACATCCTTGTCATTTAGTCTCTGGTGAATAATTGTCACATTGGCAATCAAACCATATCCCACGATGACAATACAATCTAAAACAAATAATCAATAGAGTGTAATAGGAAGACTATTCGGCGAAGAATATACGGATATGTGGGGTATATGCAAAACAAACAGAAACACAGAGGCCTTCAAAGGGTTTGATTGATTGTTTGGTTGGTGTTTAACGCCACTTTCAGCACTATTGGCTATTTCGTGACAGTCAGGGTTTTTTTTGTTTGGTGGAGGAAGCCCGGAGAGAACCACCGACCTTCGGCAGGAAAACTGACAATCCTAGTCAATTGGACCTGCCACGTACGGGCTTCGAAGTCACAACCTCAGTGTTAACAGACCAGTGATAGATACAGTAGTTGGACTACTTAGACCACTCGGCCACCGAGGTCGCCCTTAAAAAAAAGATAATGACATTATGATTTTCATGCAGTTATGCAATACTGTAACGTAAAGGTTGCCAGATGCTTTGCGTTCTGTTTCACAAGAGCTACAGGAATGTAGTATGAACAAAAATAGGGTGGGGGAGGATAATCACCAAATACAATAATAAAACAAAAAGTTTCAGATTATTTAAAATGAATGATATTCATTAGTTACCATTTTACATCGGAAAACGTATATTAATCAGGGATATCGGTTACTAGTATCTGATATATTTCTTGTTTTTCCATACGAAAAATATTGTAAAGATATTAAACAATAAATATTTATGACCCAAATAATCATTAACTAATTTCTATGGATAATTTAGTACTTCACTTTAGTACTGACTTAAGTGATATTCTAAATATAAGACGTAAGATACTAAAAAGACAATCAAAATTCGTAAGTCTACGATAGACTGACAAACACTATGACAAAAACCGAAAAACGAAAAGAAATAGTTTACAAACCACTACACAGAAAATTAAAGACTGAGCAACACAAACCCCACAAATATCGAGGGTGGTCTAAGGTACCGCACGTTGTTCACTGTAAATACAAATTCAGTGAATTTGCAGTTGAATAAGGGAGCTACCATTTGATTTTTATGGGGGCTAGGATGAAAAATTGTGTCCTGCATTTTGTTTAGTTGTAATCTCTGTCCTGCCTTTTTATTTTTCACTCTATTCGGTCCTGCATTTTTTTTTTATTAGTTTATCCTGACTTTTTTTACATAAATTGTCATCCTGCCTTTTTTTTGCCAAGTTGCTCATCCTGCCTTTTTTTCAAATTTCATCCTAGCCCCCCATAAAAATCAAATGGTAGCTCCCTAAAGAGGACGGTATTGCAGCTACGAATATGTGACACAGATATTCCATAACGGACAGCCAAATCATGTGACTTCATTTTTACTCTCCAAGAAGTCTGTTTATTACTATGTTTGGTTGGCACTTGTTCATATAATGTAACTTTAACACTACGGGTGTCACTAGTGGAGTAGGATCAGCTTACCCTTCCAGAGCACCTGAGATTATCCCGGTTCTTAGTTGGGTTCGTGTTGCTCAGTCTTTAGTTTTCTATGTTGTGTTTTGTGCACTGTTGTTTGTCCTTTTGTCGTTTTTGTTTTTTGCCATGGCATTGTCAGTTTGGTTTTTCTACGCCCGTCAAAATTTTGACGGGACGTATTATGGTATACAAATGTCCGGCGTCCGTCTATCCGTATGTCCATTTGTCCGTCGTAAACATGTCGCACCGTTACTTGAGAACAACTTATCCAAATTTCATGAAACTTAACATGGTTGTTTCTTATGATGGACAAACGATCTGTATACTT
Source organism: Mytilus coruscus (assembly GCA_017311375.1). Lineage (NCBI taxonomy): Eukaryota > Metazoa > Mollusca > Bivalvia > Mytilida > Mytilidae > Mytilus > Mytilus coruscus. The sequence goes on along the minus strand of CM029598.1, from coordinate 79,638,187 downwards.
TTTGGTGAAAATAAGATTAAAACTTTTTGAGTTACGGGACTTTGTAACTAAAACAGGGGGGGGGGTTTCACATGTCGCGCCGTATCTCAAAAACGATTTATGATTATTGCTTAAAACTTTACACACTTCTTAGTTATATTAATCTAAAGATCTGTATACTTTTTGGTGATGATTCAAAATTTTATTTTAGAGTAATTGAGTTTTTTGTAAAAAAAAAGGGGGGTTTTCACATGTCGCGGAGTATCTCAAAAACGATTTATGATTATTGCATAAAACTATACACACTTCTTAGTTATATTAATCTAAAGATCTGTATACTTTTTGGTGATGATTCAAAATTTTATTTTAGAGTTATTGAGTTTTTTGTAAAACAAAGGGTTTTTTCACATGTCGCGCCGTATCTGAGAAACTATTTATGATAAAACTTCACACACAAGACAACGGGCGTATCATGCGCTCGTGGGGCAGCTGTTTATTTGCTTATGATGTTGGATATCCCTTTGGTATCTTTCGCCTCTCTTTTGCAGAATGGTATAGGGGCAACGTACTTTATTAAATAAATAAGATTGAGTAGAAGCATTACTTTCACATCAGTGTTTCTTAATACTAACAATATAAGTAGGTGACTGAACTTCTATAGCTATCTCACCATTTCATTCAATGTCTAATGTAAACAGTATCATCAACATTAACAGGAAACATATTAAAGCCACTTCGATAAAAATCTAAACCTCATCTTAAAGATTTGAAAAAAAAAGAAAAATTGATTAAGTGTGAAGGTCATGAATTAAGTTTTATTTATCACTACAACAGAAAGAATCAGAGTGGTTAAATATTATAATGAAATTGCCCTTAACAAAATTTATTACTAGCAATATCTTTTCATGATGAGGATAAGTCCTGTTTCTAATTTATTAGATAAATTGATTGGTTATTTGCGCTACAACTTCCTATTACCCTACATAAATATATTTATTTATGTCAGGCAGTATCTTTTTTTTTGCGATCTGTTCTTCTTAAAGTTCGTAAAGGAGGAGATATGAAAAAGCCACTTTGTTGGCCCCTTAGGTTCGAAAATTAAAAAGTATTGCAAATATACAAAACAAAATGTCTATATATTTATAAAAAAAGGAAATGATCATACAATTCGCCTGTGTTCTCTATATAGCTATGAATATAAATATGATTAAACATTGATGAAGACATTGTTCAGCGTGACCTGGTTTGTGTTAACCGAGCAAGGAAATGGACAGGATATTCAAAAACATTGAGTTTAACTATATAGTAATAGCATCCAATGGTCAATCTATTTATTTCAAAATTTAAAAAGCACTGACAATAAGCCAAGATTAATAAGACAACCCAGCGGAGGACTTAGACTGTGCAATATTTACCAATAAAATCTTGACATGTTTTAAATGTCAATATTTTCGGAAGATGTTAAATTCCTAGTTTTTTTTATCACTACTGTTGTATGCACACTAACTGACCAATTTAGTATTTTAATTTTCCATTTCAGCTTTATTCGGAATAATGTTCATGCATAAACAGGAAGCAGCGTTTGCCTCCTACCGGATGTTCTACGCCACCGGATGTGCAATTGCTTTTGGATACAGTTACTTCCTGTGTGTTGAAACAAAAGTATTAATTTTAGCCGTAGTATTAATTATAGGACTAATATTCTACTGCGTCATCGAAATGAAAGTCCAGTTACAGAGTCAACATATAAAAGATATTGTTGCGTTATAACAGTTTAAATAACTTTGTACCTTAAAATTGCATTATATTGATGCTATATTAAACATCTTTATTGTAATGAAATCAGAACTAAAAAAATCTATTAGAACTACAGTTTTGTACACAATTTACTTTCGTGTAGAGATGATTCTAGATAATGAAAACAATACCGACATACTGGTTACTGAATGGACGGAGAGTCAACCACTATTTCTACTGATTAGAGGTTGTAAAAAATTTAAATAATTTGTGTGTGCTCAACACATGGTTTTAGAATATCCTTTTCCTTTACCACTTTCCTCGAGACTAAAAGTTTGAAAATCCCAAAATTACAAAACGTTTGACAACATAAAACCAAGAATGGCATATGCAGTATTGCCAAAAATATCTATAATTGTTTACATTGACGGAGGGAATTGCAACCTTAAGATCGGGTGATTTCCTCACAATATATCACATAAAGCGTGATTTATTGAGGGAGGAACACACGGCATGGAGTTTAGTTAAAACTTGTAGTGAATAAATAATATTGTAACAACATGTTTGCTTGGAATGGAGTATGATGGAGAAGCCAGTAGTTGAAATACAACCAGCAGTGTTGTAATTAGGAGGAAGACATCTAATTATAACAGCCATGATACAACCACAAAAAATGGGGCACAAACTATGATTCAACCACAAAACATGGGGCACAAACTATGATTCAACCACAAAACATGGGACACAAACTATGATTCAACTACAAAACATGGGGCGCACACTATGATTCAACTACAAAACATGGGGCGCACACTATGATTCAACTACAAAACATGGGGCGCACACTATGATTCAACTACAAAACATGGGGCGCACACTATGATTCAACTACAAAACATGGGGCGCACACTATGATTCAACTACAAAACATGGGGCACAAACTATGATACAACCACAAAACATGGGGCACAAACTATGATTCAACCATAAACCATGGAACACAAACTATGATTCAACCACAAACCACGGGGCGCACCCCATGATTCAACCACAAAACATGGGGCGCACACTATGATACAACCTCAAAACATTGGGCACAAACTATGATACAACCACAAAACATAGAACACAAACTATGATTCAACCACAAAACATGGGGCGCACACTATGATACAACCTCAAAACATGGTGCACAAACTATGATACAACCTCAAAACATAGAACACAAACTATGATTCAACCACAAAACATGGGGCGCACACTATGATACAACCTCAAAACATGGGGCACAAACTATGATACAACCTCAAAACATAGAACATAAACTATGATTAAACCACAAAACATGGGGCGCATACTATGATACAACCTCAAAACATGGGGCACAAACTATGATACAACCTCAAAACATAGAACACAAACTATGATTCAACCACAAAACATGGGGCGCACACTATGATACAACTTCAAAACATGGGGCACAAACTATGATACAACCACAAAACATGGGGCACAAACTATGATTCAACCACAAAACATGAGGCACAAACTATGATACAACCACAAAACATGGGGCACAAACTATGATTCAACCACAAAACATGGGGCGCACACTATGATACAACCTCAAAACATGGGCACAAACTATGATACAACCACAAAACATGGGGCACAAACTATGATTCAACCACAAAACATGAGGCACAAACTATGATACAACCACAAAACATGGGACACAAACTATGATTCAACCACAAAACATAGAACACAAACTATGATTCAACCACAAAACATGGGGCGCACACTATGATACAACCTCAAAACATGGGGCACAAACTATGATACAACCACAAAACATGGGGCACAAACTATGATTCAACCACAAAACATGAGGCACAAACTATGATACAACCACAAAACATGGGACACAAACTATGATACAACCACAAAACATGGGACACAAACTATGATACAACCACAAAACATGAGGCACAAACTATGATACAACCACAAAACATGGGACACAAACTATGATTCAACCACAAAACATAGAACACAAACTATGATTCAACCACAAAACATTGGGCGCACACTATGATACAACCTCAAAACATGGGGCACAAACTATGATACAACCACAAAACATGGGGCACAAACTATGATACAACCACAAAACATGGGACACAAACTATGATTCAACCACAAAACATGGGAAACAAACTATGATACAACCACAAAACATGATGCATAATTTCAATCTTAAACTCATCATAGATAACAGGATTTAAATTTTGTAAACCAGTACCGTTTCGTCTACAAAAGACTCCTCTGTGACGCTCGAATCAAAAAGTTGGAAGAGCATTGAGGACCCAAATTCCTAAAAGTTTTGCCAAAAACGGCTAAGGTAATATCTTCCTGGGATAGAAAATCCTTAGTATTTAAAAAAAAAAGATAATTTATAAATATGACCATATCAGTGATAATTCATGTCAACACAGAAGTTCTAAATACTGGGCTGGTGATACCCTCGGGGAGAAAAAACCCACCAGCAGTGGTATCTATCCAGAGGTTGTAAATAAACTTATCATAGATACCAGGATTGGAATTTTATACGGCAGACGCGCATTTTTGAGTTTGTAAATTGTGTAATTGTGATAAATAAAGGTCGAAACGGTCATTAAAATAACAATATTTGTAACTATTCTATTGAAGCCAGTTTGGTTAGCATACTTATAAATGAAAATAACACTTTATGAGTCTTGTGCGTCCGAAGCGCTTTCATCAGGAAAGCTCAAATCCAAAATTGTGTAGTATATAAACATTAGACATCAAAGGCTTACCAAACGTTTGGTCTCGAGCGTTCCCCATCAATATTTTTCGACAGCACGTGAGGAGTACTGTAATCTGTTTCACATCGAAACGCGCGTCTGTTGTATAGATGTACGTGGTATCTCTGGTGATGTTTTTATTTCCCTAATGTTGTGTAGTTGGGTTGCTCTTTTATTGACTTAGATCTGATATCTCCTTTCATTCAGACAATATCACGTAAAAATAAAAGAAACAAAACGATTGCTCTGCGTCAAAATGCCGTTCAAAAAAAAAATAAGAAGATAAACTTGTGACAAATTGTTGAAAGCCAAAATAAATAAAATGTCGAAACCATTAAAATCGAAAGCGCCTAGATAGAACAGCCAAAACCATACAAGGTCATATTTGCTAGAGGAGATTGCAAACTCAGTTTTAGCTTAATTCTAAAATTCCATGAACTGGAAACTTACAGCTTAAGTATCACATTAGCAAATTACAAACTGACATTTCACGGGGAAGTTAATATCATACTTTTCAAAATCATATAACTAAACATCATGTTATCATTATCTTAAACATTAAATTGTCATTGATTTCGTAATGAAATTCTTGAATACAAAGAACAAATATGTTTTGTTTACTTAATCATGGCTTTACGTGAAATAAATGATTGAATAACATTGAATTTGATAGAAACCAGAATTTCCTGGAATACGATTCCAATTGCTAATAACGAGAGTTTTAAAGAACAAAATTAAATAAACAATTTCTATCGATGAACATCAATGCGTTCAATAGACATTCATTCGATTTTATCAATGTACATTGTAAAAGCTGTTCTAGTATTAGAGAGAGGCAAATAAATATTATCGATGAAAGTATGCCAAATTATTTACAATGCTCAATCTTATTGATTGAAAGTTTTTGTTCCATATATTTGCTAAGGTTGTATGCGGTACTTGTCACATGTGATCTGACGGGGTCGTTACTATCGATAACCCTGTCTTAAACTGCACGTAGATCGCAACGCGCCACAATAAAAGCGTCAGAATAGTAGATATGTTAATATAAACCACGGACTACGTTACTCAATAAAGCACATATTGTCTGACGGGGTCGTTACTATATATATAACCCGGTCTTAAACTGCATGCACGCAGATCGCAACGCGCCATAATAAAAGCGTCAGAATAGTAGATCTGTTAATATAAAACACATTAGATCTAACCCTGTTTAAATAATAGGGAACACGTTGCTCAGGAAAGCAGCTCTTCTACAACATACAAGCGTCTGTTACTAATTGCCAAGCCCTCGAGTTCTTTCGTCTCACAACTCTAGAAGTCTTTTGTTTGTTTGTGTAGTTGAGTTGCTCTTTCATTGACATATACACCTCCCAAGGAAAAATACCCACACGATATTATAGAATAGATTATACGTTACATTACGGCTATGTTATACGAACTCAACAAAAAGGTACAAACACATTAGAGTTGTCTTTCTTCTCACAAAAAGATATAAAGGGTTTTTATGTTTGAATAAAAATCTAAATGCAAGTCTAAAGCATATAACAAGTATTCTGTACTACGGGGCAGGGATTGAGGATCGCTTAACTAGTGGTGCATACATAGCTGGAGATACCTACTCTGTCATACAACATTGTCTTATTCTGGTTTGAACTGACATATTGTTAATTCATTTGTTTCATTCTAATATTTCATTCTCATCATCTGAACTGTATGGGATTGAAGTGACTTTAGATTAGGAATATGTGTGTACGGAATATTCACATGTTGAAGTGACTAAACAACAGATATAACACATCTTACGAAGTCATTGGTATATGAAACAGATATTAAGAATAGCTAGTTCAATATTTCTAAATACACTATATAATTAACATGGCGATTTAGAACATTGACATTATGTTATCTATTTTATTGATATCTTTAATAAATCTTTACAATAATTGATATCATTTTACTTAAACATGTTAAAGAAAATATGTAATTAAATCTTTGTTCAAAGGGTTAGGAATATAAAAAAAAAATACAAACCGGATAATAACTTTTTAAGTTTTGTAAATTTTGTTTTACCCTCCAGGGTGTCTTTCCAGACTTCGTTAAATTGTAGTTTTATCGAGAGAAAAAAAAACAACAAAAAAACGCAACAACAAAAATAACCGAAAGTTGCTATTATCTATTTAATCGAGAATCTAAGAACGTTCTACCTTACGATACAAACTATATATAAATTAAGAAATAATTCATGGGGGCTTGAATTTATACTGATTTTACCACGGGTTGGCCCTTTATACTAAATATTTTACCACGAGCGATATTCTTTTGGACCGAAGCGTTCTAGATGAAGGCAAATATTTGACGTTCCCGCAAATAAACACATCTCATATTGACGTAAAAGAACCGGCGGAGCAAATTGAACTAGCGACATGCTTAAACTATTTACAATAACGTATTTAGATAGGTTTGGATGAATTTTAATGACAATTTTACATATATGTAAAAAAAAATTGGCTTATAACACATTTTATCATCGTTTGTTTATGTTTCCTTGTTTTGATGACTTTCGGTTTCACAATCGTGCATTTTCCGTAAAATGCTAATATTCTTACGTCATCGTTTAATGACGTCGGGTAGCGCATTCATAAAAAAGCATATGACGTGGGAGTATGATCGGACCAGCCCAAACAATATAGTCATATTTTACCACGAGTGTGTACTCAAAGCGTTTGAAGAACGTCATATTAGAAACCTTGTCAATTGATAACTAATTATGGGTCTATCCGGCATATAATTTATTACCCTCAGACGCTCGTTTCGTCTCCACAAGACTGATCAGAAGCGATCAAATCAAAACAGCTGTAGTTGAAGCTTCGAAAAAAAAAAGTTCCAAATCTGGCTCAAGATGCTCTGAAAAGAAGCGTTTCCAATTCTCATAGCAAAAAAATGCTTCACTTGGCTTTGTTAAGGATGATCATTGGTATATATTTCCTCAGATAGAATTTTCTGATACTTTGCAAAAATGTACATTTTTCCATGTTTTTTTCAAAAACATAATAAAATGTATGGGTCACCGTGCTATTTTTCAAGCTACAAGTCGTGCAAAACTGATAAAATTTGCATAGATTGTTCATGAATAAAACACTTTTTTGTGAATAAAAAGAAATTTATGAGATTGAATTTTAAAATAAAATATGAGAAGATAGGTTTTAAAATATGCTTTAAGAAAATTAAAATTAAAAAAAAAAAAAGGTGTCACCGACCTTGTTTTCTTGCTAAAAGTAAAAATTGAAAATTTCTCTATCATTCCTTTATAAATATTTTACTATTTGAGTTATCTACACTTAAATGGCCAAGTTGACAATTTGATTCAAGCAAACACAAACATTTGGTATTTGTTAAATCAGTCTGAAGAATGCAATAAATCAATTATTTTTCTTTATTCCAATAAACAGTCTAACACATAAAAGTCAATCTGTCTCAAAATTTGCAGATTTAAGCTAAGAACTAGACTGTCTGTGCACTGCTATTTTACAATCCAAGATGGCGGTATATAGTTTATCTACCTTAAGTATTTGTAATCCACATTACATACAACAGAGGACACATAATATAGGTACATGGATTAAAAATAAATGTAGTTATGTTTCTTGGCGAGTAACTGGAAGCAGATGGGTATATATATCAGGGGTCTGTCTATATTACAAGTAATACAAATGTAAGAATGTAACAGTCATATTTTTTTTCCGTGTCTTAAATGTATATTTCACATAAGGAGCTTGCTACGTATTCAGGATTAACGTTTGACCAGTGACCACCACCCTCCAATATATCCATTACTATGTGACTATTCTGTGGATCATTGACAGGTTGACCTTGGTTCCAATTGTTGAATTCTATCTCATTCCCGTCTTCAAAAAACCAGGAATCATCTTCAAGTCCTCTATACCCTTGTATGTGGACGAGTTCGGCTGGATGCCAGTCTACAATTCATAATGTTATACTATCACCAAAAGAAGTCTCTTTACAAAATAGTTCTCATCCTCTTTTTATAAACTTTTAGCATTAAAAGCATATTTTCTATACATCACGAGCATCTCCAGAGTAAAGTTCAGATTGTAGTCTTAACAATTTTTATTTACAGAATGTCTATACCTAGAAAATTAATGGTCACAAAGAGGTGTGCTTTACTGCATCCTATCGAAGGAAAGACTTTTTCTTCGTTGGGACTTTTGAATGAATATTGGTTTTTATTTATTATGCAACACTTACAACTGATAAATGTTTCGTATTTTATGCACATTGATTCAATCATTATATTATGTACTTATATTCGAAATTTTTATTGGCCCATTAAATCGAATAATCAGTTACTGAACATATCTGCATTCTTAAACTTTTTTGCGTGTACCTGTATCAATCAATGAATAAATCAATCAACCAATACTAAATGATATCCCAGTATTAGGGAGCTACCATTTGATTTTTAAGGGGAGGCTAGGATGAAATTTGAAAAAATAGGCAGGACAGGAGTTTTGAGTAAAAAAAAGGCAGGATGAGATTATTTGCAAAAAAGGCAGGATGACAATTTATGTAAAAAAGTCAGGATAAACTAAAAAAAAAAAAAAGGCAGGACCGAATAGAGTGAAAAATAAAAAGGCAGGACCGAATAGAGGGAAAAATAAACAGGCAGGACCGAATAGAGGGAAAAATAAAAAGGCAGGACAAAATTTTTCATCCTAGCCCCCCCATAAAAATCAAATGGTAGCTCCCTTAGAACTCATTCCCAGGACAGCGATCGAAACATAATTAAACATTATGTCTCGTAATATGAACACTTTAATTATCTATACTATCAGAAAGTTATGTGCTAAATCATTCCAATAAGCCTACCTAAATACTGATTTACATGTTCCTGTTTGTCATCACTATCAATCTTGATCAATGTTGCGTTTTGTTGCTGACAAACCTGAACTGCTGTACCGTGATTTACCAATGTGTCAAAGAATCTAAAACAGGAAACATTACCGTAATAATAGTAATCATCTGGACATTCCTTTGTGTCAGCTGAAAATAGAGAAAACAAATAATTAATATGGGAAAAACAAATGATATATGTCAAATGGCAAATACAAAATTACACAACAACGAATACCATAACACTTCAAAATACTTCACTTAATTGTAAGGGGACAGTCATTCGGGTGTCGGGATCGGCAGTGGCTGGCGTATTTTATTGCGGACAGAATTTTCATTTTGATTATTCTTAGACCGGCTTACATTTTTTTTCGCGTGGCAAAGCTCGAAAATGTTTTTTCACTTTTGTATATAATTATTTCTTGCATTTTCTGTGACAAAATATTCATTTTCATCCTTTGTTGGTCAAAATTATACTATTCAGTTCATACAAGGCTAGTATATTCATCTAACAAAAATCCTCCTGCTCCCCCCCTTTCCAGCCATCAATAAAAAAAGTGGTCGCCCATTAAATATTTTTCAATTAATTATACAATTATAATTAAACTCATAAAAAATACCAGGCTAATAATTAGAACAGTAGAAATTTGATTTTACAGATACGTAGGTGAGACAATATCAACAATGGTTAAAAGCTGTTGAATTACGTATGTTTTCTATTGCTGTGCAATAAAGTATTAAATTCTCTAACACGGGCAGTTACCTTCCATGTAGGGGACAGGTTTAATGTAAACAGCACCAGTTATCACATCTGCATTGTCTTTACTAGTAAAAACGTTTGAATGACAAGAACAATCTTTGCCATGATATGATGCACTTCCTGTCATGTTTTGTCCAATACATTCACGTGCACACTGGATAACAGTTGATGACGTAAATGTTCTCGTCAAGTTCAAGCTAAATTTATAATTATAGTGTAGTTGTAACTTTACAATGCTGGTATCTAAAATAAAAATTAAAAAAATAGATTCATGGCTACTCTCACTTTCAAGCGAAATATTAACAACAGCACTACACGAAAATGAACAATAACCAAATGACAAAAAAGTACGGTCATTACATCTATTCACATAACACTATAGATGGGGTGAGCACACGTGTGTGAAGGGTTAACATGGGCTGTTTCGTCCAACTTGCTTCTCGCTCTATTTTAGATAAAAGGGGGAATGATTATAAGGATTATACCAGCGGACTGGTAGATGGAGTAATCAATGATGTGTGTCTTGTGACCTTGAAAAATTATTTGAAAGTTGAAATGAATCAAATGACATTTTATGGGAGATCGTGACCAATAAAAAAGAACACACACACATTGTGAATTAAAATAACAACACAAAAAAAAAAAAAAAAAAAAAAAAAAAAACAAAAACGGGAAAATATAACAAAAGCAGCGCAAATCCACCATAACAGGTATGCCCCTTTATGACAGATTTTGCTCATGACTGAAAACAATGAATTTTTACTTCCCATGAGCTACACGACGGATGCAACTATTGTGGCAAAGAGATTTGATTTTCGTATTTCGTCTTTTAACCATGGTATCTTTTCTTTTTTTTTGTAGGATTCTTATCGAACTTAAATCTTGTAAAAACAGAAAATTCTTCTCATATGCATATACATGCTCCTAACATATTGAATCAAATAAATTCAAATTTACAAGTGGAAAATTGAAGCAATCTTTTTTTTTTTATCGTCATCAAATATCACGGTCGTTTTCTAGGTGCAGGGTACTTTTCAATTTGACCCTGTTGATCATATAATTAGAATATGTGAAGCGTATATAGGACGACTTTTTTCGAACAAAGCAAAAATCAGTGTTCTTTTGACATATAAATATTTCAAAGATTATTTTTAGCTCACCTGTCCCAAAGGGCCAAGTGAGCTCTTCTCATCACTTGGTGTCCGTCGTCCGTCGTCGTCGTTAACTTTTACAAAAATCTTCTCCTCTAAAACTACTAGGCCAAATTTAACCAAATTTGACCACAATCATCATTAAGGTATCTTGTTTAAGAAATGTGTCTGATGACCCCGCCTGCCAACTAACATGGCTGACATGGCTAAAAATAGAACATAGGGGTAAAATGCAAGTTTTGTCTATTATCTTGAAAACCGCTATAAATAGAGAAAATATTGGAGAGTGTTCATTGTTGAAGTTGCACATAGACCTAGGTGAGCGACACAACCTCTTTAAATGATCATTAAAGGGCAACGCGGGTTATTCAGTGTGCACCACAATTTTGATATTACATTGTATTTCTTCATAGACAGAACAAATATTAGAGCCTCTAGTTTTTTCCTATCGTAAAAAGTAAAATAACAGAAATACCAAACTCCACGGAAAATTTAAAAGGTGAAGTCCCTTAACAAATGGCAAAATCAAAAGCTCAAACACATCAAACGAATTGAAAACAATATATAATACAAAGTAAGACGGTTTTTCTGATCCTGGCGGAAATTTCTACAGTTTTAAATTCCATTTTTAATTTTTAATTTTAAATTTAGTTCCATTTATTTGTTGACAACATTACTGTTTGCGCGGAAAGTCCAACTGTTTATAACAACGGACACGTCTATATGTTAAAGTATTCGTGGCAGAGCGATAACTACTGTAGAAAAAAAGAGAGTGTCGTGCTTTAATAACATGGGAGATGCTATACGTATACGTAGTACGTTCTTTCAGTATTTCGGATGAGTAGCATTTCTGCCATGCCTTCTCGTTCATATCAAGAGATTTATATATAAAAGGTCGTCAAAAATTCGTAGCGGCAGTCTCGAGTCCGGGAGGTCGTGGGTTTGAACCCCGGCCGGATCAAACCAAAGACTCTAAATTGGTATTTGCTGCTTCTCCGCTATGCATGCGACATTAAGGAGTAAGAGCAAAGACTGGTCGGCTCGGAGTCAGAATAATGTGTCCGGGTAAGGTGACATGTCTACCTGCGGTCTGTTACCTTGTGAACTAGCACGTTAAAAATCTGGCTCAGCGTGTCGATCTAGTACAAAGCAGAGTAAATATTCATATTACATTAACATCATTATGTTCTCGTCCTGAATATCCCCATTAATTTGCCGCTGGACGTTCAGCATCCATCCATCATCATTATCATCTAAATGGGGACCATCAACAATATTATCATTATTGCTATCTATCACATGGTTTTTAAAGTTAAGTACGTTTTGTTAGTCCGATGGTCGAGATAAAATAGGGAAGATATATACAAAAGTAGTTTAACCTCGCCATATATGTTTGTGTCTGTCCCAAGTCAGGTCCGTGGTTCTCGTTTGTCATATACAATTGCATGCTCTTTGGAGAATTTAGTTTTGATGGCATATCTTTGACTGTTTCTGTTTAATAAATTCATTAAGTGTACAGACTCGGGGCGATTTAGAACAGCAAACACTATAGACACCTGTATATTGTTAAAATCTTATGTTGCCCTCTAGATGTCGTTTTTATTGCTGTTGGGTTGCTGTCTCATTGACCTGTCTGACAGCTCCTTTTATTCATTTACTAGAATATTCCCATTTTCAAAATCTAAAACAGAAATGCAATCACTGACAGATAAGTACAAACATGTATGATCTTTCATGCAAGTAGTTAGTACATACAAACTACTTCTCGTAATATCATTAGTTTATGGATTCAGGATGTTAGAGATATTAAATAGACAAACACTAGTATAACGCAAGCTCCTATGGGGCTAGGTGGGGTTCAGTCGTTTTGCCCGATCTATATTATCCTATTGACTTTTCTTGAGGATGTAGTGTCTGCTTGCCTTGTTTGATTGTCGTTTTGTTTTTTAATAAATGTTTTGGAGATATTTCAACTTAAGACGTGAAAGACGAATGAATAAACAGAGCATTCGCTAATTACTAACAACTTCCAGTCTACTGAAAGGGAAAATTGAAAAAAAAAAAAAAAAAACCCATAAAAATCATACCTGTTATATATATGGATAATAACATCATAAATATTCCTGATCGTAAACAAACTACTAAAATACTTTTAATTTCCATATTTCATTAAGATTTACCATCCACCACCAGTTAGATGCTAATAAAATTTTGGTAAATGCAATCAAATGTAAATTAATTATACTGAGCAGTAAACAAAATATAAATTACTCAAATAAAATAATACTATGAAAGGAAAGCAATTAAGGAAACCTAGTCATAAGAGATTGCTTCATTTACTAGTAAATAGATAGCAATTGATTCCTTTTATTTAATTTCTGTTATAAATCAACGCATCCATCAATTGATTATTTTTTTCCGTATCTAACATTTCTAAGTAGAATACGAACAGCTAACTATGTTATTTAAACTTTTCTGTCAGGAGTACGAAAAAGGAAATTCAATCACGTGTTTAGTAAGCAATAGTAGAGGGTCTGGATGCGGTTTACAGAATGGAGAATAATGGGCAAAATGTGCAGAATAAATGGCAAAAAATACAGAATATGGAAAAATAAGGCAAAACATATAAAGAATACAAAAAAATGGCCTAAAAAATAAAGATTACAGAAATAATGGACCCCCATCCAGACCCTCATAGTTAATACAGGAGACAGGTAATTTATCCAGATCGTGATAGTAAGTGTCAATCACAGTGTTCAATTAATTTCTAAAGTCATGAAATTAAAAGATATTTCGAATATCATAAAGGATATCTTAATAAAACCATGGATGAACTATCCCAGAAGGTCCTACCGTTTTGAAAGCACTTAAATATGTCCTAACGAAATATTGCAGAAGTTTTTAGCCAAGAACGTTCATTAAAATGAATTTCGTAAAAAAATAATGAACTCTAAAATATCGTTTTTACAGACTGCATGTTAAGGGGGAGAGATGGCGCCTTCATACATGTTTAACCCCGCCACATTCTATATGTGCCTGTTCCAAGTCAGAAGCCTGTAATTGAGTGATTGTCGTATTTTGCTGTTCTTATATTTGTTTTTCGTTTATTGATTTGCATAGTTTGTTCTTGTATTGTGCCGTTACACCACTGTCGCAGGTTACGGGAGGGTTGGTGCCTTCAAACATGTTTAACCCCGCCACATTCTTATGTGGTTGGCCCAAGTCAGGAGCCTATAGTTCAGTGGTTGTCGTTGGTTCATGTCTGTCATGTTTGTTTTTTCGTTAATTGTTTTGTTATGATTATAAATTGGGACGTTAGTTTTCTCAATTGATTTTTTTCATATATTTTCATATCGGGGCCTTTTATAGCCGACTATACGGTATAGGTTTTTCTCATTGTTGAATGCTGTACGGTTTCCTATAATTGCTTACCTTTTTAATGATAAGTATTTGCTCTACATCACATCTATCAAACTAAAACGAAAATATATAAATATTTATATTAATTTGCTTCTTTATAATATAAATATAAAAGATTTTTTTATTAGATATCTGTTATTTGAATAAAATCATATCTTTGCCAAAAATATCAATGGTCAAGTATTAATCTGGTTTTTTAGATATCTCTCGAAATGCTTATAATTAAAGTGTATATTTATGTTAACAAGGAAACTTTTGTACAGCTTTTTCTATAAATAATGGAAATATATTTACTCTAGAAATAGTTTTCACACTACCCGTTGTGATCATTTAGATTCACGATAGTCTTTGGGTAAAGGTTAGATATTTGCAAATGACATTAAAATAAGGAAATAAGGTATGATTGCTAGCGAGACAACTATCCACCAGAGACAAAAGGACGAAGATGTTACCAACTATAGAGAACTGAACGGCCTTCAACAATTAGCAACACCAATACTTTAAAGTAAGCTTTTAAAGGCCTTGTACGAAAAAATGTGCAACCATTCATAAGAGAAAAACAACAGCGTGCTGTAGAGTGGAGAACGAATACTTTCCACGAGTATATACATGTGCTGATGGTAACGCTGCCACTATAAATTAAGTCGTAATCGCAGAAATCCGTAGATAACGCTCAAGATAATTTTTTCGCATTATACACCGCACAGGAGTCATTATATGCCCTTCAAGTTATCAAACTGTTATTTGGCACGATTTTCAAAATTCTCAAACACAGGGCGCATTACACAAAAACTTTACATTTCAACTTTACTTTTTTATAACTCGTTTATGATTTAATATGCATATTTAACTAGTTTCTTATTTGTTCTTCATTCGTAAAAGAAAATGCTGATTTCTATTTGACATTTGTTTCTCTGGTCAGACAAAATCAGGTCTCCCGATAATCGAATACGGACTACAAACTGGTCACTAAAGTGCTTGCTTCCCCATGTTTATAATAAAATACTAGTAGGCTAATCATTGAAATCAATGGACAAAGACTAACGGAAGATGTATATTCAACTTGTATTTCATTGTTTAATATTAAAATATTTGTATGATATAAAATATTATATACTTGTGTTACCTGTAAAATGACCGCGCAATTATAATGATTTATTCGCGGAATTTTATTGGTAATGCGCGTAAAAGTAGTGCACCTCATGCTATGTCTTTGAAATTTCTACATGTAAGTTATCTCGACTGATTCTTTTGTGGCGAATCAAAAAAATATTTAAAACTGTTTACGCCCAACAGGAATAAATAAATCATCGATTTCCATATAAAAGAACTCATTGAAAAAATATGTCTATGCTTAAATGAAAAAAGATGATACATGTACATTTTTAAGGTCTAATTAGTTGTTTAATTGATGTTATCTGAGTAAACATGCAGGGATTTCAAGCAGATATATACACATTGCTGGCCTTTTAGATTCATCTATACGCACCGAAAAAAGTAAAAATAACAAAAATACCGAACTCTAAGGAAAATTCAAAAAGGAAATTCTCTTATCAAATGGCAAAATCAAAAGCTCAAACACATCAAACGAATGGAAAACAACTGTCATATTCCTAGCTTGAAACAGGCATTTCCTTATGTAGAAAATGGTGGATTAAACCTAGTTTTATAGCTAGCTAAACCTCTCACTTGTATGACAGTCGCATAGAATTCCGTTATATTGACAACAATGTGTGAGCAAAACAAACAGACATATAGTATAATAGGTAAACATGTCAAAAAATTTGGGTACAGCAGTCAACATTGTTTTATAATATTAATCACTATAAAAACAAACAACTATGTCAAAACGGTTTTATTTAGAACGATACCATTTGTGAATATAATTCTAATGGGGTTTATATCTGAAGTAAATATCAATATGTGAATGATCTTAATTCAAACGTGTTACCAAAGTTCATCAGATCAAGCACGAAGTTTTGATAAGACAAGGAAGTCTCGTCAGAAAATCACAGCTGCACATTATGATCAACATGCTAATAGGCATATTAGTTTTTGTTTCGTTATATAACGTAGTATTTTCAGCACCAAATCTTATAGATAATGGAGACTTTGAAAACCCTAATTCTATAGATCCTTGGGAATGTTTGGGGTGTAAACCCAATGGATTGAGGGATAGTTATAATGGTAGCTGGTGTGTGATGGTAACAAACAGGTAAGACCGTGACTGTTTTTTTTCTCTTTCTTTGTGTCAAGTTCGCTTTTCAAACCTACCGTCAGAACGGAAACTACACCAAATAAAAATCCCTGTTGACGCTCCCGGTCTCGCTCCTTTAGAGTACATTCAATTATATGAGTTTCTGTTTGTAAACTTGATTTGTCTCTTCGGTATTCTAGATTTGAACATAGATAAACTACTGTCGCCTCAATTGTAGAGAGCGCATTATTATTTCAACATTAGGTCTTTGATAATTTGAATTATATCAATATTAGCTTTTTTAGCTTTCTAAAAAAAACATATCCACTTCATCTGTGTGGATGGTTGTCTCATTGGCAATTATACCAAATCTTCTTATTTTTTATATATATGTAATCTTTGCAGCATCATATATTTATATAAACTGTTGTTTGTTTGTTCGTGTGTGTGATGTTCATAACAAAATTCGCATGTAATGCATATCAATGTGTAATCAGAAACAAGTTTAAGGTAGATCATAGGTATATATTTCCTCAGATAGTATTTTTTTATACTTTGCCAAAATAAAGATTTTTCTATGCTTTTTCCAAAAATAAAGTAAAAAGTATGGGTCACCGTGCTATTTTTCAAGCTACGGGTCGTACGAAATTGCCCAAATTTGCTTAGATTGTTCATGAAAAAACACATTTTTGTGCATAAAAAGAAATCTATGAGATAGAATTTTGAAATAAAATATGAGAAGATAGGTTTTATAATATGCTTTAGGAAAATAAAAGAAAAATGGTGTCACCGAACTTGTTTTCTTGCTACAAGTAAAAAATTAAAATTTCCCTATCAGTCCAGTATAAATTTTTCACTGAAAGAGTTATCTCCCCTTAAATGGCCAAGTTGAAAAAAATGATTCTAAAAACACAAATATTAAGTATTTATTTAAACATTTTGAATAATGCAATAAATCACCAAGTTTTCTTTCATCAAATAAACAGTCTAACCTATAAATTGCCTATCTGTCTCCAAATTTGCAGATTTGGGCAAAGATCTAGACCGATTGTGTACTGCGATTGTACAATCCAAGATGGCGGTATACCATGAATCTACCTTAAATGCTGTCACTATTTACCAAAATCAAACAGAGAAAATTAGTCAGAAATATGACAGCTGTTTACCATTCATTTGATGTGTTTGAGCTTTTGATTTTGCTATTTTATAAGGGGCTTTCAGTTTTGAACTTTCGTTGGAGTTCGGCATTTTTGTTACTTTACTTTTGTCATATGGAATGCATCTCAAAATGACTTTTAACACCCAGTCTACCATAAAACCATGCAAAACAGTCCACAAAGGCGGTCGTCAGATTTGATTGAAACTTTGTGTGCTTAAACAACATTATGAAAGAAGTCCATAAAAAAAAATTTCATCCGGTTCCCATGCCTTTCAGTTAGGAGATGCTGTAATGTACCGGGAACCAGTTTCCCTATGTTGGAGGCAGTATTTGCTATGAAAATGACCAATTTCTGCCCCCTGAACTTATAAATGAGGAAAAAAATGAGATAAAATTGATGATTTATTGCATAGTCATGTGTTGAAGATTTAATAACTCAACAGTACATAAATTTACAAGAAATAGTTTGTGGATTATTCCAAGAGAGATAACCCAGTAAAAAAGTATTTTCAGAAATTCATAAAAAGTACATATTTTTAAAACTATCTAGCCTTTGGTCCATTAAAATAAAAAAAACTCCTTTTGTTTTATTGATAAGAATACTTAATTATGCATTTTAGCTTATAATCTTGCTGGGGTCTCATTGTAGTACAATCTAGAATTCTACTCGAAAAATGCGCAAATTTACATTTTCTCTCAATAAATCAATGGATCTAAAATAGTATTCTGTAGATAATATGGAAAATCTAAGTGTTTCTGTTTCAAAAGCACTATAATATTTAACAAAATAAGTCAAAGTAACAATGAATATAGTACAATTACAACTTATGATGCCATAAATGTTGATTTTCTATGATACAAAGGGAGATAATCCAGTAAAAAGGCATTTTTGAAAATCTTAAAATTACATTTTTTTCTAAACTTACCAGCTTTCGGTCCATTTCAAATATAAAGATATCTCTATTTGTTTTTTTAACACACAGATAATAATGCATTTTAGCATATACGATTGGTGGGCTCTTGTTTTAGTACTTTCTAGAAGTCTCCTTGAAAAATGTCTAAATTTACAATTTCTCTTTTAAAAGAATCAATGAATTTTAAATATCAATCTGTAGATAATTTTGGAAATGTAAATTTAACTTTTATTAAAGGCATTATTATATTTAATAATGTAAGTTAGACTAACAATGAAGATAATACAATTACAATAAATGATGCTGCAGATATTGATTTTCTATGGTACAAAGGGAGATAATTCAGTAAAAAAATGCATTTTCGAAATTTAAAAAAAATATCTATTTTTCTTCAAATTTAGCGCTCTGCTCTTGATACATCATAAGTGTTTCGATATTTGCATTCTTTTTATTAAGTTAGATATAAAATAAAGCATACCAGGGTGTAATGAGAGAATGTTTAGATTAAAACAATTGTCATTTTTTTTTCAATGATTCTGTTGAAAAATGTCAAAACTAGCAATTTCCGACAACAACAAAAAAATTAAAATGTCACTCTGTATATCCATGTAGTTTTAAAGTGTATTTTTTTAAAAGATCAATAATCTAACAAGGTGTAAATACCTAACAAATTGCAGTCACCATTTCGTTGATTTTTATATGACCAAGGGAATGATACAAAGAAATCCAGTTATAATAAACAGCTGCGCCATGAGCGCATGATACGCCCGTTGCTGTTTGAAAGAATAAAGTTCCATAACTCCTCAATGTCATATCATAAATTTATAAAAAAAAAAGCTAAAGGGAGGTTATTTTACTAGATATAAACCAGTCATCAAAGTTTCATGAAAACTGCCAAAAGCTCTTTTGAGTTCACTAACGTTTCATGCAAATTGGTTGAAGCGTTTTTAAGTTATTGTCCAACATGTTGACGACGGACGGACAGACGACAGACAGACGGACGGACGGACGACGGTATACCATAATACGTCCCGTAAACGGGCGTATAAAACAGACTTCTAAAATAATTTGTGCTGTCAGACTTTGACTAGAGTTAACTCATCAAAACTAAACTCATCTCATGTATTTAAATGTTTCTTACTATGAAATTATTATAAATCTATTTTTTTCTTGCTTTTTAAAGTTTCTAACTAAAGATTGTAGTTTTCAAAATACTAAGCAAAAATGCAAAAAAAATATTTAAAATCTATAAAAGGCAATAACTTTGATAAGAAGCGGACTGATGATTTCGGCCATGCTGTCTTATTTGAAGACCTTTTCTTACTTATCATTTTTTATCCTAAAGTTTCTATATATCTATTACAGTTTTCAAGTTTTATGTCGCGAAAGCAAGACAAAGCGATCCTAGATTCTGACGTTGACGGCAGCGGCGTCAACATTTAGGTAAAAGTTTCTTTTTGACATCAATAACATTGTCAAACCTTCATGATGTTTTTTGAAATTTGTTTATGACTAAAAACAGTATCCAGAGCAAAAGTTAGGATGACCTGCTTTTAATTTAACTACTGAGCCAAATCATACCAAACTTCAATCATTATAAGGGTATCTAATACTATTAATTATGAGTTTAATAGATATAAGAAGATGTGGTATGAGTGCCAATGAGACAACTCTCCATCCAAGTCAAAATTTATAAAAGTAAACCATTATAGGTCAAAGTACGGTCTTTAACACGGAGCCTTGGCTCACACCGAACAGCAAGCTATAAAGGGCCCCAAAAATTACTAGTGTAAAACCATTCAAACGGGAAAACTAACGGTCTAATCTATATAAAAACGAGAAACGAGAACCACTTATGAACCACATCACCTTATTTTACATGATTTCCAAAACAACAGTCGATACAGGTGAGCGACACAGGCTCTTGAGAGCCTCTAGTTTAGACAAATCTAAATAACAACATTATTATAAGAGGGGTGGGTCATGACCCCCAGGGACAAACCCTTAGCTGCACTGCAAAGGTCTTGCCCGTTCTTTGACCTATAAATTGCTTAATAACACTTCATTTTAACTCTGGTGGATAGTTGTCTCAAAAACAATTAGTTCACATCTCTTCATTTTCATATTGAAATGACAAGAAAGAAAGAATATGTTTGGTTTTAGGGTGACATATAAAAATAGATATTTCAAGGGAGAGAAAAAGGTGTGTTCCGGACAAGAAAATGTAAAAAAATCAAGTATTTTGACCTTGAGATCAAAGGTCAAGGTCATTTGACGTTCTTCAAATTTATTAGATACACTGTCTTATTGTAATACACCTTCATGCCAAATATCATTAGCCAGTGTCAAAAGATAAATAAGTTTTCATGATTAAATATACTGATTATTGTGAAAATTTCCCTTTTTCTTCCGTTGCCATGGTAACGGTGTAAGAGACCCTAGCTCAAAAATCATAAAACTTGTAGCGCACATGTAAACCTTTATGGAAATAATTAAAGCATTAAAAATATTAAAGTACTTTACAAGATTTCATGTCTTTTTGTTGATCTTTTTAGCAAGTATCCAAAAAATGCCCAAAATGCCCTTTTTAGACCGGTAAGCCCCAAAATATAGCTATACTCAAGTTATAACATTTTGTCAAGTTTTGAAGGCCAAAATGATGCTTTTTATAAAAATCAATTCAAATACCAGCTAAACATAACCATATCTAGCATATTCAGAGTAACCAAAATGTGACATTTTAGTGGAAATTTTGGTAAATTAAGCCTTTTCCAGTAGATGGCGCTGCAAAATCTAAAAATAGCATGCAATTGAATTTTAGAGTTAGATTTTTTTTCTCTTGACTATCATAACATATGTGCAAAATCTCATTACATTTGGTTAACATGTCATGTGGACCCACTTATAAGCCTTTTGCATGATTCTATCAAAGACTGGGTGTTAACAGTACAATTATTTCTCATTTTCAGGGATCAAAGTTTTTCGGCTTTGACACAACGCATCCGCAGCACTGGAGGAGAGAACTATGTCTTCAAAAGCTACATCAAACTGCTGAAGCTAGTAAAGGGAACTATGTACACAGATGTCCACGTGTATGTGAAGTACACTGACCGTGGCGGTGAGATGTTTCTGATATTGTAATATAACTGTATACACGAATTTCGATTTTTTTTTGTTTTTTTTTGTTTTTTTTTTTTTTATAAATGCGTTACAGCGGTTGACCCGAGCTCAATAGGTGTAAACGACGTCATCGAACAATCGGCGTGTTAGGACAATATTCGAATTACCACCATCAATGATATTTTTCTCGTGCTTTCTCACATTCTAATTTTGCATAATTCATAGTAATTCATTCATTAAGATACCCTCCTAAAATGTGACGGTAGTGTTGAAAACAAAAATATAAATATAGTAGTTATTTACAGCTAAGATCTGCGGAAACCTAAGTGTTTTTGTTTGTTTGAATCGATTTTAATTTATATAAGATAATAAATATGTGTTATACATGTTTTTTCTGTCAATTTTATGTAATGCATATTTTTGTATATGCTATATTCTTCATGATTTTCCTCTATAATGTACATATACTATATTATGCATGATTTTCCTGAAAATTATTTTATGTGGGAATTTTCATGTTTGCATTATGCACGTGTGTTTTGT
Source organism: Mytilus coruscus (assembly GCA_017311375.1). Classification (NCBI taxonomy): domain Eukaryota; kingdom Metazoa; phylum Mollusca; class Bivalvia; order Mytilida; family Mytilidae; genus Mytilus; species Mytilus coruscus. The sequence continues at coordinate 79,615,465 of CM029598.1, read as the reverse complement.
ATAATTTATCTTGATCATAGTACCAGTCTTTATCAAAGATAATTTCAGCGTTTTTGAACAATTTAACATGGTTCAGATGTGATTACCTCCCCTTTACCAGAAAAATCACAACTACATTTTTATATATATATATATAAAAAAAAAAGAAAATATGTTAAAAGCCATTGGGGGGAGCAGATATAGGGCACTGACATGTAATATGAAGCCATATCCCATATGAAGCCCTAATAAAACTTACGTCTTAGATTGTGGTTTAACATCTATGTCGTCTGTCTTCTATAAAGTACCGAACGTGACCTATTCCCGAATATGTATTAGATACAATATACAAAGGTAACAAAGAAACATGCCGGTAACAACCGTTGCCGGATAGTTTTTCTGCACGAGTAGTCAGGTGGACCTTGACATTTTGTTTCTGGCCTGTTTTTTTGTTACCTTTGTTTTGTATCTGACTTGTACGACGTTTCAAGAAAGAAGTAGTACATTTTGCATTTAGAAGAGGTAGGAAAATTATACAGATTAGAAACTTAAATGGCCATATACCAGTTAATGTAAGTTACAGTTTAAACAAACTTTTTTTTTCACTTCCCTTCAGCCGAGAGTTTTTTTCTCAAGAAATTCAAGAATCTAATAATTTTATAAAAAAGAACCATGTCAAGTAAAAGATGAATGGTGTACACATTTGAGACTTTTTAAAATGCAACTTCGCAAGTAAGTAATGTATGAAAAACATTTCACAGGTAAGCAAGCTAACTTTTGATTTTTATTTGGGGAAAAACGGAAAATAATTAGGCTTGATCCTTTTTTTGTTGAAAAAGTGTAAGATGTGCCATTCCATTCCCCCATTCCCCTTAAAAATAATAAAAAATATGAATTATATATATGAATTCAAAATATATGAATTCAATATATATATGAATTCAATATATATGAATTCAATATATATATGAATTCAATATATATGAATTCAATATATATATGAATTCAATATATATGAATTCAATATATATATGAATTCAATATATATGAATTCAATAACAATATAAATGTATGATACCCCCTCCTTTTGAAGTTAAATGATCAATCCCTTAGTGTAATGATATGAATAGTAATATACTGGAATTGTTTAAAAAATATAGTTATTGATGCCAACGTAAATATTTTAATAAAAAAGACAGGAAATATGTCGGTGAAACAAAAAGTTCAAATCTAATTGAATTTTGAAGTGCCCATGAACTCACTGATCATGCACGAGTGATTCTGTTCATAAAAAGTGTCCGTGTAACACCCGTTAATGTACTGTTTTTCTATAGCTCTGCTGGGGGCAAAGTCGTAGAAGACTGTTTTGCCGAGTGTGAATTTGCATTGCTATACGACGTGTCTCGGTATTTATACATCTAACATTCATGTATTTATTTATGATGTTTCTGTTGTGGTTTCGGTTGGATATTGTGTTATGTATTATCGTTTGTGGTTTGAGTTCTGTATTTTCGGTACATTTCACATATGTCTTATTTGTCAGTATAGTCGAGTTAATTTTCATTTTCCATGGATAAAGTATTGTGTTAGTCCAAATAATTATGACGTCGTCACAGCATTTATTTAAAATAGCCTTTCAATACCGTCATAATTATGATAATTGTTTGGACTAGTATTGTGAAAATAATTGTATGAATTTCAAGATTATATATTCGTTACAAAAATACGTCACTGTCCTGTGCTGTCGTTAATGGAAGATGTTCGTTGTTATTCTGCGGTTTACATGTTGTAACGACTATTATATTATTTATTTGTGCGTTTCTCTGTGCTGTGTGTTCTTGCATTTGTTTGTGCTGTATTTCTGTCACGTAGTGTTGTCATTTTAGCGATATTTTTTTTAACATTGCCATATAAGCTGGAGGTTTAGCTAGCCATAAAACCAGGTTCAACCCACCATGTTTTCCTAAAATGTTCTGTACAAGTCAGGAATATGGCAGTTGTTATCAAATAGTTCGTTTCTATGTATTTTGGCGTTTGTTTTTGTTGCACTTCAGTGTTTCTGTTGTTCCGTTCTTTTCCTCTTATAGTTGATGTGATTCCCTCGGTTTTAGTTTGTAACCCGGATTTGTTTTCTCTCAATCGATCTATGACTTTTGAACAGCGGTATACTACTGTTGCTTTTATTTACATTATACAAAAAAAAAACCTTTGAATTTAACATTAATTACAATTTCAATCTTCTTTTTTTGTTCACAGGGGATGTCGGATCATATCTCCTGTGAATAAAACCGTTGAAATAGAACGACTAGCCGGGATATTGCACTCCATCGTAATTCACATTATTCTTAATCAACAATTATAAATGCAATAATAGTATGCCCGATGGGTCTCGGATAAGTGAAGTATATCAAATGTCCGGACGTCTAATAAGAAATACTGATAAAAATATTTAATATGTCTAATGTGAATGTTAAAAACAAAAATGGGGTGAAAACATTTTGCAGGAACTTATGTCAAACAGAGGTTTGTTGATTATCCAAAAGTACAGATAGAGTTTGGATGGACCGAGCTTGGTGGAGATGTTTATATACCAAATGGTAAATATTAGATATTTAATAGACAAAATTAAAACATCGTGATACAAATGTTTCCAATTAATCCAATGAACATTTATTTAAGGTGTTTAATTCAATATTATCATTTATTTCATGGAACTTGTTAATGATTTCTATTTCTGTAAATTTTGTTTTTAGAAAATCGAATGTTTTCCTATAACCTATATGTAATTTTAAAATCAAATCAATATGCAGTGATCGGAAAATCATACAGTGTTGGATTATCCGAGACCCAATAATAATTTGCTTTTATTTTCCAAACTGTTATGAATAATACTTGGTTAGAGGTAAAGGTGGAGAGTTGAGATCTCACAAAACATGCTTAACCCCGCCGCATTTTTGCGCCTGTCCCAAGTCAGGAACCTCTTGCCTTTGTAGGTCTTGCATGTTTTTTTTTTTATTTTGGTTCATTTATATGTTTTGTGTGACCTCCATTTTCTCTTAACAGTATACATTTTTGTTTAGGGGCCAGCTAAAGCACGCCTCTGGGTGTAGAATTTTCTCTCTGTGTTGAAGACCCATTGGTGGCCTTGAGCTGTGTTCTGCTCTTTGGTCGAGTTGTTGTCTCTTGAACACATTCCCCGTTTCCATTCTCAATTTTATTCAACAAATGGTAGTTCGTAATATATTGATTTTTTGTACTGTATTTTTTTGTTGTCTCTATCGAAGAGCTAAGCATATTTACTTTAAAATAACACGACACCAAAATCAATCGGTTGCACCATACTTGCACTTTAAAATGTATGTTTAGCCAGTGATGTTTGAAAACAAACATTATTCATTCAAAAGTATGAAATTCCACACCAAAGTAATAAAATGGAGCCACTGATCTGTATATGTAAAATTGAAATATAGTATTATAAATGAGATACTTAATAAGCATTCATCAAATCGGCTTCTTCGTAATAAAAAAAAAAACCCGTGACTCTCTTTTTCATCGACCTTTTAGTTTCACAAAAGATAAAAAAACAAATGAACAAATTTACGTATATTACATGCCATTCTGTTTATCAGTTTGCTAAAACCATAAGGACTTAAACTGTATTTTATTTTTCGTCCAGAACAGACAATTTTGGAGTTCATGGTATTTCTTTACTTGATGTACGATACTATTTAAGCTGTGGTTTATTATTTTGCAAGCTCGAATAATGCAGTTGTTTAAAGATTGTCACATAACTCTATTGCAGGTATTCAGTCTAACAATTTTAACGTGTCTATTGAAATACCCGAGCATGAAGTGGATTTTATGCTGGATGAAGCATCACTTACTGTAATACCAAGAAATCCATACTGGAAATCCCAGGCTGACTCTCAAATTGACAGACTTCGAAAGGCAACGCTTACGTTAACGTCAGTATAACTCTTAATTTATACCAGTATAACTATCATACTATGAATCTATCTCATCGAACTGGAAATAAAGGATACAACAGTTCCAGTTAAATTTGCCTCACATCTTGATTTAAATCTAGAAATTGACAATGAGGGTAGTTTAATTACAAACTATACGACGGAAGAGATAGTTTCAGTTACTCATTTGTAAATTTTCCACTTCTTTGTAGCAACATTTCAGCAATGCTTGCATATGGGGTAAATATCTCTCAGTTGAAACGAAATTCCAAAGCTTTTTGGTCGTTTCATAATTTCCTTGATAGAGGGTTTGCTCCTTACAAGGAAGTTATCACTACAAGAGTGATGAATTTGAAGTTATTTATTCAATTTTACGCGAGTTGGTTGACCGTTATAGGATGTCCGTTTCATAGATGACGACGGATATGTTTCAGATGTAGTCACCACAATCTCGTCCTCTTTTTCTGGAATGTTACATCACCGAATTTGTAATAAATTGAGACGATTGCCATATGTGGCGCAGAATCAGACTACTTTACCGGCGCACCCCTGGTTTTTGGTGTGTTTCGTGTTTTTAATTTTCTATGTTCTGCTTTAAAACTATTGTTTGTCTTTCAGTCGTGTTTCCTTTTTATACGCCTGTTTACGGGACGTATTATGGTATACCGTTGACCGTCTGTCCGTCCGTCTGTCCGTCCGTCTGTCCATCAGTCTGTCCGTCCGTTTGTCCGTCCGTCGTCAACATGTCGGACATTAACTCAAAAAAGCTATAACCAAAATGCATGAAACTTTGGTGAATTGTTTATATCTATTGACGTGAGCTCCCTTTCGTTTTTTTATAAATTTCAGATTTACCGTTTCCAAGTTTTGGGGTTTTATTCATTGAAAAAGGGGGGATTTTCCAGTTTTCCGACAATAACTCAAGAATGCTTTCACCAACTTGCAAGAAATTTTGGTGAATTGTTTATATCTATTGACATGAGCTCCCTTTTGGATTTTTATAAATTTTAGATTTAACGTTTCCGAGTTACAGGGTTTTATTCATAAAAAAGGGGGATTTTCCAGTTTTCGGACAATAACTAAAATATGCTTTCAGCAGTTCTCATAAAACTTTGGTGAATTGTTTATATCTGTTGGTGTAAGCTCCCTTTAGAATTTTATCAATTTTAAATTGTACATTTTTGAGTTATGGGGTTTTATTCATTAAAAAAGGGGGATTTTCCAGTTTTTGGACAATAACTCAAAAATGCTTTCAGCAGTTCTCATGAAACTTTGGTGAATTATTTATAGCTATTGATGTAATCTCCCTATTGATTTTCATAAATTTCAAATATGACATTGAGAAGAAATTGAACTTTATTTGTTTATAGTCTGACAACAGATTTACTAAGTATTGCACAACAGCAAGAAATCTTTAATTGAATATAAATTCAATTCATATAACCAATTTCAAGTTCTTTGACTACATTTATTCAAAAACCCATAATATGTCAAATATTTAAATACAATCCAAATTCAGACCTGTATCAAGCTTGAATATTGTGTCCATTTTTGCCCCAACTGTTCAGGGTTGGAACTCTGCGGGCGTATCCAGCTGCGCTCAGCGAAGCAGTTTATTTGTAACTGCTTTGTCATGTTAATTTTCGACTTATGAGTTTTAATATCCCGTTAGTATCTTCCGTCTCTATGTTGATAGCCTTTGCACAACCTCATTTACGTGAATGTCGTCCTGCTGGAAGAAACAATAATGATAGTTCTATTTTGAGAAGACATACAAAAATGGCCAAAATAATAGCGATTGTGTAATAATTATGTTGTAATCTATCATTATAAAAAACTAAATATTTTAAATAAGAAATGATGATCAATGGCTCAAACAACAACAAGGCGTATACTTAGTTTCATAATTAATATTGACAACCCACCCAATAGTAAATTCATGCATCAGAATTTAACAGATGTTCAAATTTTATAAATAGAGTGAGATGAACAATCAAGGTAACAAACAAAAAACTGAAGGAATCGCATGAACTCTAAAAGGGTGCGTCGACCGGTAAGCATCACATACTAAGTATGGATCAATCGTCTTGCGAATCCACTATTAACAAGACAACGCTGAAAATTTCAGTTGAAAAAAAAACAAAAATAACTTCTCCAGATAGGAATGCAAAGACATACATAATATGCTATATCAAAATCTATGAGCATAAAATTTTGTTATTTAAACGGGAAATCAATATTTGCAAATTATCAGGATGAAAAAACTTTACAATTTGTTACACTGCATCAAATGTGGCACCATATATCCTCAGCGCAAGACCTAGTTATTGATGAATGTATTTTGAATTTAAAATTACTACCTACAATGTTAAAGTATTCTGATACAATATTTTTGTGGTTTTTAATTTGGAAAACTACTATCAGTATAATGTTAAAACATCACAAACCTAAACGCTGTTTACTCCTTTAACATACAATTTCTAGTCGCTTAGGTTTTTTGTTATTTTTTCTATCAAATTAATTACTTGTAGGCCTAGATCATACCATAGCAATCCATCCCTCTGTTCATCGTTTGGTGGTTCTTACTGTATAGATTCCAGTAACATGTATGTCGAGGTAAAGTGATATATATATATCGTGGATATTATTAGTTCTGAGATTCACAAAGTGTTGTTAACGAAACAGTTTAGATGTTATTTTATCTTCTAGTCCATTAGGAAAAAAAAGCATTGATTTGTAACAGGCGATAAATTAATGAATTTTATTTAACAATGACATCTTTCCAAAAAACGTCTCATATGAAAGTAAAAAAATAAACGTAGAATTGCATTTAATTTGCTTTCAGTTTTTGATGTCAAATATACAGCTTACTCGTTTGTTCCTAGCACAGCGCAAATTGTCCATTAAACCGGAAAAAATAAAATACAAATGCAGTTTACAGAATTCCTCTCCGATAGCCATTTTTACATAATATAAAATTTCCAACATAATTAAAAAAGATATGTCTCCTTTTATTCATATGACTGATAATCCACTCGAGTTACCGAACTAATCTTGTACTTTTAACTTTAATTTCTTTAAGATGAAAGATAAAAGATGAAAAGACGGCCCAGAAAACACCTAACAGATAAACAGATAACCATTGAAAACTATGTAATTTCAATCCCCAAAAATTTGGGGGGGATGGACAAGAAATTTGATGCCCTGAAAGAATGAGATGCCTTTTCGTGTGTTGCACCCGTTGTATTTCTCTATGGTTAAACGACGGTGGTACAAAAGCAAGTAAATGCAATTAATAATATTATACATTTTATGGAGAAGGACAAAATTAAGGACATTTTACATCTTAGTATCCTGCCATCTGCAGCGGCAAATTCAAAATGAAATGCCTTTTTTCACTACAGATAAAACAAACAAGAAGTGAGTATGCCTTTGGATCGACTATACAACCTGACTTATTAGTAAACAGCTCCTATACAAACTATCGTCAGTTTATGTACGACAATTTCGAGTGGGGAGAGATAGACAATGGGATACAATGGATAAACATGGAATCAGATCAGGTATAAAAAGTTATATAACAAAAATACAGAACTCCAAAGTTCAAAACGGAAAGTTCCTTATCAAATGGCAACATGAAAAGCTCAAACACATCAAACGAATGGAAAACAACTGTCATTTTATATTACAATGGTATATTACAGTCTACTACTACTACTACTACTACTACTACTACTACTACTACTACTACTACTGTAACTTACCACAATGATGTCTTTTATTGTTTAAGTTGAAAAACATTTGTTAATTAAATTCAATTTGATAAATTTTGTTGAGTCTGAAGAAACAAACGGCTTCAACATTGTATTTGATCTTTCTAGACGATGAGATTCTAGCTTACTTGATAAAATGTTGATAACGAAAACACGTCTCTATTTCATTGTCTTAGATTTAAACAAATGTACATCTATTGACAAGATGCCAGAATATCTGTTGATATTGGCCTGATACTAAATCTACTACATTGTAAACCCTTATCTGTATAAAAATTAAAGAAGAACAGTATTTAGATAATTTGGGATTTGACGGGCGCAAAAAGTAAAACAACAAAAATACCGAACTCGAAGGAAAATTCAAAATTGGAAGTCCCTTAACAATTGGAAAAATCAAAAGCTCAAACACATCAAACGAATGGAAAACAACTGTCATATTCCTGACTTGGTACAGGCATTTTCTTATGTCGCAAATAGCGACGCGAAGCAGAGTCAGTAAAATGGATTTTACAACCGTCAAATCAAAAATTGATGTTGGCAGCTATTTAAATACAGTACTGTTATTCCTATCCTAATGCAATACTCTTAAAACGTTAAAAAATATCACGTTAACGTCGACTGTGATTGCTCACATTATTGCCAATGACTGCGACAGTCAATCGTGGAATTGATGACAGACGTCATCCAATCAAAATTGGCGTTACATGCCTAATTGCATAAAAATAAATGTGTGATGCCTTTGTGATTGCTACGGCCGAGTATTTTCGGAAAATACTTAGATACACAAAAAAAAAAAAAAAAAAAAAAAGAATTATACATTTGTTGCTACATAAATAAAAGGGACGTGGAATGAACCCAAAAACCTCTGGTAAATATTTTTCTTATGGTAGTCAAACTTTACATTATTATTAAAATTACAACTACTATCAACTGGGAACATTTAAAATTGTAGATTGTTATTTACGATCAAGTCGATAAGTTTTTGCAGAATTAGACTTCTGTGGACTAAAAGCCCAAATCATTGGTATTGATCCACTCACAGTAAATAAAAATGGAAAAAATACATTCTTATAACGAAAACATATAAAGTAAAATCTTAACATATTAAACAAGAATATGTGTCCATAGGCCACCATTCCCTCTTGCACTATCAGTCTCCTTATTTAATAAACCATGAAATCGGGGTAATAATCGCAATTTGTCATATAAATTCGAAAAAAAATCACAATGAACTTTATACGTTTCAAGTTGATGTGACTAAAACTTCATGGTGAAATACTTTTGACAGAAATTTTCAACATGAGAATATACTAGTTTTACACTTTAACATTTCCATTTGCAATGAACAGTGTGAAATTGTGATCACAATCATTATGTTGCATAAAATTGAAAAATTCACATCATAATAATCAAGTTGATGTGACTACAATTTACGGTAATTACCTTTGCCAAAACTTTGATCTGATACAAGACGAACGAACGATCGAACCAACGGACGAACGAACAAACAGACGGACGGACAAACGAACGGACTGACGAACGAATAGACAAACGAACGGACGAATGGACATACGGACGGACGAATGGACAGACGGATGGACAGACGAACGAGCGGACGGACGGACGAACGAGCGGACGGACGGACGGACGAACGAAGAGACAGACGGACGGACGAACGAACAGACGGACGAAAGAAATGGACGGAAGGACGCTCAAACAAGAAACATCTTGCCCCACTACTATCGAAGGCGGTATGAACAATAATTTATTGAGCACTTTTCTGTTATGTCAATACATTTGAATGTATGATAACTTATAGAATGCCGTTTTTAATTTCCCAGAGACATCTCGAAAATGAAACCCTAATTGAATCCATGCAACGTCTTCGAAATCATGGGTAAGTAGTTTTTATTTCTTATTATATCATCGTTTTCAAAATAGCAACCTAAATAAATTGAAAATGTATCTACCAACTGTTGCATGGGTCCCTAAAAATTTACAACTACAGGAAACATACGTGTTAGAGACGAATTATCAAATTGGCAAATTATGGAATGTTGTCAATATCCATTCTGATATTAAAGAAAACATATCTCCTTTTTGTAATTTCATTAGGAATACATGTATAAAAGTATTTTGTTTTCCTTTTTTATTGAAGGTTAAAAAGATGGGGGAGTGGCTTATTCTCTGCGTTGAGCAAAAGCAATCCTGACTGGATCTCAAAGCTACCACTCAGAGATATAAACCTGGCTATTCAAGATAGAATTAATTATATGGCTTCTATGTTTAATGAGAGGTACGGTTATTATATCTTAATTAAGGACTAATATTGATTAAGGACTAATATTGTCGATTAATATTTCCACTCGACTGGTTTTCCTACATCAGTTATTGTATCATTACCACATCGCTGATATTAAAGTCGACTTGAAAGGATTATTTTACTTGACGGTAGTCTGTACTTTCCAAAAAATATTTGAATTTTCATAAGTACTATATACCCTTGGTCATCTAACTTTTTTTTATATACTCACAACATAGATTTCTGTGATAAAGTAAACTTGAAATAATGTGTTGTAACCCATAATCTTTGAAAGCTTGCTTGAGCAAGACTGCAAACTCCGTATTGACCTTGTGTACACTGTAGATATACCTTTGTTTTTTTCAACCGCTTACTTTATTTCAATTAATCTGATTACCAATTATAACGTTTCTAAAAAGTTTGTATGGGTTTTGTTGCTAGATCTTAAGTTTGCTGTGTACTGTCTGGTGAATATGAGAGTTCTGGGTTAATTTTTGTTTCAATGTAAAGATTGAAAAAGTCGTATCACGTGACGTTTTTCTATACACAACATCCTAGAATTTCACACAGACGAATGCAGCCAGTATTAAGATTTAATTATATTTCCACTTAAAAAAAAATCGACCACGCTGTTCTAATTTGACTTCCCCAACATAATGAAAACATACCGTATTAAGGTGACATCGTCCATATGTTGATGTTTTTGTGTTGTATTGATCCGAACACTGCATAGATTTCTGACGTTTTCACGTGACTTTTGTGTGTAAAATAAAATCGTGCACGGTAAAACAGACTATCTTGGAACAAGAGTATTATAAATTTTGTCTGTTTGTCTTTTTATTTGGTCATGACATTGTCTGTATTTCTTAGACTTATTGTTTATATCCCTCATTTTACTTTGTACTAATATATATTTTAGAATATCGATAAACTATTGTGGCATATAATATGTTCGATTATCGACTACTTGGTTTGTATTGCGTTTACGGACTAACAGTCATATAAAACAAAATGTTTTATATTTTGCATTTTATTGTTGTTTTTTTTTTTTAGTTTTGAAAATTTAGATGTGTACAGTGATGTATTACAAGATGAATTTCTGGAGATCTACACACAATCACCAAATATTACACAAGAGTTATTCTTAAAAGCTAAACAACGATTTCCCCATACGAGATTGTTTTTTAATGAAAGAAATGTTCTCAATAGTAGTTTACACACAACAGTAAGTGTTTAATTTTGGAAATAAGATAACACGAAGAGCAAGAGAATTTTGAATATAAAAAAGTGATCAGTTATAAACTTAACATTTGCAGAAATTTCCCAAGATCATTTGTAAAAGTAGTGACATACGATAATATCTAAACAAATAAAAAAATAAAGTTGTCCCCATTGTTACCGATTTTCAGCAACCGCCAAGATAAAGAACTGCAATAAATGCGCTGTTATTGAAATGGTTCTTTAATGTATTTAGTGCTAAATGTAACCACCTGATGATGTTCCCTTTCTTACACGAAAACCTGTTGACTATTTTAGTTCTTTTTCATTTACATACTCAAGTATTTGTACTTTCCTAGCTTTTAGTTTTGGTGTTTTAGAGTTCAATCTAGAAAAAACATTCGGACGCATAAATGTAAAAAGTGTTATATATACTGATAATAACAGAGAAAAGGCGTATTTGAATATCAGCTTGTACTAGAAAATTAGTTGAAGTGCCCAGTTGATACGATATTCCAGGGCTTGTATTTCCTATCATTATCTTCTTGATAGAAGGTTGCTGCTCACAAGGAATCTATTAAACCAAGAGTTCCAAGTATTGAAGTTGAAGTTATCATTTCGTAAGTTTTACGGACGCCATCACGAGTTCGTTGACCGTTATGGAATATCCGTTTCACAGATGATAACGGATATGTTCCTAATGTCGTATCTACAATCCCGTACCCTTTTCCCGAAATGACCTACCGAATTAGACGTATTACCGGATTTGTAATAACATGAGCAACACGACAGGTGCCACACGTGGAACAGGATCTTCTTAACCTTCCGGAGCATCTGAGATCACCCCAGTTTTTGGTGGGGTTCGTGTTGCTCAGTTTTAGTTTTCTATGTTGTGTTTTGTGAACTATTGTTTGTTTATTGTTTTTTTTTCTTTTTTAGCCATGGCGTTGTCTGTTTATTTTTGACATATGAGTTTTAATGTCCCTCTGGTATCTGTCGTCCCTCTTTTAAATGCTACAAATTGGTTGTGTGGTAATAATAATTATATTATGTTATATGAGAGATCATACTCATCACTCGTATTGTTAATTTGTTTGTTTGTTTTTTTTTCTTAATTTCCCTGGTCTTATTCAGGTGTTTATAGATGACGAATCTGCTTCTAATTAAGATTTAATTGGATTTTCCTGCCAGCAGTTTTTATATAAAATGAACACGTTTATGTAACATATGAACATATTCTATTTTTTTTTTAAATTTGTCTTTAAGTTTCAGTATTTATTTCAGTTACTTTTGTAACTAGCTCTGCATTGAAACATTTATTTATCTAGGCATATACTGAAATGGCTAAGCGATTAATACATACTCCATATTATGGGCTTGGTATAAAAGCACATTTCAACTCCAGTCAAATAGACATGGATGCGTTAAAGGTAAGTTTTTCTTACCTACCAGCGTAACTGATAGTTTAATATAGCGAATAAAAATTAGTCTGAGGTAATATGAATGTTTCAGTCGGCCAATGATTTAGGGAAATATCTATCCAGTTTATTTTTGTTTTCTTTGTAATGTTATATGGATGAAAAGAAGGGAAAATGTAAAATGAAAACTTTTTTACGTATAATCTAATTATTTTAACAATTTTGTTAGACAGATACGACTGCAATAAAATGTGTTTTGATGCTGTACACACTCGGTTCAATAGATAGTTAAACCGAGGTTCTGCTCAAAGCGGTGCTAGGGGCAATGAGGTAATGGTTTTTTCTCCGTGTTGAAGGCCTCACTGTCACTTTTGTTGCTGTGAATATATTGATTTTGTGTCATGGATGGATGCCCCATATCCTTTCATTTCTATCAAAGACAATGTCATTGTCTCTTGAGTTTTCAACAACACAAAGATAAAAAAATAAAATTTTACATGATTATGTATATCGAAGGTAAACAATAAAGATGCCTGTAGTTAAACCAAATTATGCAATAATAAATATTACCGTAAAAATGACGTAATTTATAAACATAATTTTTAAATACAAAATACAATCAAGAACATATTTGAAGCATACAATTCTAACTTAAATATCGTCACGTACGTAATGTGTTTTTAACAAAACTATAGCATCAACGTCTGTTGATAATTCGACAATCATTGCAAATAAGATAGGGAACGATATTGCTCATACATAATTCTATTGATTATTAAATTACCTTAACTGAAAATTCAAATTGTTTAAGAAATTGCGCAGCCATTTCTTGATTGTTTCCAGAGAACGGTCATTTATAAAATTGATATTGATTCATATGTTTATCAAAATACTGGTTATTTATACTTTTGAATTTGTTTTGTCTTATGTCCCTTAAGGGGGTTCCCAACACTTTGAATAAAATGGATTTGGCTCGTTTAATTTCCATAAAATTTTGACAAAATATTTACTTTGACCTGTGGACAAAAATATAAAAATTTCAAAAAATTTGAACCACACAATTTACAGGAATAATTTCGTTGGATATATAGCAGTTTGACAAACACTCATTTTGATCATTAAGAATCTTAATATTTCCTTAACAATAGAACGTAATTAAAACGTTCAGCTGATTTTTACAGAGTTATCTCCCTGTAGTGTTATGTACCACCTTAATAGCTCCTCGAGTAATCAGGTATACGTCCTTGACTTTCTAATTTTTGGGTTTGAGCGTTCCTGGTGAAGTAGAATCTAGAAAAGTGGTACATACGCACGAATTTCATGATGTTTTCATTTACATTTACAAGTATTACTTGATTTATTTCACTAGGCGGGGTTTAACCGGTTCGCTTATCATAGACCAGTCCATCTAAGATAGGTGTTTTGGGATAAACTCATCAATGAAGTGTCCAGTAATGGTCATTGATCCGGTTAAAAAATGTAAACACTATATGTGTATTCGTAAATTAATAGTGAGACACAGCCGCTGATTTTATTGTAAAACGGAGTTTAAAAACATGTAATAATTGCAACAGTTTGGAAATTGTGGATATGAAGTATAATACCTATGACGACGGCAGTTGCAAAATATGCATACGTCGTAATTCTATAACGTTTTGATATACTTTTTTTCTTCCTTTTATTCCGAATGGTTGTTTTTTGTTATGGTAGTTAGGGGGGAGGGGAGGGGCAGTTGGATAACTTGCAAATGGTACTTCTACTTTATTGATTTCCTTTATTGAACAGCAATAAGAATTTCCTTAAAGATTTTACTTTATGTATATTAAATGTAACAAATATTAATATTTATCTCACAATTAGATATTTGTTTAATTGGAATAATACAGTAGCCGATACTTTAAAATGCTTAGCTATATCACATATAAATACGTTTTATTTCAAATTGTTCTATTCACCCAATATCATACACTTATTCTTTTACAAATTCGTTTGGTGACACTGATTAGAAATCAATAATAATTATAACGGAAATCATCCTTATCACACACATCTTCAAATAGACTGTCCTTATGCAAATTAAAAAGTAAGCTCCGCCCGAACAGTTGAAATAACATTGGTAATACTTGGTCGAATCATTACTTGAATATTGATATTTCCCAAGGTTCCTAGCTCAGAAGTCAGTGCGTTGGTAATGACATAATTTAAAAAATACTTTATTGACCTAAGATGAATGTCGTCTAACTTTCTAAGTTCCTTGTGGTGATATCGCTCCGCACTTTTGTTTGGAAATTCTTGCCTTTCCTTTTTTGTGGGGGAGGGGATGAGTCTTACTGATAAAAGTAAATCCGGAAAAGCGATTCGGATGCTTGCAATTTATAACGTGTTATTTTCATTTGGAAGCGGTATTAGTATTCTTATGTTCGATGAAAAAATCTACGTTCTGATTGTCTGACAGATTGAATACCACATTTAGGTTTTATTCATGTTATCAAGTATTACAGTTTTTGCTTTTCAAATAATTTCAATGATGACCTAACAATTCTTTTTAAATATAATCCGAAGTTTTGTCATTTTCTTGTATCTAACGGGAAAATATTTGGATATCCATATGGCAATATTCTAGATACTTTATTCATAGGATTTGCAACACGTGACTTCGGCCCTTTTGATTAAATTACTTCTTTAGATTCAAAAATATAAATTATATCAAACTTGCGGATACTAAAGTCTCATTCCGTCTTGGATATAAAACTAACGTGTCTTTTAAAAGTTCATATGGCAGATATTTAAATATAGGTTGTGTAAAAAGTAAAATAACAAAAATACCGAACTCAAACGAAAATTCAAAACGAAAAGTCCCTTTTCAAATGGCAAAATCAAAAGCTCAAACACATCAAACGATGGAAAACAACTGTCATATTCCTGACTTGGTACAGACATTTCCTTATGTAGAAAATGCTGGATTAAACCTGATTTTATAGCCAGCTAAACCTCTCACTTGTATGACAGTCGCATAAAATTCCATTATATTGACAACAATGTGTGAACAAAGCAAACAACCATAAAAGGTAAAAATGTCAAAAATAGGGGAACAGCAGCCAACATTGTGTTATAATCTTTATCACTATAAAACAAACAAAATATGTCAACAAAGAAAAACCAAATGACATATAGGTTGCACTTTTTAAATACAGCTGTTTCACAAACCACGCCTCTTTTGGGGAGATATATAACATTCATAAATATTTTGTTTTGTTTACGTACTGGTTCCCAGATATGATCTCTCTGTTTAATCTCACAGAGACATAACTTGGGAATATTACAAGTATAAATTCACATGGATAGCGGCGAAATTGAATTCTGAGGAAGACCCAGAGTGAAGGTTCAGAATTTTAGTAGAAGTTTAAACTCTTAGAAATTCGCGGCATATAAATGTTGAAAATATGCCGCAGAGCCTTATGTTTTGACCTTTGAATAAAATAGTAGTGCATATCAAATTTACATTCTAGGATATAATTTTTTACGAAACTTTATACTAAAAGTGGTACAGTTTTAGCCTTAAAGGGAGTTCCTATGGGAAAATGCATTGTCTATATTTACAGAATTGCAACCTATATTGGATGAAAAAAGAAAAACATGTAGAATTCCACGAAATCTGGTTTTTCTTCAGAGATTTTAATTCAGAGTTTACAGTATACATAGTTTCGTTTTAATAACATTAACTCAAATATAAAGTTATATAAATATTTCATGAAGATTGAGAAATCCTTGGCCTTTACTATGATGACTCAGCATAAATTCACAGTTTGAAATATGCATAGTTTACCTAAGGCCCTGTATGCAAAGAAAATTCATAATATATGCATATTTGTAACTCAAATTGTTTAGAAGTGCTTATATTTACTCTTCGCAGTCACCAAAACTCATAGATCCTTGATGAATGTTATTGTTGGGGTGTTTTTGTCCTGTCGATAACCCAAAAGTAAGCCATAACACCTGAATGTGCTTTTTTGTGATCGCAGCATAGAAAAATACTAGCTAGAAATACAAAAATACCTCAATAAAATTGACAATAGTGTGTTCTATCCTAAATATGTACATAATCAGCAAAATTATTAGCAAATTTGAGGCCCCATTGGCAAAAAACAGAGAAAAAATTGATAACTTTTGTTGACAAATAGGCATACAGTAAGATTTGGACTGGAGACAGCGACAGGATTGGATACTGTATATAATCTTGAATGTTGGAATGATTAACTACTAAACTTTACATATATATTATTCTAAAGTGCTTTCAATTTGTTATCAAACAGGTTCTAGACATTTCATGTCAAAACACATGCACATGGGGTAAGCTGACAATAATTAAAGTCTTGTTTTCAAATTCTTTAAAAATTGAAACAGGGGTGGGGGTATAAAATGTACTGTGAAAGAAATCTTAGAGTATATGCAGTGATTTCGTTAAGACTATGATTTTAATAATAAGTATTGTTGTGAGAATGAGTGTTTTTCTTAAGATTTTTCTGTTTGAATACATGTTAGTATAGGTTGCACTTTGTAAATACAGCTGTTTCACAAACCACGCCTCTTTTGGGGAGATATATAATATTCATAGATATTTTGTTTTGTTTACGTACTGGTTTCCAGATATGAATTGAATTGAATTCTGAGGAAGACCCAGAGTGAAGGTAGGGATGGTTTCAGAATTTTAGTAGAAGTTTAAACTCTTAGAAATTCGCGGCATATAAATGTTAAAAATATGCTGCACAGCCCTATGTTTTGACCTTTGAATAAATTAGAAGTCCATATCAACTTTCCATTTTAGGATAAAAACATTTACGAAACTTCATAGTAAAAGTGGCACAGTTTTAGCCGTAAAGGGAGTTCCTATGGGAAAATGCATTGTCTATATTTACAGAATTGCAACCTATAGACAAATCACAACAGCAAAAATGAAAGACAAGAATACAAAAAATGACCATAGCACAATAACACAATGGCGGGATGTATAAGTACTGGGCCACACCAAAAGGATATTACCAAAAATGGACTAAACAGTTAAGGTTAATAAGTTACAAAGACAAATAAAAGAACACTATAACACGTAATTAAGATGATAAACAACGTCAGTGCCTAGTAATTCTTAAGGAAAATGCTTAAAATTTACAAAATGGAAAGGTTGAAATCGTCATTTTTTTTTTAATAACTTGGCCGAAAACTCAAGAAAACAGGTGAAAAAAATGTATTTCAATCTGCAAGGTGTTTTTCAATATGCGAACAAATTATGAAAAAATCTCTTTTTTTTTCTTCATTTCTCTTTTGAATCTTGCATTTTTACGAATTTTCGCGTCATTTTATATTGCAATTACATGTATACTACGATTACGCTTCCGATTTTCAAACTGAAAAGGCCGAAAGTTTTCAAAGCAGACAGTGTTCATTTGTACATCATTATTACAAATTGTTGATGCGACTTAGGAATTGGCAAATTTGCATATTCATTATTTGGGCATGTATATCCTTTTTAAATGACTGCCGTTATGGTAAGGCAATATGGCTGCTATGCAAATTAACAAAGTACACAAATATTGCAATATGCGACGTGCATTTTAGCTCAAATAGTTTGATAAAGAGCTGAACGTCATTCATTTTCATAATTGTGGAAAGAGTTACATTTTGGATGATGAATTTTTTATTTACACCAGTTTAGTTTATGTTTAGAATCTTCTGTATTAATTCCTTTGAAAACATAATGACCTTTTCGAAAATTGAAAATCAATTGCGAAACATGGTCTAATTTTACATGCGCTATTTTACATGTGAAACTGTGTAACGATGAATATATATACTCGTCACTCTCGTTAACGAGTAATATATTTATATATATATTATAACATACATATCCATTATTACTTTTTAGTACAGACTTGATAAATTGGCTGAAGCAAATTCACCATTGTGGATATCAAGTCTTGCTTTTCATGAAGACAGTGTTACCTTACGAGCCCAGATGTTAGATGATGTAATGACCCTTTTATACTCACGACCGGAAGTAGAAGGTATTATTCTAGACGACGTTTGGGATAAGGAACTGAACAGTCAGGATGCAGCATTGGCAAATGGACAAAATTTCCAGGTTTATCTTTAATTTGGTTAATTAGTTAAATGGAATGAAAATAGTAACCTGAAAACAAATGTTTACTATATTTATTGTTTGTGCTTTTATTATCTAGAAATTGATTAGTTTACTTTTTATGTACTATATTTTAGTTTGTCTTTTATATATTTTTAACAAAAGGACCCTGCCGTTCATCTCAGCTTTTGATTTCAACCGATGATTAAATATCGTATCCCTTGGACGAAGTTTAACCCTTGGTAACGTTGTTCATCCTGAGGTTGAATTTAACCCTTTGTTAAATCGTTGGTTTTAAATGATTTAGATTTAACTCGCTTCTCACCTCGGTTAAAAATTTAACAAAGGAAAACTGTAGCTTTAAAGTACGGTTTCCTATTGATTAGTAGTCCAATCAAGATTGAAAACTGCATTACAAGTTGGATACAAGAAATTCTGCGATTTCTACGACTTGCAGCAATAAAATAACTGAGTATTGAGCAGATATATCATGTTTAAGAGGGGTTTTTGCAAAAAAATATCCATCTAGAGAAGGTAGAATTTACCTTGCCGCCAGGTGCTTCTTTCAAAAACAAAAGTGCAACTAGTATCTGTCACGTCCCCGTTGTATTTGTATTACATAATGAAATAAAACAGTAGTGTTTATACAAGTAATCATATGTATCGACTAAAACAGTTTCTTCGGATCAATAGAAATGAATATTCATTGTAAACCAAACGAAGTTGCTCAACCGAATGTTAACCCTTACTTATCTAACCCTGCGTTATATTAAACCAAAAGATGAACAACTGGGTACCAGCTGTCACTTAGCTGAGACATTATAGTCTTATAGATACTTAATGTATTTTATTTTCTTAAACATTTGTATTTTTGCTTCGAGCTGACTTAGTAACGGTATAAAATGCGTTTTTTTTTTTATTATTATTTATGAGAATAGCACATCATTGAAATAGTTTTACATTTTAGTAAATCTTATTTCATTTCAAAATATTTTATTAATTTTCAGATATTTCTTTTTTATTTACTGACATTTTTGGACTAAATGCACTTTCTTAATATTTGACCAGTTTCATGATTGCAATTTGTCACTTATTTTAAAAGAAAAAAGATTTTATTTATTTGAAATGTTAAACTTGATTTTCAGTAATACAAGTCCTTGGTTATTGTAAGAAAAAAGGTTTATTATAATAGAAGGACACGGAATTTCTACATACACCTCGGAACTATAATAGTTTGCATTAGATGCATTATCATTTTATCTGTTTATGTTAAATATTATTACATGTCATAGGCGAGCAACCTCAACTGCCTGCATCAGAGAGTTCATAAACATACCAAGATCTTATTTCATCTTTTCTTTGCAAGAACAACAACCAAAAGGCCACTCAATACCATTTTAACAACACTTTTAGACAAGATGGCGTTGTGTTCGTTGCCATGCAGTTTCTGTTGTTACTTATGGTAGCAATACACAGTTAGAAGTTTAGTTTCGCATTATGGCCATGGTGAATTTTATAAATATGAAAGTTTTTGTACAATAAAATTGATTTTTTGATAGTTGAGGAATAATATAGCCTTCGAAGTGGGTTTATATGAACATCTAGATTGTTTTTAGCATGTTTTATAGGCCATTTTTCTGTTTGACAGTCCGTATTTTCCTATCCGTACCGCCCATAGGTCCAGAAATTATTGTAGTGTTTATCAACAAAGATTTGACGCTCGATCTTTTCAATTCAATTTTATGGAAAAACGAGCAGAAAGGCATATAAATTTTTTTGGACCTCTTGATAGATAAATGTCTATGGTTTCAGGAAAGGTATCACTCTAATTGATTGAAATTTTCCTTTGGACCAAGTTTTGGAGACTTTTGTGACATTTTCACCCCCCTTTTTGCAATATTTTGCATCAAATAAATGCAGATTGTTGCCATGGTTACACCAAAACGAGATAATATTTCACCTTTTTAACTATTGAAAATGAAATCTATGGATGATGCTCTTTCCAGAAATATATACATGCATAACACAAATAGTACGCCTTATTTATTAGATAGGAAGGAAAAGAGGGTGGTTAAAAATTATGAGTGTCAATTTTAAGATTTTTTCCTAACTGTGTATTGCTACCTATACCCATTGACAAAGGAAGGCGAAAGTTCAAGCTCATAAATCGAAAACAAACTGACAATGTCGTGGCTAAAAACGAAAAGGCAAACAACAGTACACAACATCTAACATAGAAAGATAAAAACTGATCAACACGAACCCATCCAAAAAGTACAAATACAGGAATAAGACTCAACGCGAAATGATATATAATGTTACAAGCTCAATCAAGGCTCTTTCCCAATGACGTTTTCTCAAATGCAATGTTCATATTTTCCCGTAAATAAAAAAAGTAGTCTTAACATATTCCTGTTGTAAATGTTCGCCATGATTAGTTTCAAGGGAATTTCTCAAATAATTCCAAAATGCCTGTTATATTTTGTTTTATAAAAATAGTTTAACCAAGCTGGACACGTGTATCAAAACCGCTGGCATACACATGAAACTCACCATTTCACCAGTAGAGTGAGCGTACGTGCATACAAGGGGGAATATGATATAATTGTACGACGAGGAGCAAATGGTCCAATTGTGGGTACGAAGCATGTGACACTTGGAGATAGTGATATTTCTCTGACAATCCATGTCACAGGACAAGGTATATAAACTCATCACATATACCAGGATAGAAATTATGTATGCTAGATGCACTTTTCGTCTACAAAAGACTCGTCCGTGACGCTCGAATCACAAATGTTAAAAAGGCCAAATAAAGTATGAAGTTGATGAGCATTGAGAACCCGAAATTCCAAAAGGTTAATGGTTATAAGTGTTTCCTATTTCATCGGGTGCAAGTTTTAAACTAATATTTTTAACTCACTGCGTGAAAAATTATGCAAGACTTTAAGTATAGCTTGCACAGATAGGTTGATTGGAGGTCTATAAATTGAGATGATAGTTTATTATTTTTATTTCAGTACTTTGCCTTAAATAAAAGAGACGTGTTTGCATCTAGTACACGAAATGGAAAGAGGTCAATCAGGGGAAAGTTCGCTGTGGAAAGTATCTCCAGTGACCGAATTTTCTGTTACAATATATTTTAAAGTCATTAATTAAATTTTTACAATACAAAAATTCAGAAGCAAAAATGAAAATGTAAACTATCTTCCTTCGGCGGTACTCGATCGTTAACGCCGGGATTCTCACAAAATGATCAGGGTCGTTGGTATTGTGTGAAAATGGAATACATGTACATGTATTTGCTTTACTACTAGTGGGATATAATGATGTTTAACGAAATTATTTTTTCAGGTCAAAATTACCGTGTTACGAATTATGCATTTGGATGAAACATGACAGCATGGTCGATACAAAGGAGAATTCTTTGAAATAAAAATACAAAACTGACTATGTAAATGTTCAATTACAAATCTGAAAAGATTCCACACGAAGCATAACAGACCAAATATATATTTCTGTCTGTTCGGATATCCAAATATGCTGTTGAATATGAATAACGGAAAGATTAGGGGTGTATATGTCGACAAGATGGCAACCAAACGACAAAGGAAGATCTACAGGTCAATAAAGTACGAGGTAGAAGGGCATTGAAAACCAAACAAATGCTTCAAAATCTGACAAATACCAACTATGCTTTTGGACAGAATGACCAAACTGTCGTAAAGGATGAAGATGTTACTTACTGATGGAGAATGTCTCTCATAAAAAATGTCTCATGTTTAGGCGTATATAATAAAAATCAAAATTTGATGTGTGTGGCATGGTAAGTACCTGTGTACCATTATACGACAGATGAAATATAGCTGATCTGAAAGGTACGCCATCCACTTCCCACCGTGTACAAGGTCTGGATGGGGTTTACAGAATAGAGAATAATGGTCAAAAAGCGTAGAATGGTGGGCAAAATGTATAAAGAATAGAGAAAAATAGGCAAAAAAAAAAAAAAAGATAAAGAATAGAAAATAACGAGGTGCTAAAATATATAGAACAGAGAATAACATGCAAAATCTATAACAAAGAGAGAAAATTACCTAAAAAGTTAAAGAATACAGAAATGAGACACCCCCATCCTGACCCTCATGTACTGTGATATAACGCTGGATATAACCGACGAGGAAAAACATTACTCGAATAACGAAAGCTATATTTTATATAGCCTAGTTGGTCGAGTGATCAGCTAAACGTATCACTGGGTCAGTACCGCTTGGTGGAATATCAGTCTACCGTGGTTCCACCAGCCCATGAAGTAGCCATGCATAGGTTCGGTATTGGCATCCTGGTGCTTGCAAACAAACGATTGAAGATAACATGGCCGGGCAGCCGATAAATTTCCCTAGTTTGAAATTTAAAATGTTAAACGGCGAACTGATTTTGTCCTTGCATGTGCGTTTCCGGGTTTCACAATAATTTGGTTCTTTTCGATTAAACCAATTCTCAACATTTCTAGGATATTTCGATTTTCAAATATTTTGGTCCCAAGTATCACTGAAGAGACACTAATTGTCGAAATGCGCATCTTATGCAGTAAAATTTGTAGCGTTATTATTACAACAAGACCTGGGGTATCTCTACCGCGGATTTTAATATACGTATAGTCGCCTAAACTTGCAGTATAATTTCAATGAAGGTGATGATGTTCTGGTGATTTGAATAAAACTGCTCGTTTGAAATTGCTGCATGTGAAAAGACTATATAATTCGTCGTGTGAATCTTTTAGTGTTATATATAAAAATAAGAATATGTGGTATGATTGCCAATAAGACAACTCTCCTCCAGAGACCAAATGACATAGAAATTAACAACTATAGGTAACCGTACGGCTTGCAACAATGAGTATGTCCACTTTTGATAAAAATGGAGATAGCTATATATTTGACATCCAAGGACAATGATATATCCCCTATACAGCTATAACACGAGATTTCTACACTCTACCAGTTTTTGTCAGAACTACACTGTTATATCTCCACACTCCCATTGGATTTTAAAAGCTTATCCATCTAGTTAGTTCAGAGTAAAAGCTGTAAAATAATTGCTATCAAAATTATTTTAGTAGTATTATGCTTGCATTGTTTGCATGGTTTGAACTCATTGACAGTCTTTGGGCAATTCTTACCAAATCCTGTAGTCCATAATTAAGGATATTACACAGTTAAACATGCCATGGTCTACCTCTAATAGAAATATAAGGATAAATTTCTAAAACAACATTGTTTGTAGTAAAGTGATTTATCTCTTGAAAAGGGTGCTTGCTTATATAAATATTCATCTAAGTTTATGTATTATTAAAAACAATCGAACAAAGAGATACTCTGCAAGTACGTTAATTCGATTCCCATATATTTTTTTATGTCTCAGTCAAATATTTATGATATTGCACTTATAAACGTCATATTCAATTTCCAAACGGTTAGATAAATGGGAAATACAATTAATCAATTAGATTCACACGACGTATCGTTTTTACGTTGTGTGCTTTCATGTTGAAAAGCCGTGCAAATCGTTATCGATGTCCTTGGAATTAACTAAATTAAATAACTTCAATATATTAAAACGAAGTTAACTTAAAGACAATATTTCAACTCGTAGAAATTATGTTTGTTCACTCGATAAAACCTGGACACTCCTAAAAAAAAAAAAAAAAACGAACTGCTATCGAAAAAACCCGGACATATCAATATGAATTTATTCTCAAAATGTCCTTATCAATGCTTAAAGTGCATGTTTGTATTTCTAAGGATATATAGAATCCATGTCAGCATTTCCTTTGATATTTGCAATCGTATGAGTATAGAAGGTTTTATACACCGCTCTTTTTTGGGGGAAATGGTATATATAGTGTTGCAGGTGTCCGTCTATCTTCACTATGTATCATCACCACCGGAAATTAATTACCAACGAAGCGGAGAGAAAGGAAAAAAAATAAACAAACAAGGTAAGATTTCCTTTAACATGTTTAATTTAAACTATTTCCACCGTTTTGATGAGATAACCTCTTATGAAACGATTTTCTGAAAGTGCTTTTGTTCTTTATGCAAACAAAGACAAGATTTTGTGTTATATTCAAGACTTGTTACCTGAAAATTTCAAGGTCGATCACCCTCCGCTGTCCCGTTGGCCAGATAGTTAACTGTTTTTCATTCTTTTTCGGGCCAAATAATTTGATTATGATAATGTGACTTCATATACTTAACTTCGTTAAGAAGAAGATGTTTTCTGAAGAATATGGATAAAAACGAAATTTACTAATTAAGACAGACTTAAAGTACGGCAACTTGTTTTCCAACTGTATGGAAACTTGTTTTCAACTGTATGGCAACTTGCTAGTTCTTCAATATTATATACCGTCACTGGTCTTTTTTTCGGTCTCGTCTCGAAAAATGGCCGCGGCGAGACTAAGGCGTACTGTATCCGACATCGCCGGCGTCAACAGCGTAAACAGATTATCAAAGTTTGTGAAAGATAATCTAAAGATAATAACGAATGGTTGGTCAATGATATCAGGTATGCAGTTGTATAATCATTGGCACATCTAAATTTGGAACAATACATATGCATAGTTTACTTGTTAAACGTTTGTGATTAGGTCAGTTTAAAAGAAACCACTTATAAGTTAATGATACTTGGTTTGAAGTTAAAGAGAGGCGAAAGATACCAAAGTGACATTCACACTCATAAGACGAAAATAAACTGACAACGCCATGACTAAAACTGAAAAAAAAAACCAACAGACAAACAACAGTACACAAAACACAACATAGAAACTTAAAACTGAGCAACACGAACCCCACCTAAAATTGGGGGTGATCTCAGGTGCTCCGGAAGGGTAAGAAGATCCTGCTCTACATGTGGTACCCGTCGTGTTGCTCATGTTAGTACAAACCAGGTAATAAGTCTATTTCGGTAGGTCACATTCGGAGAAAAAGGGGACGGGAATGTAGTTACGACATTTGGAACATATCTGCTATCATCTGTGAAACGGATATTCCATAACAGTCAACCAACTCGTGATGGCGTTCGTAAAATTTACGAAGGGATGATCTCAACTTCACCACTTGGAACTCTTGGTTTAATAGCTTCCTTGTGAGCAGCAACCTCTATCAAGGAAATCATGATAGGAAATACAAGCCCTGGAATATCGTATCAACTGGGAGATATATACTCCGTATAAATTGGCATTCAAATCTCTCATTTACACGTAGCCTTATTTGATCTTGCATCTGCAGTAATGGTTCATTGATCTTGAATGTGTTGCATAGTTAGTATACAAATAGTAAGATGTGATATTATTGCCAATGAGACAACATGTTAAATTATTGCTATGTCAACATTTGCATTTTAAGAGACGATCATATGATATTCTAGGAATTGGGATAGGTAACAGAAGGATTTTTCCGGATTGAATATTTATTTTCATCCGTTGATACGCATACTTTTTTCTTCGTGTTTGTACACAATTGTTTCCTGTATTTTGTGTTGCAGAATATTCATTGTATTCCTGTCTTGAGCAAAGTTATTTATTTTTTCGTATGTACAACAAAGTTGGACTCATTCTGTAAAATAGTGATGGCCCTTCCTGAAAAGCACACTGTATAAGAGATATCCTCAACATTAGATGAATTTCCAAGTCTTGTTTCCTCGTCACTCGTTGAGCCTTTAACGTGACCATTGCCATTTTGATTACATATATATCCTTGTGACGTCGTTTTGATGGGAGATAACTCGCGTATAAATCAAAAAGCTCAACGCTTAGTATATATAATGTTTATATGGTTATTCGTCCTTCCTTGTATTCAAACGAAAATTAACTGAATGTTCCATGTCATGTGATAACGTGTTACCCAGTAGAAATGTTTATTATATGTAAGGTATAATAATATCATATATTGCAGACGCCGTACAGAACAAAACAACGCCATGCAATTCGCCGTACAATGAATAATTACTGTTTTGGTCCATATTCTGGAGAAAACGTCTTTTTACTAGCGAATTTAAGTTAATATGAAGTCACACTATTGAAATCTAAAAATTGTCTGAAAAAGAATGAAAAACAGTGGAATATCAGGCCAATGGGGCGACGGAGGGTGGTTGACCTCGAAATTTTCGGTTACCAATTGCACAATTTTGTATTATAACACTCAAGCTTGCCTTTGTTTGCTACTTGTTGGCATAAAAAAAAACACTATATATCAGAAAATCGTTTCATATGCGGTAACCTCTTCAAAACGGTAGAAATGGTTCAAATTAAAGGAATAAGTTACCTTGTTTAATTATTAATTCCTTTCTTTCCGCTTTTTGGTATCAAAGTTCCGACGGCGATGATACACTGATATTTAAGTATCCTCTAGCGCCCTGAAGATCACCGTTTGACTGATTTTTTTACAGTGTGGTATGACATCATGGTAATCGGTCAAGTAAGAGCAACATAAAGAAGTAAAATCAAAAATAAAATCGGTGCAATTTGGAAAAAGTTTTCAGATGATTTTGTTGTGTATAAAAAACATGAAACAGTTAATTTCTTCCCCCCACTCCCCTAAAAAATGTACAGATTGAAAATATCAATTCCGGAGTCAAAAGTCGGTAATTTCGAATGGAAAGAATTCTTGCTCTACTTGTGGCGCCCGTCGTGTTGCTCTTGGATGGTAGGTATTCTTACTCTAATTGGGTCAAGATGTGCAGTATATTTCAGGTAGTCGGTAGTGGTAGCCTTTTCGTCAATTCGTCTGCCCATATCGTAAACTTGGATATGTATGATGGCTCGGTTTGAAGCGAAGCTTGGACATTTTCACATATGTGGTTAAATTTTCGGGGTACGAAGAGAGATTCATTTTCTCGTAATTTAACAAACGCCAAAATCTTTGCATACATTTAATAACTCCATAGTTTGTACACCTATATTTTATAGTCCTCTTCTCTTCAAATCAGCAACCATGGTTACTTGTTAAAAATTCAAACATGTGCAACATCACTGCACAGAGATTTTCTGTTTAGGCACTATTTTGAGTTGCTAAATTTGAGGCGCATGAGGGATATCGACCCACTTGTGGCGCCCGTCATGTTGTCCGTGTGATGTTGTCCGTGTGAAGTACAAATCCAAAAATAAGTTTCACTTTGTAGTATCTAAACCTTTATTAAATAACGCAACAGAATAAATATCAATAAAAAGATAAATATATACAAATTTGAGTAAAGATATTATTTTGAACTAGTCATTAATAACGCGTTAGATATAAACAAATATGAATTATTATCTAGGAAATAAATGAAAATGATCATCAATAATAACCAAGTATTATAAATATAAAAAAGAATTTAATCGACAACCCTAAACGGTGTCTACACACTTCCGTATCCTTCACTGTTTCTACAACATGAGGGTCTGGATGGGGAGGAGGTCCTTCAATTCTGTATTCTTTATTTTCATAAGCTATTTTTTTCTATTTTTCATAAATTTTGCCCATTATCATTCTCTATTATTCATATTTTATCACCCCATTTTTCTCTATTCTTTACATTTTATCACCCGATTTTTCTCTTTTCTTTGTATTTTTCACCCCATTATTCCTTATTTTTATTTTTGTTTTGCCTTTCTCTTTAATTTTTATTTGTTGGTCAAGTATTCAGAAGGTTTTGGTCAATTATTCTGAGTCACTCTATTCTCACCCAGACCCTCATATTAAAGTGATTAGCACAAGTTATTGATGAATGTGTTTGACTAACGCGAAATATTTCCAAGTGTTGATTGGAGTGAAATATGTAATAACAATGATGGACAAAAACTTTTCGTTTTGATATATTAAATCGAGGAACAATTATTAACAAGATAATTTGATATCATGTACAATAAAAATAAGTTGTTCCTTCCAATTTCGTTCTATTACTTTAAATAAATATCAACATCATACCAATCACATTACTAACACGTGAAAACTCCATTGGCAAAACAAGTGTTCGTGTTCTATATAGTTTTTCTTTCAAAGATTAATCTACAAGAACGTATAACTCTTTCGGTAATCAATTTCTTTTTCTTTTCTTTCGAGAATTTCGTCGTTTAACGCGGTTGACACCAACTTGAAACAGGTAATACGATTTAGAAAATACAGAATAAACTTCCACACGACCATGATTCCATAATAAAGCTTCTTCTGGATTGTAATCCAACATATAATTCTTAGCAAACTTATCATCAATAGTATTTGGAAATATTATTTGATTGTCTTTAAGAACCTTGCTACCGCCGTTGTTTGTATTAAATTAATATTTGATGAAAGTTGGGATATATTTTCATACGAATCCGTTGCATACATTATCCCACAAATCATGAATGCATTTCCAACTTTTCGTTTTGGTATATTCGTTACCCACGTCTCCAAAATCTCAAGTGTGTCGTCATTAAGTTTTACAATAACTATATTTTCGTTGCTGAGCATAAATTACCCATAATTCGTCACAGATCTGAAAATTTTCCACTCTGGTATGGGTATTTGTTATGGACACCTGCGTTGTCCAGAGCTACTTCTTCCCCCCATTTTTCTAAAGTAAGTTATACTTATTTTGTTGCTCATTCCCTTATGACAAAATAAAGAGTTTTTATAAACGACATGTCCTGTTCCTTCACAAAAGAACGGCAGGTTATTCGTTCCTTTTTTCGACGTCATATTTGAGTTATTCAAAAGATTTGTACTTAAAGATTTCGTTGATGTCACTGTAACCATAGGTTACCCATATTTGACCACCCGGTATCGGGTCTACTGCAAAGCTGCCTTGTGCTATCCAAACAGGAATTTCGATGTTATCGCTGTTAATTGATACCAGTTCTTGTGGGCAGAAATCTACAAAAAAGGTTGTGATATATTTCGCCATTATAATAGGAATGGGTCTTAAAAAACTTATTAACGATACAAGGCTTATAATTTTGAATGCCGGACTCGCGTTTAGTCTACAAAAAACTCATCCGTGACGCTCGGAGGTTATAAGGCCAAATATATTTTGAAGTTGGAGAACATTGAGGACCCATCATTCAGAAAGGTTACGCCAATAACAGCTTAAGTGATATATTCCTTGGGTAGAAAATCCTTTAATCTTTCAAACAATTTAAAGTTTAAAAAATTAAACTGTAAAATAGCAAATATAATTTTGTACAATGTTCCTAGCATAAGTTGCATAAAGCAGTAAATGTTCAAGAGAGATAGAAAACACATATTCACGGTTTAAGTGAAGATGTTTAAATCGATAGTATAAAAATACAAGAAATATAACATCTGGACAAAGTAGGGGCAATTAAATAGTAGAGATACTTGAAGATAACAAGAAATTCACAAAACAGTAAATAATGAGGATGCTTTTCGATGGTTGGGAGCAGTGTGATACTCCACCTAGCGGCCTAATCGTATTCTTGTTTACCTTGTGTTGTTGGATTGCTATCTAATTAACATTTACCGGAACACTTTCAATAGGTTATACATGTACGTTGTTGGCTACATGAACAATCATGTTTGACATGAATTGATATTCAAACTAGAGACTCTAAAGAGCCTGCGTCGCTCATTGGGGTCCAAGTGCATCTTCAACAATGGACGTCACGTTATAACATTGTACAATAAAATATAACTCAAGACTAAAATCTCTTTTTCATTGATATCGTAATGCTGATCTTTTATTCCGTTTAGTTTTCTCTCTATCTACTATAATTATAGTGTTTGAAAAAAATACAGTCTAAAAAGCACAACATAGTAATCTAAAGACTGAGCAACACAACCACAACGATAAACCGGGGATGTGTAAATACTTGACAAAAAATGATACTGTCTTACTGGTAATTTTTGCTTTGAAAGATTTTCTCTATCACTATTATTGTTTTTAAGATAAAAGGCAATAATGAACAAAATTGGTAATAAACTGTTCACACAGAGATATGTCTCGCCCGTCGTCATTAAGCTCAGAAAAAGACCATCTTATGGACAGCAACATTGCCAATAAATTCAAAGTCGCTGAACCAACTAGTGGGTTGGGCCTCGAAATGGTTGACAAAATGTGATAAACAGACAGCAATATTTCTTTATAGAAATATTGTCTATTTTAACTAGTTCCTATAAAAAAACTAACTTATTTTTAATCATAAAACTTAACATTGAAAATTGTTCATTGATCGAAAGTCACTGGACCATGACCTAGGGGACAGTGTTTTAAAATATTCGTCAAACTAATATGTACTGATAGTAAAGCAACTTTATACAAAATATCAATGATATATCACAAGTGCTTCCTATCAAACTTACTTAAGCAGAAAACTTAACATTGAAAATGGCTAATTATATCAGTCACTGGACCATGGTCTAGGGGCAGAACCTCAAAATCGTCAAACTGATATGTACTGATAGCAATACAACATCATGCAACATATCATTGATCTATCACAAGTGCTTCCTATAAATCTCAAGCAGAAAACTGAACAATTGTTGACGCCGTCACCGAAACCGTCGATGTCGCCGGAAAAGCAATCCCTGGGTCGACTTCGATGAGATTTACTCATGTTACTCGTGTCAGTAGAGTTTAAATCGAACGGATAGAGTTTCTCTAAAACGTCAACAATTTAACCTTTTGACCCGAGTCGAGTTCTACTTACCTCTAGGGCAGGTTTAGTCGAGAAGAGTAAAAAAAAAAAAAACAAGATAGTAGAACAAGTGAAGTAAGTTAAAACCTGCAAAAAATATTTTCAAATTTAAGCTACTTGCATCTTACTTACACTGGGTAACAAATGGCAAAAATAACAACTTTTTAAAACTAAAATATAAAAATAAACAGCCCAGTTATTGATTCAATACAAAATGAAAATGTTTTCATCGATTTGGTACGATTTTATGTGCTATTTTGCTGGCGCTTTCAAACTTAAAAATATGTTATTTTGTCGGCTCTGATTAAAATTCATGGATTAAGCCGACAAAATAGCATATATATATAGTAATGGCTATTTTGCTTGCGCCGGTATTATCGTGGATTTGTAATTTTGATAAGGAAATTTTAATATTTTTAGGCAGTACCATTCAAAAAAATACCGGCACCGGCAATTTAGAAGAGTAAGCTTTTTTGCCAGTTGTGATTAAAATACCTTAATTAAATCCGCCAAAAAGGCATATTATATAGCATTGTCCATTTTACCGGCGCTGGCAATCTCGTGAATTAAGATTTACCATCCGCCAAGAGTTAGATAGTACTAAAATTTTCTGTAAATGAAATCAAATATAAATTAATGATACTAAGCAGTAAACAAAATATAAATTACTCAAATTAAATAATACTATGAAAGGAAAGCAATTAAGAAAATCTAGTCACAAGAGATTGCTTCATTTACTCGTAAATAGAAAGCAATTGATTTCTTTTATTCAATTTCTGTTTAATATCAACGCATCCATCAGTTGATTTTTTTTCTTTCTGTATCTAACATTTCTAAGTAGAATACGACTAGTTAACTAAGTTATTAAAACATTTCCTGTCAATGAAAAATGAACATTCAATCACATGTTTAAAAAACAACAGTATAATTCTAGTTAATTCAATCAATTCCGAAAGTTATGAAATTCGAAAGATATTTCAGATGTCATAAATGATACCTTAAAGTAACCACAGATTTACTATCTAAGACAGTCTTACCGTTTTGAATGCAATATCGCCCACCAAAATATTGCAGCAGTTACAGCCAAGAACGTTAATTAAAATGAGTTTTGAAAAAAAAGAACCCTAAAATATCGTTATTACAGACTACAGGTTAAGGGAGGGTTCAGCGCCTTGCAAATATTCATATGATAAATTAGTTCAAAACATACTGTCAGGTTTCGGGAGGGTTGGTGCCTTCATACATTTAACCCCCTCCCACATCCTAACATTCCATACATTCCTGTCTATATAGTCAGAAGCCTTCAAAATAGTGCTTGTTTTTATTTTTTGCTGTTCACGTGTTGTCCCGTTACACCACTGTCCTGGATTTGGGTTGGTTGGCGCCTTCAAACATTTTGACCCCGAAACTTGTTTTATGTGCCTGTCCCAAGTCAGGTGCATGCAGTTCAGTGGTGGTCGTTAGTTCATGTATTTCATATTTGTTTTTCGTAAATTGTTTTTTTATAAATTAGGCCACTAGTTTTCTCAATTGAATTACTTCAGATTTTTCATGTCGGGGCCTTTTAAGGCCAACTATAAAGTATGGGGTTTTCTCATTGTTAAAGACCGTTTATAGTTGTTCACCTTTGAAATGATAAATATTTGCTTCACATTACGTTCATCAAACAAAAAAACAAAAGACAAACAAAAAATGAAGATTTATGCTTTATTGCTTATAAAGAATGTAACCATAAAAGTTTGATGTGAATTCTATTCTTATAAAAAGATCGTAAATTTTAATAGAATCATATCTTTGACAAAATATTAATAGCCAAGTTTTAATCTGGTGTTTTAGATATCTCTAGAAATTCCTATAATAAAGTATGCGTTCGAGAGAGAATTTATTTTATTAATGTAGCTTTTTCTATAAATTATGGGAATATATTTACTCTAAAAATAGTATGTATACTACGATCATCTCGACATACGATAGTCTTTGGGAAAAGGTATTTGCAATTACATTAAAACAAGGGGAAAAGTATGACTGCTAGCAAGACAACTATTTACCAGAGATCAATGGACTAAGAAGTAACCAACTATAGGGCACTGACCAGCCTTCAACAGTTAGCAACGCCAATTCTGTATAGTAAGTATTTAAATACCCTGTATGACAAGATTTGCAACCAACTATAAGAGAAAAACATTAGCGTGCTGTAAAGTGGAGATCGAATATGCTCTATGAGTATGTCCATGTGCTCATTGTAACGCTTCCACTCTCGTCAACTATAAATTTAGTCGTTATCGCAGAAGTCCGAAGATAGTGCTCAAGATAATGTTTTATTGCTTCATATGAAGTAATTTATATGATATGAAATGTTAAATTAACGCGCAATTTCAATGATTTGTTTGCGGAATGTATTGGTAATGCGCATTAAAGTAGTGCACCATGTTATGTCGTTGAAATTACTACATGTAGGTTATCTCTACTGACTCTGTAATGGGCGAATCAAACAATTATTCAAAACTATTAATGACCAACAGGAATATATATATCATCGATTTCCATACCCCTCCCCCAAAAAGGGAGACTGGGGAATAGAAGTATGGTCACTTGGTCTTCTTCCGACCGGCAGTAAAACACTTGCCAAAGTGGAGTGTCCGTTTGGCTGTTCATGACATATTTGCCACTGGACGTTAAGCAACCAACAATCAATCAATCAATCGATTTCCATACAAAAGAACTCACTGAAAAAAATACATATGTATCTTTATATAGAATTGATATTAATAGAGTCAACAAGCAAATATATATACATTACTGGCCGTTCCTGTTCATCATTTTCAACATAAGGAAATGACTGTCCAAGTTAAGAATACGACAGTAGTTCTCCAATCGTTTGACATGTTTGAGCTTTTGATTAAGCCATTTGATAAGGGACTTTCCATTTTGAATTTTCTTTGGAGTTCGGTATTTTTGTTCTTTTACGTTTTCAATACATACCAAAAACGGTTTTATTTTCACGATACCATTTGTAAATATTTTTCTAATGGGATTTCTATCGAATGTTAATGTCAAAATGTGGATGATCTTAATTCAAACTTGATACTAAAGTTTATCAGATCAATCACGAAGTTTTGATAAGACAAGGACGTCTCGTCAGAAAATCACAGATGATCAACATGTTAATAGGCCTATTAGTGTTTGTGTCGTTATACAACGTAGTATTTTCAGCAACGAATCTAATAGATAATGGGGACTTTGAGAATTCTAATTTTATAGATCCCTGGGAATGTTTAGGTTGTAAACCCAATGGATTGAGGAACAGTTATAATGGGGATTGGAGTGTGATTGTAACTAACAGGTAAGACCTTGACTGTGTTTTTCTTTTTATTTAGTCAAGTCCGCTTTTCAAACCTACTTTCAGAACGAAAATTACACAAAAAAATTGCGTTCATGTTGACGCTCCCGGGTCTCTCCTTTTGAGACCAATCAATTATCTATGTTTCTGTTTGTATTCTTCATTCGTCTATTCGGTTTGAACATAGGTAAACTACTGTTACCTTTATTGTAGAGAGCGCATTATTGTTTCAACATTTGGTCTTTTATAATTTGAATAAGATTAGTAATAATTGTAGTTTTTTATCTTTCTAAAAAACATGTAACGTTTGCAGCATCAAAGTTTTATATAAACTGCTGTTTGTGCGTGTGATGTTCGTAACAAAATTCGCATGAACTGCCTATCAATCTGTTATCAGAAACAAAGTTCAAATTCTGTCATTATTTTGAAAATTCATTCATAGAATGCATCTTCAAATGATATTTTTAGTACAAACCTTTTTATTTCATTTCCAGGGATCAAAGTTTTTCGGCTTTGACACAACGAATTCGCAGCACTGGGGAGAAAACTATGTCTTCAAGAGCTACATCAAACTGTTGAGGCTAGTAAGGGAAACTATGTACACAGATGTTCACTTGTATGTCAAGTACACCGACCGTTATGGTAGGATGTTTCTGAAATCGCAATATAAGTGTCTACACCAATCTAGAGTTAACCGAGATCCATCGGTGTAAACGATGTCATCGATAAATCGGTTCTGTTAGGTAAAAGAAAAACATTTTGACATATATGGAGATATGCACGAATTCGAAAGTTGTCTATACACTGTTTGAAACAAGATTGCAACACTAAGTATTTTTATAATGCCATATCACAAATCAACAACCAGCACGAAGACAAAATATGCATGTTCAATCGTTTTAAATTACCGGGTTTGTACTAACATGAGCGCACCTGACATCACCCCAGAGATCAGTTTTTGGTGGGGTTCATTATTGTTTAGGGACCGGCTAAAGAATGCTCCCGGTACGGGATTTTCTTGCTGTGGTGAAGACACATTGGGCAGTATTTTGTTCTTTTGTCGGGTTGTTGTCTCTTTGACACATTCCTCGTTTCCATTTTCAATCTTATTTATCAAACGTGGGTTTGAATATGATTAACTCTCAATAAAGTAAATGTTATTAGCCATCTGGCGAAGAAGATATCGGGCACTGAAAAATAATATGAGGTCATATCCTATGTGAAGCCCGAATTTATATCATGTGATGCAAGAGTGCCCATTTTTAATATTAATTACCATTTTATCGGCTTATTTCTCCTGCGAATGCAACCGTTGAAATGGTATTAATACCCGGGATTTAGCACTTCCTTGTAATACATATTATTCTTAATTAACAATTACAAATGCAATATAATACTGATTTGTCCCGGATAAGTAAAGTATATTCTATGTCAAATGTCCGGACGTCTAAATAGAAATATTAATAAAAATGTTATATATGTCCAATGTAAATGTGAAATAACAAAATGAGGATGAAAACATTTTCCAGGAACATATATTAAACAGAGGTTTGTTGATTATCCAAAAGTACAGATAGGATTTGGATGGACCGAGCTGGGTGGAGATGTATAAATACCACATGGTAAATATTGAATATTATACAAAATAAAAACATCATGATACAAATGTATCAATTAATCAAATGAATACTTCTTTAATTATAATTAAATATTTTCTAAGACATCTGTTCTAGGAAACCTTTCATATATCTTATGGCACTATTCGGGTTTTTTCCTTTATTTTTCCGCTTCAAAACACTGTTTTTCCAAGCTTTAAAGTTACCTTGAAATCAAAATCAGAAAAAGAAATGCGTTTATAACCTGAGGACTAATTGTTTCCTATTTCTAAACTGTTATGAATAATATTTGATAGTTTGTAATTTATTGATTTATTGTACTGTCATAATACTTTTTAATGGGCTTATTTGTCCAAAAGTGTACTGTTGTTGGATTTTCTATTGAGGGTTTACAGTAGAACTGATAAGACACATTTCTTATTATTCCGTAATGCACTGAGAACATTTTAGTTTTCCGAATTTAATTAATGTAAAATATCATATGGTGTAACTAGATATCATTTATAGAATTTAGTTCTCCTAAATTCAATATGCAAATATAGGTAAACGGATTTCCATTTGGCACATTGCATTGATTTTCGTCTGCAAATTTTTTTTTACCAGTAGTTTATAGTTTTTGGTGTTCTTATATGTTAAAAAGTGAGCGGTATTTCATTAATATCGATGTAGCTAAGCCGGTAATGACTGGTATTGTACAAACTAAGGAAAAGTGTCAGTTTGAATTTGTTTTCTTATGTGTTTGGTGATGTATAATTGTAACATTACTCTGTTGCAGGTATCCATCCTAACAATTTTAACGTGTCTTTTGAAATACCGGAGCATGAAGTAGATTTTATGCTGGATGAAGCATCGTTTAATATAATACCAAAGAATCCTTACTGGAAATCACAAGCTGACTCTGAAATTGATCGACTTCACAAGGCAACGCTAACATTAACGTCAGTTTAATTTTTAAATTTATAATTTTCGAAAGGTTTAAAATTTACAAACAAATGTATATGTCCTAAGTCAAGAACCTGATGTTCAGTGGTTGTCGTTTTACTGATGTAATTCATAAGTGTTTCTTGTTTCTCGATTTTCATATAGATTAGACCGTTGGTTTTCCTATTTAAATGGCTTACTCTAATCATTTTTGACGCTCTGTATAGCTTGCTGTTCCATGTGAGCCAAGGCTCCGTGTTGAAGGTCGTACTTTGACTGATCATGGATAACCTTCACAAATTGTGACTTGGATGGAGAGTTGTCTCATTGGCACTCATACCATATCATCTTATATATATATGTATGATTCTGATAGTAATAAGCTACGAGAGGCATCGTTTACATTAACGTCGATATAAATTTGCTTGTACTAAATGTTCTGTAATATCTTACGGTAAAAATAATAAATATGTTTTGAATCAGAGTGAAAATACAAAATACAGAAAAATACAGCATACATAGTTTTACATACTTAGTAATGAATTAGTAATAAAGACAAGTGCGCGTGTACACAAGACAAAATTGAAAGCTGGAGCTGATAAAAAAGATCAAAGGAAAACTTGACAAGGCTCAAACACATTTTGTTTTCAAATAAAATTTTATTGTATGCTTTCACGATGATAAAACTAGGTAATCTGTTTGCAAAATCTAAACCTTATCTGTAAAAAAGGCCATGAGGTAACGAATTGCGGAATAATTAAACGGGAGAAAACTATTCATAAAACTTTATGCTCCTCAACTTTGTACTTGTTTGGCGTTCTAACTATTTTGATCTGAGCGTCACTGATGAGTCTTATGTAGACGAAACGCGCGTCTGGCGTATCACATTATAAGCATGGTACCTTTGATAATTAATAACGTTGAACGATAACAAGAATTGAAGTCAGCAACTAACGAAGATAACTAGACTAGAGGCCCATTGAACATAAAGAAGAAAACGGGGTTAAACATATTTGGGAGTAATCAACTCTCCCATAGCCCGGGACATTGGTGTTACCTTACAGCACTAGGACATAATACAATTAAAAGCTTTTGGAACGTGCTGATAAAGAATAAATATTATTCAATTTAAATCAAAAGAAATATAATATAGTTAGGTTGAAATAGATCTACTCCTAAAGTAGTCCAAGCAGGCATGCTGAATATATCGAATATTGTCTCGAAAAATACAAAATCTGGTAGTAAACTAATTTGGTATTAAAAGCGTATAAATGAATAAAAGACAATGTTCAAACACAAATATTTTAATTGACAGTTTGACACGTCGTTCCCAAGAAACAGAGTAGTGACGAAAAGATAACAATTGTAATTGACATGGTTAACATATTACCAGATTTATTCCACATTTTTTACAAAAGGAAATGCCTTTTCCAAGTCAGGAATATGACATTTGTTTTCCATTTGTTAGATGTGTTTGCGCTTTTGATCTTCCCATTTTATAAAGGACATTCCGTTTTGAATTTCCCTTGGGTTCAGTACTTGTTTTATTCTACTTTATACTGAAGACAAAACATTAAACAACACTCAAAGCCGAAAATTTGAAATCATAATTGATCATAATTGTAATCTCTAAAATTCTGTTTCTAAATTGGAACTAAATGTCGAGGTATGTTTGGCGACGTTTTCATTCTGAATACTTTTATATCGATTTGTTTATTTTTAGGCCCGTTTTACACCATATCTATAATTACTATTGTCAACAGTATGTCGGCTCTTATTGTATAGATATCAGACATATGCACGTCGAGTAATATGAAATATTTGTTGATATATTAGTTTTAATGTTTCAAATTATACAATATCGTCTAGTCAATAATAAAAAAATGCTATTTTCTAAAGCAATCGAGTTAAGCTATTGTCTAAAACGATAGAATACGTCTCAATAAGATACAAGTTTTACAATCATTTCTTATAAATGTCGAACTTTATTATCTTATCTATACGAAAGCCACTGTTCCCATAGACATAAAATAAAATATCGGATACAGCTCAACAAACACCTATAACTGTTAATTTCTGTGTCATTTGGTCTCTTGTGGAGAGTTGTCTCATTGGCAATCATACCACATCATCTTTTTTATATCTCACCCTATAACAGGCTTATTAAAATATGATGTACTTGTACACGATTACAAAAAACACTGTTTTGCAATGGCAATCGGAACAGTGTTCAACTATAAATGAATGAAAAAAACCAAATGGCTATCGGGAAACATAATCTATTGAATCTGCCTGTTATAGAGTGTGAACATGGTATATTTGAAAGCTACTTAAAATTGATGTTTTTCCCCGATTTAATACATTGTATTCAAGAAGTTTCCTTTCTTAAACAAACGGATGTGCTGGTTAAATTGTTTTGTTTTGAATCGAACTGTTACATTCTTTAGTTTTAGATAATCTCTCTTCAACCCATATTCGGTTCGACATTCACTGTAAAATATATTTGTTTATCATCATCTTTGCCCATTGCTGCCATTTATATTCCACATATTCGTGCTATTTGAAATTAAGGGTTTTTAAACGGTTTAAATGTATTCTTATTCTTATGTGTTTAAATTAGAGTTAAAATTTATCATATATGGGAAAACTTATTATTTTTTAGACGTTAATCTTTAATTCTACAGTTGCGATAGTCCAAATTTAAAATGATTTTGATACCCATTATAAGGAGGCACACCACTAAATAAGCATCCTGTTTAATTTAACGTTAAACATGTAAATTAAAAAAAAAAAAAATTAAAAAAAAAAAAAAAAAATTTCCCAGTATTGCCATGATGCTCATCGTATAGAATAGTAAGTACTTTAGAAAGAAAATAACCTTTTTCTTTGATTCATTACCAAATAAGAACACTAATTCAATTTCAAACACTGCTACTAAAACATGACCACATTACAACAAGCGTATCCTCAAAATGTCCTGCGTACTAATTAAATTAGTTCTATATATATTTTTTAACATTGCAATATAAGCGGGAGGTTTGGCTGGCCTTGAAATGAGATTTAACCCTCCATTTTGTCTTAAAATGTCCTTTACCAAGTCAGGAATATGGCAGTTGTTATCAAGAAGTTAGTTTCTATGTATGTTGACGTTTGTTTTTGTTGCACGTCAGTGTTTCTGTCGTTCCATTTTTTCCCTCTTATAGTTGATGTGTTTCCCTCGGTTTAAGTTGGTAACCAGAATGTGTTTGCTCTAGATTTATAACCTTTAACAGCGATAAATAAAATACTGCTGCCTTTATCTATGTTGAAACACAAAATTTCTATGTTCTATAGGAAGTCTCTACTCCGATTTGTATTCGTATATGCGAATTAAGAGACGCATGGACAATAGGATGGTTGATGAATTGGTTGCAAGATGGCCGCCAGCGGAGGACTTAATTTAACACAGGACCCTATGGGCAATACATACAAATGTCTTCGTTTAGAGAACCACTCAATGGAATGAAACCAAACATAGCATGAATGTTACTTATGAGGTGCTGAGGTGCTGACTAAATTTTGTTACTTTGTAGCCGATCCATCATCCAAGATGGCCGCCAGCGGGGACTTAGTTGAACATAGGACCCTATGGGCAATACATACTGCACTTTTCTTGTATCCCTGGTGCTTTCGACTGAAGAACCGTCGTACACAAGCATCGCACAAGTTGACACCCGAGGCGGGTGGGGAGCAAGAA
Organism: Mytilus coruscus; assembly: GCA_017311375.1. Taxonomy (NCBI): domain Eukaryota; kingdom Metazoa; phylum Mollusca; class Bivalvia; order Mytilida; family Mytilidae; genus Mytilus; species Mytilus coruscus. The sequence continues at coordinate 79,574,388 of CM029598.1, read as the reverse complement.
GGTGAACTGTGGTTTATTTTTATCAATAGTACCGCTTAAGTCGACGCTAGGGGCCGTCTTGACCTTGTTGTAGGGTATACATGATTCGTTCATTGTTGAAGACCCTACATCAACTGTCAAGATGAAGAACAGGAATAAAAGCCCTGTTCATTGATAATTTTCTATGTTTTCTATGTATTGTGTGCGATTTTGTCCCAATGTACATTCACTCCATATCCTTTCATTTTCTATTTTTTTTAAGACCATGAACTTCTAGTTTGCTTCATAAATCTCGAATTATACTTAACAAATCTGTGTCTTATCTTTGATTCCCCCGTTGTTACCTTCCGCATCTTTTCGCTTGAATAAGGGAGATACCATGCCTATAAATTTTGGCTTTAGAAACTTTGACGTTTATAAAGTGCTGAGTAACTTTATAGTATTTTGTAAGTCACCAAAAATTATCATTTACAAGTACGTCAATACGGATTAGTTGTCGGTAGTTGCAATTATTTCTTGTTTACGATTAATTGGGGGTGTGGTAAATGTCATTTACACAAAGTTGTTATTTGGGTGTGATGTTATCTCCCTCGACGTCTTCTTTTGAAAGTGTAGTTGACAATCTATACCTGTTTGTTGTATCAATATTGATTGTTGGGTATAGTTCTGAAGTCACAATAGTACTGTACATACCATAGAAAATATAGCAATATGACTTTGACCTTAAACGAAGGGCCAAGTGAGCTATTCTCATCACTTAGCGTCCGTCGCCCGTCGTCGTCATCCGTCGTCGTCGTCCGTCGTCGTCGTTAACTTTTTACATTTTGAACTTCTTCTAGAGAACCACTGAATGGAATGGAACCAAACATTGCATGAATGTTCCTTATAAGGTGCTGACCAAGTTTTGCTACTTTGTAGCCGATCCATCATCCAAGATGGCCGCCAGCGGAGGACTTAATTTAACACAGGACCCTATGGGCAATACATACAAATGTCTTCGTTTAGAGAACCACTCAATGGAATGAAACCAAACATAGCATGAATGTTACTTATGAGGTGCTGACTAAATTTTGTTACTTTGTAGCCGATCCATCATCCAAGATGGCCGCCAGCGGGGGACTTAGTTGAACATAGGACCCTATGGGCAATACATACAAATGTCTTCTTTTAGAGAACCACTGAAAAGAATGAAACCAAACATAGCATGAATGTTCCTTATGAGTTGTTGACCAAGTGTTGTTACTTTGAAGCCAATCCATCATCCAAGATGGCCGCCAGTGGGGGACTTAGTTTAACATAGGACCCTATGGGATACATACAAATGTCTTCTTTTAGAGAACCACTAAATGGAATGAAACCAAACATAGCATGAATGTTTCTTATGTGGTGCTGACCAAGTGTTGTTACTTTGTAGCCTATCCATCATCCAAGATGGCCGCCAGCAGGGGACTAAGTTTAACATAGGACCTTATGGGAAATACATACAAATGTCTTCTTTTAAAGAACCACTGAATAGAATGAAACCATACTTAGCACGAATGTTCCTTATGAAGTTCTAACCAAGTGTTGTAACTTTGTAGCCGATCCATAATCCAAGATGGCCACCAGCGGGGACCTAGTTTAACATAGGACCCTATGGGAAATACATACAAATGTCTTCTTTAAGAGAACCACTGAATGGAATGAAATCAAACATAGCATGAATGTTTCTTATTAGGTGCTGACCATGTGTTGTTGCCTTGTAGCTGATCCATCATCCAGATTGGCCTCAATCATTATAATTTAAGTATCTGTTATGATTTTTATCTTTTTTTATATGATTTCAAAAACCCAAGAAGAGTCAGGTGAGCGACAAAGGCTATTGAGAGCCTCTAGTTTGTTACCTTTTGTGTCTGTTTGTTTTGTTCACACATCGTTGTCAATATAAGGAATTTTATGCGACTGTCATACATGTGAGAGGTTTGCTAGCTATGATACCAGGTTCAATACACCATTTTCTACATCAGAAAATGACTTTTCCAAGGCAGGAATATGGCAGTTGTCATCCATTTGTTTGATGTGTTTGAGCTTTTGATTTTGTCATTTGCTTATGGACTTTCCGTTTAGAATTTCCCTAAGAGTTCGGTTTTACTTTTTTCTAAAAATTTCCAAATAATGAGAGAGACGATTTATCAATTTGTCAAATCATAACATGTTATCAATGTCCGTTCTGTTACTGCAGAAAACATATTTTTTTTGCAATATCATTTGTATATAAGCATATTTTTTGATATACCATTGAAGGTTAAAAAGATGGGTGAGTGGCTTATTCTCTGCATTGAGCAAAAGTAATCCTGATTGGATCTCAAACTGCAACTCAGAGATATAAACCTGGCTATTCAAGATAGGATTAATTTTATGGCTTCTTTGTTTAATACGAGGTAAATGTATAATATCATTTATCATTAAATAATCAAACCCACTTTACTGGTTATGACTACATCCGTTTTTATATCGTTATCACATCTCTGGAATAATTGTCATTGTTAAAAGTTTACATTACTTGTCGGTAGTCTGTTCCTTAAAAATATATTAAACTATATAGCCTTTGGCAGCTAACATTTTTGTTTATTAATCCACAACATATATTTCTGAAATATAGTGTAGTTGAAATAATGTGGTATATCCCATACTAAGTAACCTGGCAGTAGCTACCACACATAAATTCACCAACAATATCAGGATTAAAATTGTGTACGCCAGACGCTCAATTCGTCTATCAAAGACTTATCAGTGACACTCGAATAATAAAGGATAAAAAAAAAACAAATAAAGTATGAAGTTATACTCCGTCTTTACCTGGTGTACAACGTAGATAACTCTAAGTTTTTATATGCTAGCTTTCTCAAATTTATTCAGATACCAACATCAACGTTTTTACTATATTGTATAAGTTCTTGTTGGTAGAACTTAAGTTTTTCTGTGTACTGGTTTGTGTAAGTTCAGTTTTTTCGTCTTTTCAACCGGCTTTGACATTATCTGTATTTCTTTAGTTAATGTGTTATATCCCTTACTTTGAACCCACATCCTTTTAAGAAAATCGATTAACTTTTGCGAGATACTATTGTTCAACCATTAACAATTCTTCGCCTAAAGTTTGTGGCCTTCCCATTTTTACTAATTTGTACCCACATTCGTTTTAAGAATATCGGTAAACAATTGTGCAATCATCGACTACTTGATTTTCATTACGCTAATGGAGTAATACTAATATATAACCAAATGTTAATGATATTCTCTATTTTAAAATGTTTTAGTTATGAAAATTTAGATGTGTACAGTGATGTATTACAAGATGAATTCCTGGAGATATACACACAATCACCAAATATTACACAACAGTTATTCTTAAAAGCTAAACAAGGATTTCCACATGCCAGATTGTTTTTAGATGAAAGGAATGTTCTAAATAGTAGTTTACACACAACAGTAATTGTTTGATATTATTTGATAATAATTTAATTTTGTAACACGTTTTCTGGTTGGTTGAACGTTTTTTTTTTTTGTCTATTAGCTCATACACATAATTGTTTTCATGTGGCTGTGACGTCATCAATGTTATTTTTAATGATTTACTCCTTAAAACTGGAATTTAGAATCAAATTATATGGTATGACTGTAACATTTTTTTCTGTCTACTCGAAATATTTTTCTTCATAGACACAAAAAAAAAGAAATATTACAGTCAATCCGTAATAACATGAAGAGCAGGATAATTCTAAATATAACAAAGGGAGGGTACAAACATAATATTTGCAAAAGTTGGCCAATATAATTTGTAAAAAGTTATCAAAGGTACCAGGCTTATAATTCAATACGCCAGACGCGCGTTTCGTCTACATAAGACTCATCAGTGACGCTCAGATAAAAATATTTAGAAAGCCAAACAAGTACAAAGTTTAAGAGCATTGAGTTCCCAAAATTCCAAAAAAATGTGCAAATACGACTAAGGTAATCTATGCCTGGGATAAGAAAATCCTTAGTATTTCGAATAATTCATACTTTGGCAAAGATTAAAAGTCATGACGTACGATAACATCTAATCAAACACGAAAAAATTAAATGGGAATTAACACGTTTACATAACATAATAACTAATTCTTTTTTTTTTAAATTTGCCTTTAGATTCAATATTTATTTTGTTACTTTTTTGAACGAGCTCTGCATTGAAACATTTATATATCTAGGCATATGCAGATATGGCTAAGCGATTGAAGAGCATACATTCTCCATATTATGGGCTTGGTATTAAAGCACAATTTAACTCCAGTCAAATAAACATGGATGCCTTAAAGGTAAGTCTGTCTAACCTTGCAGCGTAGCTCAAAGTTTGATATAGCCACAACAAAAAAAGAGTCTGGGGTAACACGAATTTTGAAGTCGGTCGATTATTTAGGGAAGTACCTTGCCATGTTATTTTGGTTTTTCTTTGTAATGTGAAATTATTTTCAAACCAATCAAAAGAGAACCCAGAATAGTGAATTTTCCCGCCATTCAACGTGAAACTATTGGAATATCGACATGCAATTTGGTTCAGTTATCTGAAATAAGAGCCGTTATCTCCGTTTTCATTATTGTGGAAACTTTTGGATGATTGAGTCTTTTTTAACCAAGTTAAGTTTATGTTTGAAATGATCAGAATTTGGGGTTTAATTACTTTAAAACGTATTCAAAAATTTCAAATCAGTTACGAAATATGACCAAAGTTTACATGCGCAGTATCGGTGGTAGAAAATATTACATTTCACAATCGAAAATAGTAGAGGACGGAAACAAAATGTTGAACTGGTCACACTTCAACAAACATTCCTCCCCTCGTTGTCTTAGAAATACATAGCATGTGTGACGTTGTGTAACGATGAATATATATACGCGTCACTCACGTTAACGAGTAACATATCTTTATATTATTACATTCATCTACATTATTACTATTTAGTACAGACTTGATAAATTGGCTGAGGCAAAGTCACCATTGTGGATATCCAGTCTTGCTTTATATGAAGACCGTGTTACCTTACGAGCCCAGATGTTGGATGACGTAATGACCCTTTTATGTTCAAGACCGGAAGTAGAAGGTATAATTCTAGACGACGTTTGGGATAAGGAACTGAACAATCAGGATGCAGCATTGACAAATGGACAAAATTTCCAGGTTTATCTTTTGATTGATTAGTTAAATGGAATGAAAATAGTAACTGCAAATGTTTCGTTTATCTTATTTATTGTCTGTGCATTACTAGTATTAGCTAGAAATTAATAGACCACTTTCGAGTTATGTCTTTCATCGGAAAAGTTCGTCATGCGCGCCTTTATGACCTCATTTACCAGAAAGAGGGGATCGCCTTATCACTGCACTAGTAGAGTTCACCAAGCGTCTTCGAAAATTCTTGATCGTCATTATGCAGGATATTGTTGCGCAACCGAATGATAGCATTGGTTACCCAACCCTGTGTTATATTAAACCAAAAGATGAACAACCGAGTACCAAAAAAAAAAAAACTTAAATGAGACATTTTAGTCTAATAGATACTTAATGTAATTAACTTTCTCAAACATTTGTATGTTTGCTTCGAGCTGACTTAGTAACGGTACGGAATGCGTTTTTTCCTTATATAATGTCATATGAGAAAAGCAAATCATATGAAAAAAAATTTAGGAAATCTTATTTCATTTCAAAATAATCAATTTTCAGATATATCTTTGTTTTGCTTACATTCACAGACTTAATGCTTCTTTCTTAATATTTGACCCGTTTCATGATTACAATTTGCCATTCAATTAAACAAAAATATATATTTATTTCAAATGTAATCCTTGATTTTCAATAATAAAAGTCCTTGATTATTGTAAGAAAAAGATTTATTACACTAGTAGGACACGGAATGTATACATACACCACAATCAAAACGATACTATAATACATTGCATTATCAATTTATCTGACAATGTTTATATTTAATATTTTACATGTCATAGGCGAGCCATCTCATTTCCCGAAATCAGAGAGCTCAGAAAGTTATTAACGTCTTATTTCATCTTTTCTTTGCAAGAACAACTAAAAATGACACGAAATACCATCTCAGCAACACTTTTAGTTGGCGTTGTATTAGTTGCCTTGAAGTTTCTGTGAAATATATCCATTGACAAGTAAAAAAGAGACATAGTACAAATTCCACGTGACATGATATTTCATACTATCGTCTTTCCCTACGCTTATATCACCATGCTCAGTCGCTCCATAATTCTAACATCACGGCATTTACAGCGACGTCACACTGTCTGAGGAGAAGTTGTCAGCGACGTCACAATGTCTGAGAAGAAGTTATCAGCGACGTCACAATGTCTGAGGAGAAGTTATCAACGACATCACAATGTCTGAGGAGAAGTCATCAGTGACGACACAATGTGTGAGGAGACGTTGTCAAGCTTGCTTTCGTCAATCGTGAAGCTGTCTTAGGGAGGGCAAAAGACCAGTTATAGAACGATAAACAGATATTACGGTTTTCTTCGTATAGATATCGTTAAATATCAGCCGCTCGCTCGACACAATGTGAAGCTTTTTAGCTCGTTCGCTGCTCTCACTCGCCAAAAAAAGTTCACATTGTGGCTCGCGGTTGATATTTTACGATGGCAATGTGTAGAAATCCCGATAATCTATACTTGAATTCAATGCTCTTCGACGATGGCGTATTCTCAAATGTATTGTAATGATGTTCCCGTTTATAAAAGAGTTTTTGTCTAACATATTACTATGTAAATCTTTGCTGTGATTGCTGTTCTGTGAATTTCGAAAAGTATTTCATAATATCATGATATCTGCTTTATTTTGTGTTAATGACAATAGTTTAACCAAGCTGGCCTGGTATATCAAAACCGCTGGCATACCCATGAAACTCATCCTTCACCCAGTAGATTGAGTGTACGTGCATACAAGGGGGAATATGATATAATTATACGACGAGGAGACAATGGTGCAGGTGTGGCAACGAAGCATGTGACACTTGGAAATGAGGAATTTCTATAACAATCCATGTCACAGGACAAGGTATAATTGTTTCCTATTTCATCGTGTGAAACCTTTCAGCTATCGTTTTTTTTTAACTCGCTGCGTAAAATATTATGTAAGACTTTATGAAGCTTGCACAGATAGGTACATTTTGTAGATCGGAGGTATATAAATCGAGATAAACGTTCATTGTTAAATGAAATTTACGAAACAATATTTAATCATTAGATTTCTAAACGTAAAAGTCGATAATTTATAGAAAAATATTACCTTTTTTTTTAATTCAGTTACAGTGACGTGTTTGCATCTAATACACAAAACAGAAAGAGGTCAACTAGGGAGAGTGTGTGGAAGAGACTGAATTTTCTAATAGAATATATATTGAAGTCCCCAATTTTAATTTACAATGCAAAATATGAAGAAATAAACTTCAGAAATGCAAAATTATCAGGGTCGTTGGTACTGTGTGAAATTATAGTACATGTACCATGTATTTGTTTTACTTAGAGTGGGATGAAATGACATTTAGCGTAATTATCTTTTTCAGGGTCAGATTACACTGTTTCGAATTATGCATTTGGATAAAAATTGACATCATTGTAGATACAAAGGAGAGAACATTGAATTCTTTGAAATAAAAATACAAAACTCACTATGTAAATGTTCGATTAAAAATCGGAAGAGATACCACACGAAGAACCAAACGACAACGGAAGATCTACAGGCCAATAAAGTACGAGATAGAAAAGCATTGACGTTAAAATACTAAATCCCTGGGATGTATTTTAGTTGATTTTAGTCTCTGACGCATAATTTTTTTATTATCAATTGATTTTGGCTTTGAACTAGCTTTCAGTAAATGCGAGTACTCTTAAATCGTAAATTAGTAAATTTGGCTGTACCTGTAGAAAACTGATTAAAAACGGTATTTCATATCCTAAATTTTACGGTAATATTGTACTTAAAGCGCGGAAATCACTATATGATCCGTGTAAACTCATCGAACCTTTAAATAAACTTATTAGTTCAGGTTATCTTACCAATGTTGTAATTAGATCTTTGAATATAGTTTACATTGGCACTAATATCGATTTTGTCATCAGCAAATTAAAACATAACTAAATTTGTATTCTTTTCAAACGGGATGTTTAAAGACACACCCACGTTCATTTTGATCTATAAAGAGGTTAAACTCCTAACTATCCTACTGTCTGTCGATACATTTATTTTTGGCATTGCACTAGTCATGTCTTCTTTGACTGTCCATGACGTTAAAATGCTAAATCCCTGGGATGTGTTTTAGTTGATTTTAGTCTCCGATGCATGATTTTTTATTATTTAATTGTTTTGGCTTTTAACTAGCTGTCAGTAACTGCGAGTACTCTCAAATCGTACTTTCTTGTTTATTTGACCTGTTGATACTAATTGTAATGCTTTTTTTGTTATTTAATGTTATTCAGGGTTATATCTGGTCTATATACCAGCTTTGATAAGTGTTTGGTACTAATATAAATTTCCACTTCGTACTATGAACATAAAGATTATTTATTTTGTTAAAATATTTCCTTTCTCTATTGTAACTGTATACGTATACCTAACAACAAAATTATTTTATTTACCTGTGTTTAAAGTTATTGCAAATGGCTGATATATTTATTCGAGCATATTGTTTATCTTAAATTGTTTAACATTTCATACCGATATAACATGTTACTTTTATTATTCTTCCCTTAGTTTATTTATTTTGAATTTACATTGTATCATAGGTCAAATTTATTTGTTCAGTGTATGTTCAATGGTGTTACTATGTCCTTTGATTGAGTTAAGCTATTTCAGTTGATATTTTATAGTGTGTCTTTCTATGTTGTGATGTTACACTATTGTTTCAGAAAAAGGGTGAAGGTTTGGTACCATTAAAACGTTTAAACCCGCTGCATTTGTTTGCATCTGTCCTAAGTCAGGAATCTGATGTTCAGTAGTTGTCGTTTGTTGATGTGGTTCATAAGTGTTTCTCGTTTCTCGTTTTTATATAGATTAGACCGTTGGTTTTCCCGTTTGAATGGTTTTACACTAGTAATGTTTGGGGCCCTTTATAGCTTATTGTTCGGTGGGAGTCTAGGCTCCGTGTTGAAGACCGTTCTTTGACCTATAATGGTTTACATTTATAAATTTTGACTTGGATGGAGAGTTGTCTCATTGGCACTCATACCACATCTTCTTATATCTACTTTCATGTTAATTTGACCTGTTGATCATGTTGATACGATAGTAATTTTTGTTTTGTTTAATGTTTCTCTATTTTTAAGACACCAGCTTTGATAAGTGTTTAGTAAGACTATAAATTTTCACTTCTGTTTCTCGTACTATGAACAACAAAATTATTTACTTTGTATAAAATATGTCCGTTCTCCTTTTATACTGTATACCTTACAACAAAATTATTTTCTTTTACCTGTGTACAATATTCTGTTTGGCGGTAACGTTATTTGATCAAGATTATGGTTTACTTACTGTAATTATTTAACATTTCACAGCTGTATACTACTGTTGCCTTTATTTATCTGTCCCTTGTTTTATTGATTTTGTATTTACATTGTGTCATAGATCAAATTTATTCGTTCAGAGTATGTTCACTTGTATTTATATGTCTTTTGATTCAGTTAAGCCATTTCAATTGATATTTTATAGTGTATCTTTCTATGTTGTGATGTTACACTATAGTTTCGGGTAAGGGTGAAGGTTGGTACCTATTAAAATGTTTAAACCTGCTGATGCACCTGTCCTAAGTCAGGAACCTGATGTTCAGTGGTTGTCGTTTGTTGGTGTTGTTCATAAGTGTTTCTCGTTTTTTATATGGATTAGACCGTTGGTTTCCCTGTTTGAGTGGTTTAATACTAGTTATTTTTGGGGCCCTTTATATCTTGGTGTTTCTTATGAGCCAAGGCTCCGTACTTTGACCTATAATGGTTTACTTTTACAAATTTGATAAAAATGGACTATATATTTGATTTCAAGTGCAATGGTCGATCTTCTTATACAACTCTAATACGAGATTTCTACAATTTTAAAGTTTTTGCCAGAACTACACGGTTATATCTCCACGCTCACATTGGATTACAATAGATTGTTCATCTAGTTATTTCAGAGAACATATTTTGTAGTGTTGTATATCCACTATTTTTAAGTTTTTTTTAATGCGCCATACAATAAACAATAATTGTTTTGGTCTATATTCTGTAGAAAACATCTTTTACACAGCAATTTTTTAGTAAATATGAAGTCACACTATCGTTATCTAAAAACTCGTCTTGAAACAGAATCCAAAACGGCGGAATATCAGGCCAATGGGGCGGCGGAGGGTGATCGACTTCGAAATTTTCGGGTATCGATTGCACAATTTTGAATTATAACACAAAAGTTTGCCTCTGTTTGCTTCTTGTTTACATACAAACACTATATATCAGAAAATCGTTCCATAGCGATAACTTCATCCTAAACTATTGAAATGGTTTAAATTAAAGGATTACCTACCTTATTTACTAGTTTTTGTCCTTTTTCTTCTCTTCTTTGGTACCCAATTTCCTGCGAAGATGATACACACTGATCTTTTGGTATCCGCTAGCGCTCCTGAACCGTTTGACTGATTTTTTAAAACTGTGTTGTAGGACATCTTGGTAACCGGTCAAGTAAAAGCAAACGAAAGAAGTAAAATCAAACTTATAATCGATGCTATTTGGAGAAAAAGTTTCCAATGATTTTGTCGTATAAACGAAACATGAAACAGTCGACCCCCTCATCAAATTGTAAAGATTGTAAGCTTGATTTCATTTCTGTAAGTCGTTTTTGTCTGACCGAGTATCAGGATGGCCTACCACAGAGTAGGTAACCTGTCGAAAAATATACCGGAGTCAAAGTTGGAAATATCAAAATAGTATATATATGTTTGAATGGTTAACATTCTTGCTCTACGTGTTGCTCTCGGATTGTAAGTATGTATTCTCTAAGTGGGTGGAGATATGCAATATATTTCATGTAGTCTGTGACTAACTGTGCACCACTTATTGCGGACCTGTTTTTGTATTGCTATGAGTTACAATTTATGACTAAAATCAGCAAAGACCCATCGAAACAACATCTGATACAAAATTTAATAATACTTTTAGATATTTGGATGATATATTGGCTCTCAATAATGACGACTTCAGTATGTATACTAAAGAAATTTATCCTGTTGAACTTACTTTAAATAAAACTAATACTAACAATGACCACTGCCCTTTCCTCGATCTTGATATCTATATCATTAACGGAAAGCTTAATACAAAATTTATGATAAAAGAGATGATTTTTCATTTCCTATCGTTAATTATCCATTTTAGATGGTGACGTTCCCTTGTCACCAACTTACGGTGTTTATATATCTCAACTTGTACGATTCGCTCGTGTATGTAACAACGTTTCAGATTTTAACGAAAGAAATTTATGTATTACAGAAAAATTATTACACCAGGGTTTTCGATATCACAAACTAGTCAAAACATTTACTAAATTTTATCATCGGTACAAGGACATCATTCGTAAATATAGCTCAACATGCAGACTTCTTATACGTTCAGGTATTTCACATCCAATCTTTTATGGTAATATTCTTTATAAAGCACTAAAATGTCAGTATTCACCTCAGAAGCTAACAAAACCTTTAAATAGACTTATTAAGAAGGGATATAGTTACGATACTGTTGTCAGGTCATTAAAGATTGCATATTTTGGCTTTAATATTGATTCACTTATAGGGTCTTTGCATCGGAACTAAACACATTTATTTAAAACCAGTGGTTGGCATGACACGGGTTATGCTCTTCTCATATATTTTATGATGGTATGATACTAAACCCTAACGGGAGGGATTGTGCCTGATATTCATATGATGAATACATAATCTTTCAATCAGTTTAATTGAGGTCTGGAGCTGGCATGTCAGTTAACTGCTAGTAGTCTTGTTATTTATGTATTATTGTCATTTTGTTTATTTTCTTTTGTTACATCTTCTGACATCGGACTCGGACTTCTCTTTAACTGACTTTTAATGTGTGTATTGTTATGCGTTTACTTTTCTACATTGGCTAGAGGTATAGGGGGAAGGTTGAGATCTCATAAACATGTTTAACCCCGCCGCATTTTTGCGCCTGTCCCAAGTCAGGAGCCTCTGGTCTTTGTTAGTCTTGTATTTTTTTACTTTTAGTTTCTTGTGTATAATTTGGAGTTTAGTATGACGTCCATTATCACTGAACTAGTATATATATTTGTTTAGGGGCCAGCTTAAGGACGCCTCAGGTGCGGGAATTTCTCGCTGCATTGAAGACCTATTGGTGACCTTCTGTTGTTTGTTCTGTGGTCGGGTTGTTGTCTCTTTGACACATTCCCCATTTCCATTCTCAATTTTATGTAGTTGTAGCCTTTTCCTCAATTCCTCTCCCATATCAGAAACGTGGATACTTATGATGGCTCGTTTCTAAGCGTGGACATTTTCACATATATTAAGTATGTGGTTGAATTTTCGGGATACGAAGTGAGATTCATTTATCCTAACCGAATAGCCCATGTGGTGCGACTTCTCAAGGAAAACAATATTTCATAGAAAATGTTCTATTGAAACCGGTCAAGTAAAAGCAAACGAAAGAAGTAAAATCAAACTTATAATCGATGCTATTTGGAGAAAAGTTTCCAATGATTTTGTCGTATAAACGAAACATGAAACAGTCGACCCCCTCATCAAATTGTAAAGATTGTAAGCTTGATTTCATTTCTGTAAGTCGTTTTTGTCTGACCGAGTATCAGGATGGCCTACCACAGAGTAGGTAACCTGTCGAAAAAATATATCGGAGTCAAAAGTTGGAAATATCAAAATAGTATATATATGTTTGAATGGTTAACATTCTTGCTCTACGTGTTGCTCTCGGATTGTAAGTATGTATTCTCTAAGTGGGTGGAGATATGCAATATATTTCATGTAGTCTGTAGTTGTAGCCTTTTCCTCAATTCCTCTCCCCATATCAGAAACGTGGATACTTATGATGGCTCGTTTCTAAGCTTAGACATTTTCACATATATTAAGTATGTGGTTGAATTTTCGGGATACGAAGTGAGATTCATTTATCCTAACCGAATAGCCCATGTGGTGCGACTTCTCAAGGAAAAACAATATTTCATAGAAAATGTTCTATTGAAAGTTTATTTCTTTGCATACATTTATCATGTTTAATAACTCCATAGTTTTCACACCTTTATTTTATGGTCCTCTGCTCTTCAAATCATCACAAATGCTTTTTTGAGCGACTAAATTTAAGGCACATTAGGGATAGTGACCAACTTTTGGAGCCCTTCATGTTGTCCGTTTAAAATACAAATAAGTTTTTCTTTGTAATATCTAAACCTGTATTAAATAATGCAACACAATAAATATCAGTAATAAGATAAATATACACAAATTTGACTAAAGATATTATTTTGAACTAGTCATTAATAGCGCGATAAATATAAACAAATATGAATTATTATATGGGAAATAAAAAAAAAAAAAGATGACTAGCAATAATAACCAAGTATTATATGAATATAGAAAAGAATTCAATCGACAAGCCTGCACGATGTATACACAATTCCGCATCCTTCACAGTTTGTACAACACGAGGGTCGGG